>BMAW01131842.1:0-111046 GCA_019974015.1 Nephila pilipes
ATAAAAATCTTGCATTATGAACACTATGCTTAATTTATTATCCAACTATATCAAGATTTTCTCTCCTATTAATGTGTAGCACTTTTGAGTATTTGTTTAAAGAAATGTGTGAATCATGCCAATAATATGATTTATTCACTATAATATTTGTACATTTACACCTAAGAAAATTTATTGTCCTGATATACTTTTATAAGTCATTAACTTATTTTTAGAACAATGTTAATTTTTAAACAAATTTGCCTAATGGTCTTCAGTAAAATATTTCTAATTATGAAATCAGTGATTGGTTTCATCTCATAAACTTCGCCTTCCAGAAGAAAACGTCCTAAATCTAAGGGTAAATATAGCATATATAATTATTATAATAATTTTATTAATTATGTAAAAGCAAGAAAGCAAAGTGAGAAAAGGAGAAACAACAGAGAAACAAAGAGCTCGCCAGATCACCCTCAGGAGCCTATGGTGTCCCTCGGCAACTTTGAGGGCTCTGTTCAGGGAACCGGTTGCAAACAGGAGGTTCACTTCCTTGGAGACAGGTTCCTCACTTCCGTGGTGGACGGATGGGTAAAGGTGGAATACCTCCGGGGAGGGTGGGACGTCCTCCCAATCCATCGCTCCTCTTCTTGGAGCGGTCCCGTGTTCCAGAATCTAAAGCGAAAACTCGCAACCGGTATACTCCGTGCATTTCACGCCAAATGAACGGAGTTAGAAAATCGCCAAAACTTAACACTATAAAGCGTAAACCTAACGCTACAGAAAACTTAAAAAATTAACTACCAAATATAAATTATGCCAATAATATAATATCAAAATTGATAAAAGTAGAAATATGGAATGAAATAGCAATATAGCTCTTTAAGTCAATAAATCAACAAAAGGTCGCTTTTTATGAAAAGAGCACAGAGCAGGTATGATGCACGTTCAGTCGCTGTGAAATCTCACAAGAAAGAAAGAATTTGTTTAATCAGGGTATTCCTTGAATTTCAACCAATCAGGTGAAGCAATCAGAAGTGAAGCTGAAGTACTTCAAAGAGAAATTAAAACAAATAATAATATTTGTTTGGTTACAAAATTAATCGAAATTTTATTTAATTTAAACTACAAAATAAATTCATAACGGATACACACTCCACTCATAAACGCACATTTAATATATGTTATAAAAGAGAGAGAGATACAGATAACTTTAGCTACAAAAACAGCAAATGGGTAATTGATACTAACGCATTTAAAAAAACATAAGATTAAGGTTAAATAAGGCGCTGTTACACACTAAAAAGTCACTTGGAGTTTACCTCGTAAGAGGAAAGATTGGGTATTACCCATGTTGGATGCCCATTTAGGTTACGACTTTGCCATGCTATTAGCTCCAAATTACGCGACCATTACAGTAAAAGGATTCTTAGAGCCGTCAGGAATGGGAAGCTACAAGATTGTTAGGAGGATATATTGTTCAGGTAGATAAATAAATTAATGTCGATTGATTTATTTAAATTAATGTGTTTTTCATACAGACTAAAATTTAAATTGAAAATATATGTCAGAATTTCATTCTGTGATTTTATTGTAATACTATTCTCTTTATACATTTGACATTTTGATGGTCACATTTTTTTCATTCCTATTCAGATCAACATTTTTTTAATAAAATGTTTTTTCAAAAGATTAAAATTGCATATTTATAAACATTGGAACCCAAATACTGCGTCTATATTTTAGCTATATCTAAATTCCATCAACTTATGCAAATGACTATCTTGGACCATTTATGGTTCTTGAGCCAATTTGCTAATTATTCGTTCGATTCGAGTTCGCACATTTTAGCTCCGATAATTTCGTTGCATTTGTGATCTCTCTTGTTATTTTGGGAAAACTATTTGACAAATAGTCTGAGGGGACAATTAGGTGAAAGATCAAAAGAACAGCCTTTTTTTTTTTTTCGAACCAGATCATCTAACACGACATTGGTGCCAGAAGATAAAACGGTCGTCGGGCAGATGATATTTGAATTCGATCCGGTATATTAGTTCTTGTCTCGGACCCACCTTTTAGTGGTTATTCAGGCAAATAGTATATTCTGAAATTTTTGGTTGAGAGCACGTTAAAGTTTCTGCTCTGCATTCGAAATGTCAAATATCACAAATATTTCCAAATTAACTGATGATGACATTTTTGATGGAAAAAAAAAAGATCGTGCATTCAAAATATTTTATCAAACCAGATATTTGGAGTGAAGATTAGATAATTGTTTTAAAAGCTCTAAAATCAAACTCTTACCGAAATAACAAATCTTGAATAATGTAGCACTTCGGCCTCCCCTCTAAATCAAGCTACGTAGAAATTCCATTCAAATAGGCTCCAGGTCCTACCTTCCATCCGGTGGACACCGTAGCTTAGTGATTATTGTTACAGACTCATAGCCGGGGTTGAATTACGTCGAGTCATGAGTTCGAGCCCTGATGCCACTAAAAACCCGCAATGTAGTGGAACTGTTGTACATTAAAATCTGGTCAAGATCGCAAGTTCTCTCGCAGGTGTGGAACTTTGGAGATGAAGTGTCAGCTCAGGTGACACCCTCATCACTTGACCGAGATTTAAAATTTCTAGGTCCGTTACCAATAGGCCTCGTTTTGTTTCTAGAGCGACGTTAAAAAAAGAATCAATTATTCAGTCAGAAAACTTGAGTGAGTGAATGTAAAGTTTATTGGCGCAAGAGCCAGATATGGCTATGCTGTGCCAAACAAGATTAAACTGTGGTCTAGACGTGAAGTTGAAAAAAGATAAGTTGTTGACAAGAAGGAGGGTCGAAAATAGAGAAGGATAGCTAGGGTATCCCGGGAGTGCGTCATCCGTGTTTACTATAGACAGTAAACCCCATGGGAAAGAAAAAGATCACTAAGGTGCTTCGGGGTCATGATGCCCGTACTTACCTGAAGAAGGCAAGTCCCTGAGATAATCCCCAGGGGCAGGGCGCCCGGCTATACCCCCAGACGCTGGGTACCCATTTTAGTCGTCTTTTATGACATGCATGAGCTACAGTGAGACTATTCTGTCATCCCCGGTCACCCCACGGGTCCAGTCAGAAAACTTGTCCCTTCCCCATTCGGCTGCTATTCACATAGAAATTGTGAATGGCAGCCGAATTTCACTTAGAAATCTTTTGCTTCTGTTCGTTCATATCTATTAAGAAATACTCTAGAAAATCTTATTGTAGAGGCAAATAAATCAACACATAAAACAAAATAATATAAATATATACCTTTGCGTATTTTACTTTTCTAAAAAAAATAAGTTGCCAGTTAACATTTTTGTTACAAGTTGCATTGCAACTTGTACCAAATTTTTTTTTAACTTCACCTCGTTTATTTTATAAAAAAATTATACCGAGTAAAGGACTGTTTTATGGCTGGTACTTGAGAAGTATTTGTTTGTAGCTGTAGTAATACCAGTATTAATATTTGATCGTTCTTAGACAAAAATTTTTTTTTAAAGATTTACCTGACTGCCTTTAATTATCTAATTGCTTAGCGAAATTTTATGAAACTAACTAATGTGAAACCGTTTGTGTTCCTACACAGAACTGAAGGAAGTAGCATTTTCTACCTTTGGTCTTAAGGTTATTTTTGGAATCGGTAAAGAAAGAAATTATGTTTCGAATTGCACAAGTTCTTAAAGAGTGAATTATTAGCAACCACCGTTGTAGCTGTTATATGGATTTAACAAGGAGAACTACGAATTTAAACTCATGATAATTTTGAGCTTATCAAATAATTCAGTTGAAACAAAAAAAAAAATCTTAGCATTTTTTATTAAGTTATTTCAGAATTGTGGGGGAATAAAGGAATCGTAAAGTTTTAATAATTACTAAAAAATAAAGGAGCTATCTGGATAAAATTTATTCTGCATATTCATTCTTATCTGATAGATCGGAAATAATCACTGAATATACTTTTAGCTTCTTCGAATGAACTTAACTGCATTGAAATATTGGGGGGGGGGGGACCCACTAAGGTTTAATTATAAAGAAATAAAACAGAGATGCTTGGTTAAAATTTCTTCTGCATATTAATTGATCCTTATGTACATAATGCTGTAAATTACAACTATTAATGTTGATTTGTTCAGAATCTTTAGATTCAAGTAACCTGCAGTATCGTAAAGCTGTAATTATTTCCATGGGGGATCATAGTTTTAATTATTACTAAAAATAATTGAGTTAATAAGTTTTTATTTCATTATTATGCTCTACATAGTCACTATACATTTCTCCCAACTTTTTTTTGACTATTTGAAGGCTGTCATCTCAGCAGTTTGAACTTTTATCTTCTTTTCATACTTTGGGTTACTTCAATCTACCGCTTTCCTGAAACACACGCACATGTGTATCTGTGGATGTAGATAGATAAACTTTTGTTGAAATTGAACCCTGGTAGTTTGAAATTTAACTTTTCAGAACAATGCTTTCAAATTGAAATTCCACATTATTAAAAATATTTCTTCAAATTAACATTTTTCTTAAGAACTATGTATTTTTCCTTTTGGTGTTTTTTTTCTCTTCATGTTTGAACTATATATATATATTTGGTCTTAGAAATCGCTGTTATGAAAGGTTAGAAAACAACTATAGTCTGGGATATGGGGGACATCTGGGTTCTATGTCTACTTCCATTAAAATGAGTTTGTACAGAATTTCTTTTCTTGGAAACACATATAATAACATAATATACTCTAAATAATATTATATGACATCAATCTCAACAAAAACCATGTTTGGCTCTAGAGATTATGTTATCTCCTTTGTATTTTTTGCTATGTACAAACAGCACAATCAATTTTAATCATCTAGTCAATTCAACAATTATAAGTGCTAAGAGAAACAAAATATGTTTTAATTTTATGAATGTAATTTCTCTCAATTTTAAGGGGGGGGGGAATGCGGTTAGATGGGATATAGTTGGCAGAAAGACAATTTGTTTACGGCTCTTAAAACTCACTTCACTTTTGACTAGGAATGTCATCTAAAGTTGCCCATCACTTGAAGATATTGAATTATAAATTATTTTACTAAGGTAAAAGAGACAAAAAAAAATTGCTTGACTAGAAGGGTCTAAAGTAGAAAAAGATTGCTAGGGTATCACAGCAGAGTGTCACTTTTGTTTAACAAAGTTAGTAAATCCCATAGGAAAGAAAACATCACTTGAGTTCCTCAGGGTCATGACAGAACCTACCTAAAGAAGGAGAGCCCTTGAGGGACATGATTCAATGGAAACAATACCAGCCTTGAGCTCGCAACTATGATTATGTGTCTATCGCAGCCACTTGGTGTAAGAAGATGAACTCTGAAAGTTACCTCTAAGATTCTCTCGTACAAAGTACAAATGTGTGACTCCTATATTTCTAGAATTTTTTTAGCAATTACTTTAGCTTATTAGTTATTCCCAATAGTATTTTACTCTATTAATGTGTTTATACATATATTCTACAATTATGTTTTATTTAATGAATAGGAATTTTTTTTAAGTGTTAAATAAGATTTCAATAAAGAACATACGACATTTTCTAAAGTCCTTTTTATTGAGAAAATACATTTACACCAATTACAATTTCAGAAGAGGGGGAAATAAAGGTATACATCACATTTGAAACCTTAATTAAAAGTATAAGATGAGTAAATACCACAACTCTAAAATTAAAGAAAAAAAGAAAAAAATAATCAAAAAGTTCCAACATTAAAAATCGTGGATCAGATTCATAAAATACATTACAAGTTCATAAATAAAACAGAATGGGCCAATTTACAGATCTAAGACTTCCACTAAATGGGTTTGTGAATTATGATGACACATAAAAGAAATTACACATTTAAGCAATATTAATATAAAAACTTGTCTACTCTCTTCTTCACTCACTTCCACACATACACAAAATTGGGTTTAATGGTACTAGAAGTGCAGTCAGTATGAGTGTGTATATATATATACATGTGAATATGGGAAATTTCAAAATGATTTACAAATGGATCTCTCATATAATATACATAGAGATTTAGTGCTTAATTTACTTTAAAGTGGGAGTTAAATGGTACAAGAATTCTTATTTTTTCTTCTTTTAAAAAAAATCATCAATACAAAATTTTAAAAATAGAAATTGGTTCATTTTGTATGTAAGGAATTCAAAAATGAGTATAAGTTGTCATTTTAGATTTATAAAATGCTTCAAGGTATTCAAATGTTTCAGACATAATTTTAAAGTCAGTTTAGATTTTTCTCATTTAGAAAAATTCACCAAAGACCAATTTCCTTTTTTTTAAAATTGAATTACTAATTTATCTCTGATAAATTGTGATATAATTATGTGTTATATAAAAAAATTAGCAACATTAATGTTTATAATTTTTTGTTAATGCAAAGGAGAATTAATTTGTATTCTTATATCTTTTTCAGATGTTTATTACACTTAGTATTGAAGGGGGGGGGAATGCTTTTAAATAAACCTTTGTGCATATTCATTAGTAGTTCCATAAAATGTTTAAGAGTGCTTATGAATCCTTTTTTAGAGAGAATCTTACCTAGATAACTAATTCTACTTTTACTGTCCAATAACAAAATAGAAAATAACTTTTAAAATAATGTATAGCATATAATATACATTAGTTTAATTAAATTTGAAAAACATAATCTCGATTTTAAAAAATTACATTTCAACAATTATAATCATAGAATAAGGATAAAGGAAAATCTATATATAAGTTTGCAACCCTCTTTTGCTTTTTTATACAAATTTTTCAAAAACATTTAAATGTGATTCTGAAACACAATTAATCATGTTTATTAATTGTATCATATAGCATTAATTAAATTTACTACAAAAAAAATCAGAATATAAGATGAAACTTATTATAAAGTAACAATAGTTTAGAATAAAAGTAACACATAAAACCTAAACAATAAAAGTAAATTATTCTTCACATATTCTATATAGAGAGATAACATAAAATATGGCTACTTAAATTATTTTTAAGTCAATTTCTTATATACATATCTAGAAATATTCTGTTTAAAATGAAATCGAGACTTTAAGCAAATATAATAATGGAAATTAAATGCAAAACATGAATCAAAATAAAAATTCCAGACTATTTAAGAGCCTCTTGGATACAGCTCAAAATATTAGTGAGAAATTGTTCCAGAATCAAAAACATCAATTAAAATAAATACCATTGAACAAAATGATGAAGGCAAATTATAAAGATGCTTTAGTCTTAAAATAATCAAATTTGGACAAATCAATGTTATTCATGAAACATGGCAAATTTCTGGACAGATGATTGAGCAAAATAAAACAAAGCAAATTATAAATACTTATTTCAAAGATTGTAAGAAATTGGATAAATCATATTCATTTTCATATTGAGAAGTGTCCCAAAGATCAGGTAGGTTATCAAGTACTGATTTGAGATTTTTCGCTTTTTGGTCTTTAGACTGATCTTCTCTACTGTAAGAACGAGTAATTTTTTCACCTTTGTTGTCTAAGGTGAAGAGATCTAAAAGTTGGTCTGTTCCCATATTTTGAAGATTTGTATTTTCTTGATTTATCACAGAATTTGCAACAGACAATTTGAATTTTTGGAGCCTAAAATATGTAAGAGGACAAAGAAAATAATTAAATAATAAATACCATCACATATGTAAGTGATGTTCAAAAAAGTATACAGCTTTGTTTAATAATTCAGTATTTTTGTCTATTCATAACACTTTTAAAGAAGTATTTTTAATGATACATATCAGTTGTTTTGACAAGAACCTTTTGAGTAGCTTATACATAAAATTATATACATAATAAACACACAATTTCTGAGAACTTCAGAATTAATATTTTCAAACTAGCCCCTGTATATATAAATATCAGTTTGCCAATCTATGCATTAAACTCAAAGACCATTATCATGGGTGTTGACAAAAGAATATTTTATACTTGGAATATTGAATTTAAAAGAAAAGGGAATATGATTCTTTAATAAACAGTCACATAGATATTTGTCCTTTATAACACTTCCTAGGAAATAAATAAAATTTTGATAATTGCACAGATAATTTCATATTGGAATATTTTTACCAGATGTCAACACCATCAATATGCATATAAAAAAAAACCTTATCAATATGCATGTAGAAAAAAATTATTACATAAGTAGATTTGTGTCAAAATTATTATTAAAAGCATAATTTAATTTTCTGTATCTATGACTGCCGAAAATAAATCATTTGGGAAATTTTGTTTCTAGCGACTTAAGTGAAAATTATAGGGGATCACTATTTATCAGCCGAAATCAAGTTATTCACAAATTCTGGGAGGTGAGAGAAAACATAATTAATATTGAGAATGAAAGTACTCTAAACAAGTGAGATCTTAAAATATTCTCTTTATCAATTTTCTGTACAAAAGCAACATAAAAGCCAATACTAAATAAATGCATTCAGTCTTGCACATTTTTTTTTTAAAAAAAAAAAAAAAAAAAAAAAAAAAAATCGTGATTCCAGTGACACCCAAATCAATATTACTTTACAATAGACTGGAAATTTGAATATTTTTCTTTGAAATTTAATATGTTCACAATTTTTTTTTTTTTTTTTTTTTTTTGACTCAGCTCCTGAGAAACAAGTAAGTGATAGAATACTTATTTGCTGCATTAAAAATAAATACAATTTCTTAACATTATGCAGGAATTTTACATGTTTTTACTGCTTAATTTGATAACATTTAATTGCTTCTATTCAACAAAAAAATTCTAAAGGAGAACTGAATTTAAAAGTAACAATTTTGTTCAAAATTATTGTTCTTTCTCTTTCTTGCAAATGGAAAAAATATTATGCTAGAAAAAGTTGATTGTTTCAAGCAAAAATATGAAGTGTTTTAAAGGATGCATCTTTCTACTAGTGGAATAAAAATATAGTAATAATAATACTGGAACATTTTCTTTTAGTAATCAAAAACTGGGTCCTAATTTTCAACATTTGATGAAGTCTATTTTCATCAGTAAAAAATTGTATTTTTTCATTAACATAACAATGTATTATTCAGTTATAACACATGGATCAATAAGTTCCGAGACTAACCCAGAGATGGCGCTCGTAGTAAACCAGTAACCAGGTCTTTCTAGAGGTCTTCCAGGTCTTTCCTTTGCTTGAAACGTGTCAAAATTTTAAGTCGATCGGACCAGAAACAACTGAGTTATCGAGGTTGGAGTAAAGTCGTTTTGTAGTTTGTTTAAAAAATGGAAAAAACCGAGTTTCGTGTTCTGATAAAACATTGTTTTTTAATGGGTAAAAACACCGTGCAAGCGAAACAATGGATTGAAAAATGTTACCCGGACTCTTGTCCATCAAAAGCAACGATTTGTCGGTGGTTTGCCGAGTTTAAACGTGGTCGTACCGACACAAATGACGCGGAACGCTCGGGTAGACCTGTGGAAGCCGTTACACCGGAAAATGTGAGTGAAGTGACAAAAATTATAATGAAAGATCGTAAAGTGAAGCTCCGTGAGATTGCTGAGATGACACAGATATCATATGGAAGTGTATTTACTATCCTTCATGAAAAATTGAGCATGAAAAAGGTTTTTTCCAAGTGGGTGCCGCGATTGCTTTTGATGGAACAAAAACAGCAACGAGTCGATGATTCAGAAAGCTGTTTATCGCTATTTACTCGCAACAAAAAAGATTTCTTGCGTCGTTACGTGACCATGGACGAAACATGGATACATCACTACACTCCAGAGTCGAAGCGGCAGTGGCGCACAGCTGGCGAAAGCCGTCCGAAAACGCAGCAGTCAGCTGGCAAAGTCATGGCGTCAGTTTTTTGGGATACGCATGGCGTGATTTTCATTGACTACCTCGAAAAAGGTAAATCGATCAACAGTGATTATTATATTGACTTGCTGGTGCGTTTGAAGGAGGAAATCGCAAAAAAACGACCGCTCAGTCTCGGGACTTATTGATCCATGTGTTAACAATGTATTATATTTTATAATGCAATTATTAAACATGTAAATGTAATGAATTCAAGTTAAAACAATTTAATCAATATACTGTTATTTCGAATTTATTTATGCAACTTTGATCAAATTTATAACAATCTTACTTACCCCATTATTTTCTCTTCAAGTGTTCCTCTTGTAATAAGGCGATAAACATTTACAACTTTTTTCTGTCCTATCCTATGAGCACGATCCATTGCCTGCAGAAGAGAAAAATAAAAATTACATTTGCTTTCCTTTTCTAAAAAAATCTATGGAATCTAAATCTCTCATTAAATGAGAACTTAAAACCAATAAAAGTAGTTATATGTTTTTATTTTCTTTGAATAAAAATTGAATATTACGAAATTGAATAAATTACGAAAGGTACAGTAACTACAATAATAATGTCTTTCTCTGAAAGATTTTTTTTCAGGGTAACTAATCCACATTAGCAAAACAAAGAGGCTTATATAAATCATAGTGAAATGATGGCAATAATATTGAAATATATATCGGTCTATCAGGGTTTACTTTTTCAAATTAGCAATCAATAATAAGATATCAGTTACAGTTTCATGTTAAAAGGCAGTAACACATCAGAACAAAAAATAAACTAATTTTAATTAAATGAAATTAAACATCTACATCAGTCCTGCATTTAAATCTTATAAATGTAAATATTTTCTTTGAACATATTTTCAAAACTTGTTAAGCTTTTTATATCATTTAATAGCAGTCTAAAGAAGATTAAAATGGTCCCTTCACTTTCCAAGTCCAATATACAATATCAGCAATCACAGTTTCAAATGATATCTTAATTCACTATTTGTAATACAACAGATGCTAGAATAATGTTTAACATTAATGCATTAAATAAAATAATAAAATTTATGATAAAAAATCTATGATATCATATACTTTACTTTACAGAAGTGAAGTCAAATGATAAAAATATTTCAGAAAAATGGACAAAAATGGAAATTTTTTTGACTGTTTAATTTTGTTCTTTAAGTTATTATAAAAGTTAGAAAATGGGTTTTTATTACAAAAATGAAATTTTAAATATACCTATTAATTAAAAATACTTAAACTGTACTCCAAATCGGTGTCTGAATCAGACATTGTGAAAAAAGAAAATTATTTGCAAAAAAACTCACTGAAAAGCAACCAAAACTAAACGAGAAAGCGAAACTCTGCCTTTGTTTATCAATCCAAGTTTTTCTTTGTTTATCTTACAGCACCCGAATTTTCCCTACCTCGACTGAAGTCGTAATCGGTGAAAAACTAGGACCACTAATGCCATTTACTATGAAAATAGTGAATTAAGTATCCTAAAGTAGAAACGAACTCAGCTCAGGCTTCACAAAATAGAAACATTAATTTTTCTCTTGCCCAAAGTAAGTTCAGGCATCACAAATACTGCACGTAGTAGTTGCGCGACACTGGCAAGGGGTTAAAGAAATCAATTAATCAAAAATAACATTCATACAAGAGCTTGATGATGCCAACTGGCTCACAGATTCTGCATTTTTAATAAATTTGACTGCTAATTTAAATGACTTAAGTTGGTTTGTATCTTGTACAATGTTTCAAACCATAATGTTTTCCAATTTAAATCAGAAATATGGCAAACTGTAATAAATGCAAACAATTTTTTGCATTTCAGCAAGTTGGCCAAACATAATCCTAAAAATGGGGGAGGGGAAGAAATACAGCCCAACTTTGTGATTTGATACAAGAATTTGAAAATATATTTCAGGATTTCCCAAAAAATAAACAAATGTTTATTTATCATTACTTCCAACTCCATTCAGAGTTGATATTAATATGTTACAAACAAATTTAAAAATAGTATGCATAAAGTTATAATCTGACATCCAACTAAAAGAGAAATATCCCTCAGGGCATGATCATTCAATACTCATGTCATTATTGTTCAGAGACATGCACCCTTGTGAGCAACTATTTCTAGAAAGAAGTGCATTAAGAGTAAATTAGAACCAAAATAAGGGATGAACAGATTGAAAACTCTCTGATAATTACAATAACTAATGCATTAGTTTCTAAAATTTAATATGTAAAATCACATAAATTTTAAGATTTCTGTCTCTATTCCTGCAAAATTAAATATAAAATGACATAAGATGAAAAAATATCAATCTAATTCCATATTGGCAGCCCTTATAATATAAAAATCAAAAATTATTAAGTCTACACTATTTGAATAAGTTAACCAAACATTTTATTTATTTATTAAGCTATTGGTAGTGTTGTAGAATTAAGATTTATTTTGTGTGGTCAACTCTTCTTCTTTCAATGTGGCCTAGGGAAACAAAAAGGTTGGACATAGCTTTTTTAATTGAAATTTAAACTATACAATATCTTTCTTTTATTGCAAGTAGATATAAAATCTCATAAGTTCTTTTGTCAGCCATACTTAATAAATCAATATTTCACATGCTCAAATGCTGAGTTATGACTCATTGATTAAAAAATTCTATATATAGATTAATCAAATAAAGCCAAAGTATTGGTTTATTTTTTTTAAAAAAAGTTTTTAAAAACTTGTATTCTTCAATTAAGAAAACATACAAATTTTCACAAAACTGAAGAATTAAAAAAAAGGCAAGAGTACAAAATATTATTTTATTCAAACTATAGTAAAAAAATTTAAATCCAAAATATTATGAAAAAAAATTAGTACCTGCAAATCTTTCATAGGATTCCAATCATGTTCAACAAAAATAACAGTATCAGCTCCAGTCAGATTTAGACCTAGACCTCCAACTTGTGTGGTGAGAAGTAAAGCATCAATGGAAGGATCATTGTTGAATTTGTGAACCACAGAGTGTCTCATTCCAGGGGGAATACTTCCATCTAATCGAAGATAGCTCACACTTGGCATCAGAGATCTGTAAGAATTATAATTGGGAACTGATAAGTAATTTTTCATTACAAATGCAAAATATTGTTAGTCCATTAGTTTAAATGAAAAACATTCTAAAGCCACAAACAAGGGTTTTTAGAAATGAACCTTGTAATTAAAAACCAAGATCAAACCATGAAATAATACCCAGAATGGTACTTCATACTTCTAACTTATATATGAAGGAATTAGAATTTAAAACCCATGAATTGAATCAAAATAAAAGGTGTGATCCCTACAACCTTAAATGTTAAATTATTGAAATAATAAAAGATAGATTAAACATAATAATGAGATTTGAGACCACAAGAAATACACATTCGCTTTAAGTGACTTTAAGTTAAAGTTATAAAAGATAAAACTTTAATCTAGGAAAATTCAGTGAGAAAGTTATTCAATCTTTTGATTTAAGGTTATAACTGCTAATGTTTTTTTAAATCTAGCTAATGATGTGTACTCACATAAGAGATTTTAGATTCAATACAATTGAGCAAAAATGAAATTTGATGTATTGTTTCATTGTAAAAATAAATTCAATAAACTTTCATATATATATAATACTATAGCATTCAATAACATTTTTTGAATAAAATTAGAAGAACTTGAAAATGACAAAATGATACAATATACAAATTATAGTAAAAATCATATTTCTCACTTGAATAAATCATTTTCTAAAATATCAAGCATGCCCTTCAGCTGACAAAATATTAAAGCTCTATGTTGATTTACTGCTGGTGTAGGCTCAGTAGATTCAGTTAAAGGACTCGAAATTCCAATGCCACAATCTTGAAGAAGTTGCCTTTTAAATAAATCAAAAGAATTGCACACATTAACTAAATTTTTTTTTGTTTATCATAAATGATACTAGTAAAGAAATGAAAAACAGAAAATACATAGAGCACAAATAGTTTTGTGCGTTTTCTTTATTTAATGCATTAAAATACTTACTTAAGAGCACAAAGCTTTGCAGCATGATTGATGTCTTTGAGACTTGTATTTTGATCTTTAAGTTCTTTGGTTACAGATTCAAATTCAGGATGATTTGGAGACAGCACTAACTTTGGATGATTACAAACTTTTCGTAAATACTGAAGAGCCTAAAATATACACATTGTTATTAATAATACATACACACCGATCAATACAGTAAAACATGACTTCAGACTTCTTTCTTGATAAGAAGTAAAATTTCATTTAAAAAATGTCACCATATTCCGTGATGGTTTAAAACACAGTAAATATCTAAATTATTTTACAGAGAACATTTTCCCTTTAAATAAATTAAGAAAATTATTAAAAAAAATATAGTTAGTATCAGCATTACGACCTATAACTCAGAAGCTAAGACCAAGAGAATATGACACACTGACAATTTCTAAAATATCTCTACATCATTATAACACACTAGGAATGAAACTTTTATTTGGAACTTCCCCACAATAAATAATTTAATGTCATCACACGATATATATTTGACAAAAGTCAATTTAATCTCCATATAATATAGTTTAAATTTCCTTAATCTCTAGTTTATATCATTTAATTTTTCTTACCTGGAAGATATGTGATGTTCCAGGAGTAGTAACAGTTTCACCTTCTGTTAAAGCATTATCCACACATTGCTTTGCTCTACTCTTGGTAAAATCTTCATACAGTCTAATCTGATGACAAAAAAAAAAAGGGGGGGGGGGAGAAAAAAAATTAATTTAATTCATCATATGAAAATAATTTAATACCAGCAAACTTGAGTATTAGTCATGAATAAAAAAAATGAGTTTATATTAAAATTTTTTTTTTTTTTTCTTTCTTTACATTTTGAAATTTCTTCAACAAACAAATTGTACCATAAAGACAACATGCAGAGAATTAAAACATTACTACTTACTGAGGGGAGCATACACTAAAACAATAACTACTTGAATTTTTAGGAGAATGTATTAAAAATGTTTGTAACAAACATAAGAAAATTTAACATTCCTTCCAAATTCCATTGTGAAAAAAAAAAAAATAAAGAACAGAAATATAAGAAATAAATACTTTGAAACAAAACTAAATGTAATTTTTTTTAAATGAGTTTACTTGTAATGGACTCAATTCACAGTAATAGTCTTGGATAATTTTAGGAGGCAAATCTTTGAGAACATCTTCTTTCATTCTTCGCAAAAGAAATGGAAGTACTTGACGATGAAGAGCTTCCATTGCTAAAACACCTAAAAATATACACAAATCAACATTAATCTTTTTTAAAACCTAAATGAGTTTGCATACACCAATCTAATGAACTTTGTAAACATTTATAATGAATTATTTAGCTTTTAGTATGGAAGTGAACATTGCTATGATTTAACAATTAAGTAATAACTATGAGAAAGTATTTTCATTAGGAAAACAAAATGCATGTAAATAGATTTGACAAACACATAAATATCAAAAAAAGAAAGAAAAAAATATCCCAGGATATATTTTATACTAGCATCAGACACATAATTTTTACAGTATTCACAAGAAAAGCAAAATTCGTGATTCATTTGGTAAGATTAAAATATATATATAATCAATCTCACTATTGGCAATGAGCCTCATAATTTTGAACCTAGGTCAAGTGACGAGGACAACACCTGAGCTGGCACCTCCCTCTCCTAACTTCCACACCACGCCAACGGGTGGACTTTGGGCCCCGACGGATTTAATGTACATCAGCTCCGGCCACACGACGGGTTTTTTGTGGCATCAAGGCTCAAACCCATGACTCAACGAAAACTGCTGGCCGCATGTCCAATATCTTAATTTAATGTTTAGCATGCAGGTTTCATAACATTAAAAATTTTAATGAAGCTTTAAATATTGAGTACAGTACCAGTCTCTTGTTCTTTGGATGATGATTTGGCATCTCTGCTTTGCAGTATAGGCTTGCTGTACCGAGCTGTAAATTGCTTTTCACTTCCCAAAAAGCCAGGCATAAGGAAATCAAATAATGACCAAAGCTCCAACACATTATTTTGTATAGGAGTTCCAGAAAGAATCAAACGATGGTTGGCAGAAAGTTGCTTTATTGCTCGAGCCAACTAAAAAATACATACAAAGATAGATACTGAGTTATACTCAATCAAATTTGAAACATTTTTTGGAATTTATTATTTTACATGTAATGGATAATATGCAAGGAATACAAATTGATCTCATCATATCTATCACAAATACCAAATTTGCATTGAATTGAAATAAACTGCTGTTTGTAGAAAATGCAACACCATGAAGGAATCATCAGAATCAAATGAAATTCGCAGCAAATGTCAATTATAGGATATTATGCAAATTAATAAAGTTTCAGAGCCATCGCGCGTGCGCGGCGCGCGCAGCGCCCTCTGAATTGATGTTGAAAGCGTATAAATAAAGTGCTGTAGCGGGACGTTGAAAAAAGTCTATGATTATTTGTTAGTGGCAAACGTTTAGTGAGACCTGAGTATGCCTCCACGACGGAAGAATAAGAAATTCAAGCAACTTACGGAGTTTCAACGAGGGAGGATAATCGGCCTCCGAGAAGGAGGATTTTCCTATCGCGCAATAGCAGCTCGTATGCAGCGGAACAGTTCCACAGTGATGCGAGTTTGGAAGCAGTGGACCGACGAGCACCGAACAACTCGAAAAACAGGCACTGGACGACAGAAGGTGACGTCAGAGCGCGATGATCGACACCTGCTCCGCATGGCGGTGAATGATCGCACAGCTTCCTCCAGGCAGCTGGCAGCACGTTGGTCTACTGCTACAGGTGTACAATTGTCGGCTTCGTCAATTCGTCGTCGTCTGCTGCGCCGTGGATTGCGTGCAAGGGTGCCTTTATACAGGATTCCCCTCACGGCGAATCATCGACGGCTGCGTCGGCAGTGGGCTCTTGAGCACAGAGACAGGCGAGCTGATTGGCACCAAGTTGTCTTTTCAGATGAATCACGCTTCAATTTGTGGACCCATGATGGCCGTGTTCGTGTTAGACGTTATGCCGGTCAACGCTGCCTTCCTGAGTGTATTATTGAACGACATAGTGGTCGAACACCCGGAGTTATGGTCTGGGGTGCGATTTCGTATCATGGACGATCCAATTTGATACGAATTGAGGGTAATCTCAATAGCAACAGGTACGTCCGTGAAGTGCTACAGCCCGAAGTCGTTCCTTTCCTTCAAGGCATCCCTGGAGCTATCTTTCAGCAGGATAATGCACGCCCACATGTTGCGCGGACTGTTCGAGACTTCTGTTCAGCACAACGCATGCAACTTCTTCCTTGGCCTGCTTATTCACCGGATATGTCGCCTATTGAGCACGTGTGGGATATGGTTGGTCGGCGTCTCGCTCGTGATCCGCGTCCTGCAGTTTCCAAAGACGAACTTTGGTTGCGCATACAAGCGATATGGAATTCTCTTCCTCAAGCAGATATTCAACATCTGTTTACTCCATGCCACGTCGTATAGCAGCACTTATTGCAGCGCATGGTGGCTGCACCAAATACTGATTTCGGACGCTTAATTTGTTTCTTTTGTTTTGAAAATTTCATCATTTATTTGTATCAGTACAAGTCGTTTCTGCATTAAATTTCATTTGATTCTGATGATTCTTTCATGGTGTTGCATTTTCTACAAACAGCAGTATATATAAAAATATAAATAAATAACACACACAAATGGTGAAGATTTCACTAAACAATTGATTAGTTGTGTTTTAAGTAACATGAGCATATTTCAATTATTTTTCATCAAGGTTTATTTTAGAAAGAAAGATGATTTCAAGAAATAACTGTACTACTACTACATTTCATTAGCAAAACAGATAAATATGGATTGCTATACAGATACATAAAAATTCTGTAAAAGCAACCCATATAAATTAATTAAATTTATTCAGATATTTTTAATGAATTCACAGTAATGAATAAACAAAAATTTATAATGCAATATTTATATTCAAATATTTTCTACCTAAGCTTCTAATGATCAATAACGCCCGTACATATCTAGAAAATGAAGTTTAAAACTAAATTTGCTTATGTTTTAAATATGTGAACCAATATTTAAGAAATAGAATTCTTACCTTGGTTTTTCCATTTTTAATAATATGACCTTCATCTAAAATACAATAATTCCAATGTATTGAACCAAAGAAGTCAATATCATTACGCACTATATCATAAGATGCAATGACTAAATTGTGAGTCTTAGTCTTGGATCGTAATCTGTAATAAAAGAGAAAGGTATGAAAATTTAATGCTACTCACATATATGTTAACCCAGCAAACCAGTTTTCAGGATGTACATTGCAACTACATCACATAATAAAATATGCTCTGATTTCATATATAATTTTAGAAGTACAAGAGAACAAGAAATAGTAAAACACTTTTTAAGGAATGTAATAATTGAAATGGAAAAACATACTTCTAAGAGAAGACTAAATTTAAAACAAAAGAATTTTTAAGAAAAACTTGAAAGATTTAGTATGTCTTTAAAATACAGCAACTTGTATGAAGCAATGTTGAATGATCAGTTTACAATTAAACAATAAAAACAGCTAACAAATAGAATTAAAAGAATTAATGCACAAGTCAGGTAAAGTCAAGTCATACAACATACTTAGCACAAATTCTACAAAGCAATATCTTCACATAATTTTTTTATACTGAATACCTTGTAATAATCAATTCCCTTAAGCAGTTGAGAATACAAATTAAAAAAAAATTATTAAAAAGCACTTGAATTTTTTTTAGAATTGATAAACCATGGATTAACCAAAACTAACTACAAAGAAAAAATCCCAATAAAAATAAATAACAATACCTCATTCTTTCAACAGGTGGCCCAGTATAATGAATAGGATTCAAATATGTGGCACTGACAAATTTTTCCACTTCATACATCCAATGTCCTGTGAGTGTAGGAGGACAAATTACTAAGGACGGAAGAGGTTTGCAGTCTGGTCTTTTATGTTCCTATATTTATGAATAAAAAATTCGTGCAATATTAGTACAAGAACAAAGTATTCTACCATTTACTTATAATTTTTTAAAAAACTAAAGCAACTAATGTGATTTATTGAAAGAGTATCCAATTAAATGAATGAAAGGCGAAAAATATTATATTTGCAATAAAAAAAGTATCATTGTCTAGTTTCCATAATCAATTTCAAAGACAAAATGTCAATTTATGCAAATCATTTCTTTAATCTGTTCAGACATGCATTTTATTAACAGTATTCACATTAGATTAAATGATGCTATAGCATACAAGAGACATACTGAATGGTGCTTTTTTTTTTTTTTTTTTTAATAATTTACCATTTAAATAAATTAATTTATCAGAATAAAAAAAAAAAAAATGATTACATCCTGTTGATTTAACAGTAGACTAAATCTGCAAATTAAGTTGTTGACAAATGAACATCATTATTCTGAATCACAATCAAATCTTAGAAAGACACCTGAGCTGACGTTTTACTTTCAAAACTTCCAAATTTTTTTAAGACTTTTGAATTGGGGATCTAATATATATTCTAGACTTTTGAGTTAGAGATATATATATTCTAATTCTCAGTATTCAGGATAATGGTTACTAGTAGCTTTGTATACAAATGGTTCCTGATTTATGACAGTGTTACATCTTCAGTATAGGGTAATAATTCAATTTGGATAAGATGATCAAAATTAACTATCCATTATAATCTATGATGCAATCCATTATAAACTATGTATTTGGTTCAATTGTCTATTTTTTTACAGTATTATAAAAGAAACTTAAGAAATAACAATATTTTTCGGTCAAAAAAAAATGAAAAAGTACATATATAACATATATTTTACAAAAACTCAGCATTATTTTTCACTTAATAATGACAGCATAAGGAGTGAGAAAACTCTTTAGGTTGAAATTCTGGGTATTGAAGCATGAACCCTGATACCCATCTCATAAAAGAAAGTAGGATAGGCTTCACCCCAATGATGGCAAACATATTATGAAACTTCCTTTTTTTTTTTTTTACGATACTTGCTTTGAATTCTTATAATTAATACATCTAATTTAACCTGTTGTAAGAAATAAATGTTGCAGATTATAAAAGTGAACTTCACATGCATGTCTCATAGAAGTAATTAAAATTATGAACATTAAAAATATCTTATAACCCACAAAGTGTCCTGAAGTTATAGGATTTCTGGTTTCTCAAATTTTAGATAACACAGCTAGATGACATTAATTTGATAGTAAATAAAAAACCACCTGTGTATAAGTAGTTGAACTAACAACCGGAAAGTTGCAAAGCTACAAAGAGTTTATCACATAGAAATAGTTATCCTATTAAACGATTATATTTCAGCTTAAGTTTTAACTGAGAACACAAATGATTACTTATTATATACAGCTCAATTAACAAAATTGAAATGTATTAAATTATCAATATCTTACAATATTTCAGTTTAAATTAGTTTAGCATGCACTTACACAGTTAACTCAATTTACCTTATAGGCTTGTTCCCGTAAATAATGATCACCAGCAAGAATGCAAATGGATTGCAGAGTTTTCCCAAGGCCCATATCATCACATAATATACCATTTAATTTGTATTTATTCAAAAAGGCCAGCCAATTTACTCCTTCCTTTAAATGATAATGGATAAACATTAATTTTATATTTTAGAAACTGCAATCCAACATATTTAACAGTATTTCATAAAACTTTTCAAAATATCAAGTAGATCTACTTTTGCTAAAATGAAATTTTTGAGTTATACAAAATAGCACATATCTACAAAATTATGGTAACCTCTACAATACATATTTTATTTTATAAAATAAAATCTTAAAATTAGTACAATATATTTATAGCAATTACATAATTAAATTCATGCATATATGCAAATTCATAAAAACAATTATATATATAATACATTCTAGTAAATATATTTGAGAGAAATGCAAAACTAACTTTCTTAATCAAAATATTAAAGTTTGATTAACTGATAAACATAATTGCTCAATTCTAAAAAAAAAAATCCAAATTTTAATGAAATTTTTTAAACCATTTGAGCAAACACAGTCAGTTAACTTTTTATAGCAAAATCAACAGCAGCAAAAACTTCAAAATTACCTGCTGATAAGATCGAAGTTCTGCACTAATAGGTATAGGAATTGCATATGGTTCCACTTTCTTCGGATTCATTAATTGGTCAAGAAACAATCTTTCTTGTTCTTTCCTTTCTAACAGCTTAGGATCCAAAGTTGGAGGATTCTGAATACCACCCTAAAATATAATTTTTTTTCAAAAAGTCAATCAACATATCAAAATGTATCGGCCTTCATTATGCTTTTTTTACCTTTGAAAAATTTTAATGAGTAAAAGGATGAACTTAAATAAAAATTTAAATGCCACAGTACAAATATACAATTTTTGAAACTAATTTATACTTGCTTATCTAAATATTTTAAAACTCGGAAATGCCCAAATAAACACACACACTAAACATTAATTAAATTTACACTAATAATTTGAAACATTAAAAGTAAATCTTTATTTTAATGGAAGAATTGGGACTTTATAAAAAATTTAAATAAAATGCATATGCAATATAATCACGTAAAATGTTATTATAATTGGAAATAGAGAGCACACTTTTATAGGGCAATTTCAATATCAACTTCCACAAATTAAAATAAAATTATTTCTCACCTCAAGAGGCATCAGCTTGATGAGTGATGCAAAACAATGAGTAGCCAAAAGCCTGACTTGCTCATTTTGATCCGACATCCTACCTAGCATGGGAACTATGAGAAATACAATATAGGGAACAATGTCAAGACCTAATTCATCAATAACACCTATGATCAGAGTTAAGGTAATAACAGCTTATAAAAGTATATTATCCATGTAAATAATCTAGTTATAAGAAATGCTCAATTGTATTAATTTGGTTGTTGAAAAAACTTATTAAAATTATATCCCCACATATAAATAAATGCACAATTTTTATGATTTTTTTTCAGAGTTGCATAACATATTTTGAAGTCTCTAGTAAATATATTACAAATATTTTACTATGTTTCATTTGTAAGCACAAGTTACTTTGAAATATCCTATGTGAGAAGTCAATTTTACATGAAAAAGTTTATTTTAGATGCTCTTTATCCATTTGTAATAGTTCTATGCATGGTCGAGAGGTTTGTTTTCTTTCTTCTTCTCTTACTCTCAAACCACCAACAAAAGACACTTCTCCACTGACATCTGTTCATTTGTGATTTCTCTCTCCTTAGCTTACCACAAACACCCTTCTTTTTCCCATTGCCAAGTGCACCCTCTAATGGCTTTACCAGAGAGCAAACGATTATTACATATATTTACTATAAGTAAACATAAGTTGGTAGATCTAACATAAGATATTAAAATTATTATTT
This sequence comes from Nephila pilipes, assembly GCA_019974015.1. Classification (NCBI taxonomy): domain Eukaryota; kingdom Metazoa; phylum Arthropoda; class Arachnida; order Araneae; family Nephilidae; genus Nephila; species Nephila pilipes. The sequence continues at coordinate 22,377 of BMAW01131842.1, forward strand.
AATTAAATCCAATATCATAAACAGTCAAGTCAATACAATTCTTCTCATAAAAGGCAATTAATGGCTAGATAATCTGAAACCAATAATTTTTTTTATTTTTCAAATACGACTTTTAAAAGTTTTAATTTCCCAAAATTATGCTCTTCTGGCATTTGGTTCTTCAGAGTTAAAATATATAAAGACAAACTTTATAAAAACAAATAAAAAATAAAATATAAAAACAGATTAAATGTAATAAATAAATACTTAAAAATATTAAATACGTTAAAAAATAATTATAATTGAAGTTATAAGTCTCAGTATTTAAGAGGATACAGGCTATAGCTTCAACAGATCCCTGTCTTTGAATCTCATTATCAGAGGCACCCAGTTTTCCAAGGATTTTATCAAGAACAACATTCATAGTTTTTACAGTAAGTACTTTACTCAAAGTACCCAAACAACTGGCAGCCTTATGGCGAAGTATGGCTATCGAATGATCTAGACAAAAGCAGAGATGTGACAAGATGCTTTCAAGCTAGGAAAAGGAGAAAAAAATACAATTAAAAACAGCTAAATTTAGAAGATTTTATACATATAAAAACCATAAAAGATCATAAGTATCAACAAAGTATATGTACACAAATCAAAATGATTTTCTGTAGGCTCTTTAAAATGAGCTTCAGTCTATTATTTCATTAGATGAATTTGAGATTTTTTTATGTTTTTTTTTAATATAAAACTTTTCTACAAACAGCATCTCATCACATTTATTCAGAATTTATACTAAAAGTTATGCAATCAACTGCACCTTTTGTTTAAGTATTGTAAAAAGTACAGCAATTTTTTTAAAAAAAAATTTACCTAAAAAATTTCCTTTTTTTTTTGTAAGAATTAATTTAACACTCTCTAAGCAATATTTGAGAATGCTTTATTCCCAACAATTAATGAGCATTTATTGTCCAGTTAACATTTATATGAATAAGTAATAAAAAGCAAATTTATTTGAACAAGTATTAAAAATCAAATGAATCATATTTTCATTCACATTTATCAATGTGAACTAATCTTTATATTTGTTTGACAACTTTATTTAGGATGAAAAGATAAGAGTATAGGTGCTATTTGTATTCACTTCTCCTCTGTCTTTTCCTACTGGACAGAAAAATAGATTATAAAATTATCAAATTTTTTTAATTAATTTAAAAGGATTCTCAATCTATGTTAAAATTACTTTTTTGAAATTTATTTTACTAATCCCATATTTACTACTTAGGTTATGTATCAAAAATAAGTGACAGTAATATATTATTCAATAAGTTAAATAATACTTAATTTTTTAACCCAATATTAAAACCAAAATTTTTTTAATGCATACAACCATTTCTTCTATGGTAATAAAACAAGGAAATAGAGAGGAAAAAACTTCTGGATACCAAAGAAAGTCACAAAAAATATGATTGGAGATAAGGAAAGTTCCTTATTATATAGCTATGCTCCACACTTTTTTTACAAACAAAAGAAGAGAATACCTGTATACAAAGGGCATTAACAGATCAATTGAAAAGTCCCCGGCCTACCATAGTAAAACACATTTTTTTGGCAAAATTAGTTTTTTTTATTCAACACAATTCCCTTCAAAGGTGATACACTGATTATAGCGAACCTCCAACTTTTCAATACCATTTGTCCTTTGCTTCAAAATAGGCCTCAGTTTCGGCGATCACCCCTTCATTCGACGAAAATTTCTTCCCAGCGAGCATTCTTTTGAGATCTGAGAACAGGAAATAGTCGCTGGGGGCCAGATCTGGAGAATACGGTGGATGAGGAAGAAATTCGAAGTCCAATTCATGGATTTTTGACATCGTTTCCACTGACTAATGACACGGTGGATTGTCTCGGTGAAGCTGCACTTTCTTTTTCTTCAAATGCAGCCGTTTTTCGGCGATTCCGCCCTTCAAACGGTCCAATAACGCTATGTAATAGTCGCTGTTGATGGTCCTTCCTTTTTCAAGGTAGACAATGGAAATTATTCCATGCGCATCCCAAAATACAGACGCCATAACCTTGCCAGCCGACTGTTGCGTTTTCCCACGCTTTGAAGCGGGTTCATCGTGTGCAGTCCACTCGGATGACTGTCGATTGGACTTCGGAGTGAAATGATGGAGCCATGTTTCCTCCATTGTCACATATCGACGCAAAAACTTGGGTTTATTAAGCTTGATCATCATCAAACACTGCTCCGAATCATCAACTCGTTGTTGTTTTTGGTCAAAAGTGAGCTCGCACGGCATCCACTTTGCACAGAGCTTTCTCATAACCAAATATTCGTGAATGATATGATGTACACGTTCAGTTGATATCTTTAGAGTGTCTGCTATTTCATTCAATTTCAATTTACGGTTATTCAAAATCATTTTGTGGATTTTTTTAATGTTTTCATCGCTAACAACCTCTTTTGGGCGTTCACCGTCTTCGGTGCTCATTTCACCACGTCTAAACTTAGCATACCAATCCTTGATGGTTTGATTTTCCTGGGGCAGCGTTCGGAAACTCGGCATCAAGCCAAGTTTTTGCTTCAATCGTATTTTTTCCCTTCAAAAAACAATATTTTATCAACACACGAAATTCCTTTTTATCCATTTTTTTCACAATAACAAAAGTTGCTTCACTCAAAATGCTATAATTCACAAACTAATGATCCGACAGCTGTCAAATTTATACACGCATCTTTTGAGGGTTAGGGCTAACTAAAAAACAAATGGATTTAATTCTAGTAGCGCCATCTATGTGTCAGGCCGGGGACTTTTCAATTGACATGTTAAATATTTCAGAGTCCGAAAAAAAACTAATGATTCACATTATTCAGATAAATATCCATCTCTTGTTTAAATTCAGACACCATTAAGAACATTTTATAAAGCAATGAAAACCGTTTTAATTGTTCATTATATAATATACTTGCCTCTTCATGTAATTTTTTATGTATATAAGGGCAGATGACTTTAAGTATTTGAAGACTGCACAATAATTCAATCGTATTTAAGTCAGATGAAAAGATTGAGCCATCTATAACAGAAATAATACCTTATTTCAATAGTAATATAATTAAATTATATACATTAAAACTTAAAACATTACCAAAAAGAATTTAATAATTGTTATTGAATTTACTACTTCAAAACAGTTAGCAGTATAATTAATCAAATTAATAATAATGAATAACAAATCCCATGAAAATTTTCTACAGTGATTAATTAAATGTAAATTGATAAACATAAAACAGAAACACTGTAATAGCTTAAAATAAATGAAACACAATCACAATGCTATTATACAGTGATATGTTTTGATAACAAAATTATTATATATCAACAAATATATTTTATATTAAATTAGAGCCCCATTTAAATGAAATTGGCACAAATAATTTTTTCAAATAAACAAAGATAACGATATAAAAGTCATACAAGAAAAATGGAAAAATCTTCCTTACTTAATTCTTCAGGTTTAATAAAATTTTTCAATGGCTGGAAAACAGATTCCCAAAGTTTTGGCAATTTCTGTGGCAATTCATCTCCAAAATGCTCAACAGCATGAGTAAAAACATAAGCTGCTCCATGGGCTTGAAGTTCAGCATATTTTTGAGACTGAAAATGAAAACGCAACTTTTAGGAAGAAGATAAAAAATATTTATACCAGTTTGTGATGTTTTATAATTTTGAGTTCCATAACAGAATTGAATTCACATTGGAAAAAATTAATTGGTATGCGTTGTGACATTGGGCTATTCGTGGTTTCTCTTCACTAACCTTGGGGACTTTTAATTGAAATTGATTGCTTTCACTAAACAACCTTTGCCCAACCAAAAATGAAACGTGATACGTAAAGCAGTTAGGAATGAAGTGAAGCGGTTGAATTGAGAAATATATAAACTCCGTCGGAAGGAGTAGAGGATCTGAGAGAGAGGCGGTAGGAGAGGTGAAGCTGAAGTGTTAGATAAGAGAAAGGAGGAATTAAAGTTTACAATATAGGGTTCGAGCAAAGATTGCTGTAGAAGGATATTGCCTAGTGCTTTCAATAGTTGTTCCAGAGTCTGAGTTGCAGTCGAGGAAGGAATGGTGGTAAGAGAATGTTAGATTACTATTGGTGGGTTGAACTAAGGTATTAGAAAGCTTACCTGAGAGAGCACAATCATTTCTATCATAGTAAATATATACTAATAAATTGTTGAAGCATTGTTGTGGTGATTCTGTAATTATTAGTGTTGTAGTGTTTAATAATTTAATCTAGTGATGGCACAAGAGGACGTCCGGGTCGGGAGGGCATCACAGCGTTGGTTGGAGCAACATAATTTTGATTAGATATATATCAAGAATTGATAAGATTTTTATTTATGTACATGAACTAAGTCAGAATAAGTCTGCATAACCAAAGTTATATCACAATTATTGCAGTCTTTTAATAATACAAATATCATTTGGGATGAGCATGGAAAGATAAATATATTTTTGATTAGATTTATGAATAATAACTTTTATCATCTCAAATAGTCATAGTTAAATTTCCTTAGTTTATTATACATTTGTTTAAAAGAAAAAAATATAGTTTTAACAAAGAGACAGTGAACAGTTTGCCTGTCTCACTAATTATATTAATTACTGAACTTTTTTTTCTGATCATTTACTTTATTTTTATTATGGCCCTTTTATGTTTAACAGCATCTTTTTGTGATACCATGATATGAAAAAAATTATAACAATTTATCTAAAACAATACCTCATCCTCAGAGGGGCGTTCTTCTGTTTGCACGCCTGCAAAATTTTTTTTGTTAGCTACTGAATTGCTTCTCCTCAAAAGTACTTTTTCTGCAGACTGAAAAGGAAAGAATTTCATAAAAGAGAATTAATACAAACAACATAAATGTTTAAGTTTTTCATGAGTAAGCTATAAGCATTTCAAAGTTTAAAAATTGGTACTAAATTAAATCATAGATTGAGAAACAAATAAATTATTACTTTAACCATCACTTCCAGAAAACATTATAGATGAAAATTTTAGAAAAGTATGATAAAATTGTCTAATTATTTTATTACACCTTTAATATAAACAACACAAGATAATAAACAAATATCTCCATAAAAAATAATAAGATACATATCAAAAAGTTTCTTGCAAAAATAGTGAACATGTTTGGAGATGTTTACAATGAAAAATTGGTAATCTTTGCACTCTATTTTGGCCGTTGACCTGCAAATGGGAAAAAATATTGCAATATATAACCCTCTTGGTAATCCGGCATTTCACCTTTTTGCCCTGGCAGCGATCTGGTAATTTTACACATGCTCACAATTCACAGAGAATTATTGTATACTTTCTATTTCAATGGATTAATGTAGGTTATCAATATAAAATAGTATTTTTTAAAAATTTATTTTGAATATTTGATACTTCTTTCCTATATACTGTATTCAATTTCAAACAAAACATAATTTTTGCTATTTATGTGCATTATTTTAAGTGATTTTCCAGTAATCTGGCAGTATATCTCTGTAATCAGGCTAATCCAATATTAGCCTGATTACAGAGAGTACTCCATGTAAACCTACACATTTAGAAAATTTTTAGCTCAATGTAAACAATTAAAATTCTGAAACACATTTTCATACAATTCAACTTCCTAGACAAAAATATCTACTTTCATTAATTATCAATAGCTAAAAATTTTTTATAGTTTTTTTTATTTTGAGAAATAGATGAAAGCAAATATTCAAAGAAACATTTTTTTTTTAATTGTAGTGCTTAAATGGTGTTACATATTTATTATATTACTCAATAGGTGACCAGTATAGATTTAATTCCTTTAAGCTAAGTAAAAAGTATCAAAACTTAGTTAATTTCACATTTAAAATTACACAATAAAAAACTTAAAATATCTTCATCTACCAATTCTTCAATACTGAATTATAGTAATGTGAGGATAAAACTTTAGTAAATACCTCATTCTTCCACATTTCCACCACATGATTTTGTAACCAACTAGATTTCAGATGAAATAGCTCTAATTATTGTAGATATGTAAATTTAGTAGAATTAAGCCCATCGTCAGACTACAGTTATCCTCATGTAAAACTTAGAATTATATGCATAAATAAACAATGAAATCCATTACGTTTTGTTACAAATACTAAAATCTTAATTTAAAGAAACACCAACAGGTGTCATTTTGCAAAAAATTTGGAACTAGCAATACCTTAATATATATATATATATAGCTTAATTATAAATTTATACAATAAATAATTTCAATAAAAATATCATAAGAAAAATAAAGTTTTTCAAAAAATTAAGCAAAATACATGAAAATTAAATCTCGTAAATTTTAAAGCAGAATGAAAATATTAATACACCAAACAGTAGAGACAACATTAAATAAGAAATTTATTTATAGTCACTTAATATTTTAATAATAATTTTAAGTTATACTTAAATGACATATCATAATACACAGATTAATCAACAGTTTCCATGAAAATAAAATATTCCATACCTTTTGCATATTGACCAGAGTAATAATATTGTCTTCATTCAGAGACTGTGATTTGTTAAGATTTGGCTTTTCAATTCTATTTACATTTTGAGCACTAGAATTTGCATTGCAACTGAAGTCCAAGCAAACAATATCATAGCACAAAAAGTTTGTCAGATTTTTTAAGATCTTGGGGTTAGGGCAACTTGTTCGAGATAGGCACAATTCCATTAGATTTACCAAATGCCGAGCTGAAGCTTTCTGAAATGTCATAAAACACAAAAACTGATTTTCCTTTATGAATTGATAGAAAACATATTAGCCTTTTATATTTAAATATAATTGCATATTGCCATTTGATGCTTTTTATAAAAGACAATGTAAAAAGAACAGATGGAAAAGCTGTATCATTCATGTTTCTTTCAAATTTGGCAGAAAAAAAATCCTTTTATAAGTATGTCTTGGAATATATATATAAAAATTATTTTTACAACTTCAGACTTTAATAACCCTAAAGTCATACTAACTGTAACTGTTTTCAATATGTGACAAGATATGTTATCATAAAGTTTTGTTTACTCATTCATGCACATCAATGTGTGCACTCCTAGAAATAAGGCAAATTCCAGGCCTGAACTGTAGGAATTTTAGAATATGGACAAGAGGCACAGACAACATCCAGTCACTTTTCAATTTCTTTAAGTGTAATAATTCATGAACATCCAAGTTTATTAGATTTCTTTTATCAAGCAACAAAATATCTGAGAATAAGATAAAATTTGGAAAAACATAAGCACTTATTCTGTATTTTCCTGAAAATAATTAATTTAGATAGGATTTATGTTTAATATTACCCCTTTACTGCATCCATATGATACATTACTCCTCCACAAAACTAATATTTCTGCCTTTCAAACAGATTTTAATTGAAAATTTTACAATTAATACACAGAGTAACAGATGGACAAAACTTTGTTTCCAATACATTTGATTAAAGTTTCAGAAGGTTGATATACCTAGATTACAAATTTATTAATATTATTTAAATATCCAATGCAGCTTTTCTGATTTCAAAAAAATTACCACTTTAAACTATCCATTTTTAAAATCTTTATGCCCTTTTACAAAGAGTATGTAATTTAATATTTAAGTGAATTTATGACTGCAAGAGTTCTGCAAGGTACAATACATATTCTTTTACAACAAAATACATATAATATTAAATGCATATATATAACTGAACCTGCAAGAGCTCATTTTCTTCTCGCTTGATTGAATCCATCAGAGGCCGAATGATTGGATTCAGTTTTTCAGGAAGATGTTTCAAAGATACTAAAGCACCGGCAATGGAAGATTGTACCCTTAAAAAAAATAGAGTGAAACGTTAAAAGATAATTGTGTTTCATCTTTTTTATTAGCCAGTATTTTACAACAATATAGAAAATGATAAAATGTCCTGATATTTCTTTATATTAAAACTGCATGAATACATTTCATTCCCTATACTAAACATAAATTCTCTTAGTGGTTTTAAAATATTCTATTCAATAAAAAAAAAAAAAAATTATTTTACCTATTTTTTTTTCACAAAAATTAGTTTGTTTATAACAGGAATATATGACATGTTATAAGTGACTAGATTTCAAAAAATTTATAAATGATACAAACAAAATTTAATGTGATACATTAAGAGTTATACTCAAAACTTCAAAAATAACAATGGTGATACTTTCTGAATCCTTGAATAGTAGTTCATATAAAATTGCTTCTAATGAAAGCCAAAGATAAGCAAGACAAATTTTAATAATAATTTGCAATATTTGAGGCATATTTGAAAGAAATTTAATACCTGTATGTACACATAATTAATAATAATTGAATTGAATTAAAAATATTGACATATAATAAGCAAAACATAATGTTCAATAAAAAAAATTGCACACAGTAAAATAATCTGTAATCATAGTGAGTGCAAATTTAAAAATCTAATTACTTACATTACAGTAAGCGAAGCTTGATCACTGCTGGTTGAGTTTGCTGATCTAAGAAGACTTTTCCTTCTCTCCTCTAAAGTCTGACATAATAAAGTAATAACATTTTATTCAAAAAAAAAAAAAAAAAACTGTGAAGAATATCTATAACAATATACAAAAGTACAGCAATTTTTTAGTGAAATTTGACATTGCTAAAAATTTTTCATGGAGGGATAAAGTACACTACTTCTTAATGTAACAAAATGTAAAGAAACCAAAACAATACTTTTCAACAAAGTTTTGGGTTAAAGAAATTAAAGAATTCAAATTTTTAGATAACTGTACAGTTTTATAAATAAAAATAAATAATCTATTTGTTTGGAGCTTGATTGAAAATTCAGAACATGGTAGGCACACACAAACAGTTTTTAACATAAAGGAAAAGAAAACAGAGAAGTATTCAAAATGCTCTTTCATCTGCTTTCTATGAAATTCCACTTAGATTTTACAGTATTTCAAGATAACTGCTTTAAAATTTGCATAAAACTTTGAGTGATACAATTCTTTTGAGAAGGAATGTACATATACTTCCAGCAAAATATTTTAAGTGTTAATCAAAATCTACCTTTCAAATTCAAAGGTTTTAAAATAAATTCTTGTAACATGAAAAGCACTCACCTCAAGAACCTTGGGCTTTAATTTTGTTGAAGAAAATGAGGTTGCTGCTATCGTGGTCAGATGAACAATTTGCTCAAAAGTAAACACAGGTCTGCATTAGAACGAAGTAATAATATAAATGACAATACTTAAAAAGACTGAAAAATAATGATATATAATTCTAGTGAAATAGCTGTCGAATTAATTAAGAAAATTCCAATTATTAAAAAAATCAACAACAAAGTATTTCCCAACATGGTTAACCATGGAAAATGCAATATCTTAATGAAACTATCTAAAAATCATGACTTGACATTTCAATTTTTTTTTTTACTCCTGTATGTTGAGTTATTTTGCATAACAAGTAAAAACATGATTTTGAAATCCCTTGCATGGAATGCATTTTCTATGGCAAAAACAAGAAGTAAATACAGATTCATGATAGTAAAGCTTTGAAATGATATGACATACCCAGTTTGAAATGACAGATCTAAAATTACTGAATAATGTTTTGAAAGGGCAATGAAATCTTTACATTCTTGTTGAAGTCTTGTAAAGGCTACTGCAATTTCATCATAGTATACAGTTTCATTCAAGCATTCAAGGCACTTTTCTTTCACAGGAAGAGGACACATATCCTGTATAAGAGATATGTCAGTTAGTATGTAATAAATATTTTATAGACCATTATCCTTAATATTATAATAGATAAATTAAACGAAATCAACACTGAGTAAATATTTTACATCACACATCAGCAATATATACATAAGTATGTAATAAACCATGCAAAGTGGAAGGAAAATAACAAAATTTCACACCTTTACTATAAAAAGTAAATTAAATTTTTACATCAAATTTCTCTTCTTTTGCTTGAAAAATGGGGGGGGGGGAATCAACAAATAGTAGTTTTCTAATTTTAGAGTTAACATTTTTAAAAATTGCAAATTGTAAAGAGAAAAAGGTTTACTTAATCAGTAAATGTGAGAAATAAATAATTTTAAAAATTACCGGCCCACATTTTGCCCATTCGTTCAAAACCAAAGCAACTGCAAATCTTTGCAATGCTGATTTGAAATTCAAATGGAAGAGGATAAGTTTTACAAATGATTCAATTGGTGTTTCTGTATCTGGTGGATAAACAAAATCAGGAATTGGTTTCATAACAAATGAACAAAGAAAGCCCAAGAATCTGAAAAAAAATGAAGGAAAAAAAGAATTTGATTAGAGTATTGAATGATAGAGAAAAATGGATTATATTCAGAATTATTGTATTTTTCTCATGGATAGTTTTATACAAGTATTAGCTTCAGCTGTCCTTTGGATATATAATTAGTGCCAATGTACTTTTTTGTTTCTTCAAGAATTTAAGAATTATAGGCTGATTTATTATTTTTTATACATAAATTCGCTTTTCAAAGGACAAAACTCTACAAAAAATTCTTTTATTATTACTTTTTTAAAAATGTTCTGCTTTATTTACATGAATTTTATACACATGCATATCTCTGTCATACACAAATTATAAGCATTCATTTTTTTTTACTGAGATGTATCAAGAACACACTCACACCCACATATATATACCATTTATCTTCAAATTATTTAAAAAATAATAATAATTAAAAGAAAAAGAAACAGCTCTATAACTAAAATAAAAAATAATAATCTAAAATAATATAATGTTTGAAATCCAATAATCATTTTGCTGGATGAGAATGCAATATTAACTAATTATTAATTTTTAAGACACTAAACCAAAGACTAAGAGATCAATCAAGTTTAAAATGTTATTAAAATGAATATGTAACAATGTAAAAAAATGAGTCAACATAAAAAATATTATAAGAAATAATATTTTTTACATTAATATCTCTTTTCCTTATGAACAAAAGCAATTAATACGTACTTGGCTCCAGTCAATTTAGCTCTTACAACATTTTTTTCTCTTTCCTTAGAATTTTCACTCCCAGCATCATTTCCTCCAATATAGTAGGCTTCCTGCATTGCTTTAAGATATGATGAACTTCGATTGCGTCCTAACACTTTATCCTAAAATTTTAAATTTTTCATTGAAATGATCAGTTTCATCAAGTTGTAGATTCTTTTACAGTAAATTTTTTTACCCCAAGAAAATGAAACTGTTTTTTTTAAAAAAATACAAATTTAAATAAATTTATTACATAACACACAGAACTTTTAGAAAAACTAATGACAGTGAATAAAGGAAAGTCAGCATGAAAACTATTCCAAATATATCTTACGTAACAATTACTGAAAATCAGAACAGAAATAAAAGGTACCTATTTCCTGTTCAAATATTCCATTCTATTCCTATAAATATTGCAAAAATGAAAACAGTTTACATAAATGAATAATACAAATACAAAACCCGCATAGCATATCATTCTATTTTAATGAGCTAGCACAATATAATAACATAACTTTAAAAAAATATGTATATAATTTGATAGCAGCCAAAAATTACGTAAGAAATTGTTACATTTTTTCTTTTTGCAAGAGTTGTAATAAGAAATTATATTGATTTTGAAATAAATTATAATACTCATAATGTACATTAATAGAATAAAGTATTTTCTGTTTAACTTAATGTACTTTAATTTTGAATTAAAAATCACAGCTTTCACAGAAAGTTCAGAAACAAAAGTTCATTGGATGATATTAAAATTTCATTTTAATGTTTGAAATAAAATTCTCAAAATAATAATAAATAAATAGAATTATTAAAAACTATTCTAGTAATAAAACCCTTACAGGTCAATATAAATTTGGGTGCAATCAAAAAATTAAAACTAATCCAATATAAATATTATTAACAAAGTAGAAAGTTTGAAGTAGAAATGTTTATCAATTTTATGCCTTTTAAAGAAATATTAAGAAGAAAAATTATATTCCATGTCAAATAATATAGACAACAATGCTGGAGCATATTTACATTTAAAACTATAAACCGACCTTCATTTTGTGTGGAACATCTAACCAAGCAATATTTGTATTGGGGTCGAAAGGTACATTAGAAGGTTGCATCAACATAGATAACCATGAACTGAGAAGTGGAATGGTGGCTGAGACCACAGAAATTAGATGGCAGTGAGAAATCAAATTCTTCCAAGCCTGAAAAAATAATATGTATCAAAAATATACACACATGATATATAAATACATATACACTCTACTCTTTTTTTTTTTTACATGGCAGATAAATCCTTTAGAAAACAGAGCAAAAAAATTCATGTAACAAAATGCATGCAACATATGGTAAATTTACTGATATGTCCCATAACTTTAAAAAATCATGCAAGATGAAAAAATTCTAAATATTTTCACAAAAACCATGCAAAAAAAAAAAAAAAAAAAAAAATGAAATCCATATTACATATTTATAAAACAATAAAAATTCATTTTTATAACAAAAAAAGTTTAAATTAGTGTACAGTGAAAATTCAGTTTATAAGTTCATACAACACATAAAAATTTAAATTATGAAAGAAACAACTAACAACTATTCATCGCTATTTGATAACAGATGTGCACATTTGTTCTGAATTGGATCAAAAATACTATCAACAGTAGATGTATCAGATATGTCTAGCACAAATGTTAGCTTTGATTCGAATGAAGAATTTCATTCATTATTAATGGGCTTTGTTAGTTCGTTTGTTGTTATAAAGCCCGTAATTAATTTTTTTTTATTTCTCCAGTTTCTTATATAATTCTTGATATCCTGCTACACTAAACTTAAGATTACATTGAAATTTTAATGCATGAAAAAATGCTTAGAAATGTGTAAAAAAAAAAAAAAAAAAAACATACATAACAAAAATTGTGATTTAAAGGATATATTTCAAGTTAATAACATGTTAAAACAAATTTTTAATCTAATAAAATGAGTATAGTTGAAACAGTGAAGTAATGGATTTCCAGTTTGTCTGGAAATCAAAATGCTGTGTTCAAATTGAAGTACAATGAAATAAAGCAAAAAGTGATTATAAAATTCGGGTATTACCCAAAGCTCTAGAATACAAAATAACCAAGACATGAAGAAGACTAAGTCACTCACACATGAGTGAGCAGAAGCCAACTGTCTTCCAATTACACACAAAATTTGAATTAAAATTTTTTTTTTAGGGATTTGTGCTAGAACAAAAAATTTGTGTAAAAAAGTATATTGTTGAAAAGTATTATTTCAAAATTGTATAAAAAAGATTTGGGTGTACTTCAAAAACAATATCAAAAAAGAAAAAGACATAAAATTTGAATAATATTTTTTTCATCCCCTTCATCTGTTTTATATTAAATATTTAAGATCTATCAGAAATGAAAATAACCAGAATTTTTAATTCATTTATGATACTCAAACATTATATTTTAAATAATTGATATTGTATTCTTTAATAATTCAATTTTACTTAATAAAATATACTTTTGAAACTTGACTTTCTAACACAAGAGTCAGAGTATGACACACTTACCAAACTTACTTTTTTTAAAAAAAATTTAATTTTCAACGAAAAATTCAATTTTTTTAAAAAATTTCAAACTGTCATGTTTTTACTGTAACTAAATTTTATCTATGCAAGATCACCATTACACAAATGTACATAGAAAGTATGACTTGGAAAAAAAATATATATTACACAGAAATATTAATTTGTTTTATGATATAAACAATTACTTTTACTTACATCATATAAAAGATTGTGTACTTCAATAACAGACTCTACTAAGCATCGTTGAAATAGAAGTCTTAACATAGGTTGCAATATATTTGGTAACCATGGAATACCATTCTGAGTGTAAAAAGTAATATATTAATATTAGTGAAATGCATGCTAAAAATAAAATAAATATTAAATTAATCTTAAAAAGAGCAATGATCGTTTAAGTATTTTAAACTCTATGATAAGAACACTGTACATTTTAAGAATTACATACTCATTTTTTCGAAAAATAATACATTTTAATTGCGTTTTGTAAAAAAAGAGGGAAAGAAAGATTATTACAATCATATGAAATATTTTTACTTCAGAATTTATTAAATGATCCATCACTATTGTTTCAGAACAATTTAACACCATTTTGATGTTTTTTCACAAAGATTGGAAATATACGACTTATAAAAATTGTAAATAATTAGAATAACTTTAGATATTAGCTCTCAAAACACAAGGAAAGAAATTTTTTGAAACTAGTCAATATTGTTACTTCATAAAAAATAACCTTGATTGAATGTCAATACAAAATGTTTTTAAAAATAATAATTAGTGGTAATACATTGAAATGAACAACATACTTCTGAAGTATTTGTAGATGTCAAAGTTATAAGAGCTTGAAGAACAGATTTTCGAACAACTGAGGAATTATGACTCAAAAATGGCCAAAGACGAGGAATCAAGTCTTCAAAATTTTGTAGAGAACTAGAGAAATTAATAAGTAATATGGTAATATTGCTAAAAAATAAAATTTAATAAATCAGTCGTTCAAAATTCAGAATGTTTAAAATTTTAATTCTTATTAAGAAATAAAAACACATAAAATTTAAAATAAGAATGTATAAATGTTTTGAAAAAGAGCTTAGTTAATTTTATTTCATTACAAACTTCATGTATAAATACCTTTGATTTATTGCATACCTTTGATAAAACATAACTGCTACAGATGAGAATTTTTAATATATTAGATAATATGAATATAACAATAAACGTGGAAACTCTTGCATTTTAAAAATATGTATCAATAATACAAATATAAAAAAAATCATAAGGTTATTTTTTAATGAGTTCATTTTGAAGCAAATAAAAAGATTGAAATACTTTACATAGAAAGTATGAAGTGTATATATATCACAGTATACAAAATTAATCTATGTAAAAGGTTATAAGTAAACACACTTAAGGTCAATAACTTATGTCAAAGTTCAATCTGGTTCCTATATTTAAGATGAATTCTACTTCAATAATTATGGAGCATTTGTAAAATGCATATATTATTATGTATTAAATAAGTTTTTAGGGAAAAAATTTACATAGTATATATTTTTATATATATTACATTATAAAAATAATGGATCAATATACACTTTTCATAACTGTACTTTTCATTTGGAAAAATATACTGATGAATTGAATACACCCGAGATGAATCGATCTCTGATGAAACTTTTGCTATATAGTATAATTTCTCTAAGTGATTATTACTAGAACCAAATGAGCAATATTCACTAATGTGGTTTATTCTCTCATTCAGTTATTCATAAAATTATTTAAAGACGTTTTATTTTATGATCCAGACATTTAATCTATATATTCAGAATAATTTTGAAAACATGTTTATATTACCTGTTGCAAAAAACAAAAGTGGACAAAAAATTAATATTGGAGAAGCATCTAGTATCAACATAGGAAATGTTATTTACATTGAGCTTGAAGGTTTGGAACTTAATTACAATATTTGTTGCTGAAATAGAGGTGTTCATTTATCTAGCTTAAACATTATTAATATTTGTGAAATAATAAGAACAGAGAAAGAATTGTTATTTAAATTACTTTTATCCATTTATTTCATATCAAACACTGGAGGAGACAATGAATAAAGTAAATTATACAAAATAAAACTTTTTATAGTTCTTACGTTGGCTTTCACTATTTTGATTCATTAAATATCATTAGAAATAACCTGAAAATGTGCTGTGTCGATATCAAAATCAACAAAATTTACATAGGTTTCAATTATTTGACAAAGGCCTTTTATATATATATGTATCTATATATAAAACATTTTGAACATTTTAAAATCTATAAAGTACCTCACTTTGAAAAAATGAGATATGACAATGGATTAGACCACTAGCAATACTCTTCAGTTTTTATTATGGATGTGTATTGGAGATGGGCAGAGGAAAACAACCCTAATATAAGTTTTACATTTACCCTTAGAAAAATTGGTCATTACAATATAAAAAAGGTTAATTTATTTAATGCATGAAAAACTTTTAATTTTTCAAAGAAGGTATAAATGAAGTCATTGACGCATGCAAAATAACAAATAAAAATTTATCTCTCTACAATTTTTTTTTTATTATCAAATGGTGAATGAGACAGTAAAAATTATGCAGAAAGGTTGATGAAAAGAGAATACAGAAATTAATGTATCATAATGTAACATAGGAAATTAATTACTATTCAGTTTAGTTATTGAATAAAAAAAATATTTATATGTTTTTGTTATAGCATCTGGATTTTAAAAATTTCATTTATTTTATGACAATCATTTTGTACTTCCAATATATGTTATTATCAATTTTGTTTCATATATCACTAACAGAATTACATCATACCTATTTGGGAAGTTTGTAGTCGTATAAGAAAGTAAAGATGCAAGAAGTTGCAAGATGCTGCTAGTTGACACAGTTAAATCATCCAAATCTAAAAGAGCATCCCACAGTGAAGATATGACGGCTGGGACCTAAATTGTTAATAAATTTAACATTAAAGTATATAAAAATTGTATCTTGTTTCTGAAGAAAAAAATTACTTTCCTACTGATAAATAAAGTTTATATTAATTGATTAATGAATTGTGAAAAAGGTTTTCAAACTTTCATACAACATAAGTCAAAAAATTATTTTCTTAGAAATTTCAATTTTTCCAAAAAGAAATATAAATAATTAAACATCTTTCTCTCCCTATTTATACATCAATCATTTGAGCTGCTTTGCATTACATTTCAGCTTTTAACAATGCAAATGATTGTAAAATTTAAAATAAAAACAAACCATATTGTTTAATTAGAACAGCTCTTGTATGCATACAAAATTTATTACCATATTCATACATTAGAAATTTTCAAGTTAAAAACAGATTTAATATACCTTATCTGGTAGAGTACTAACAATAATATTAGTTACTGGAACCAGTGCAGATGCTGCAACTGCACTCACATCATCTACACTATCTTGCAAGCATTGACATGTGGGATCAAATACTAAAGGTATCATAAATTCTTTCATGTCCTGAAAAGAAAATAAAGTTACTCAAAATGGGTACACATTTCTTTAAATATATTAGTCAAATAGAAATTGCCCAAATACTTACTTTGCGAACAGAAAGAATATATTTAAGCCCTAGTAGACCACCATGACGAGCTTCCCATTCTGGTCTTTCAAGCAATTGTAATAAAATTTCTAGGACTCTCTTAACACGATCTTTGGTCATGATATTGGCAACTGTACCTAAAACTTGAGCACAGGTTTCTCGTACAGGTGCTACAACCTAACATCAAAATATGATAATAAATAGGTAGCATAATCAACTTATTATTTTTAAAATAGGTAAAATAATCAACTTTTTTTTTTTTAAAAAAAAAAAGTTTAATAAGAATATGAACAGAGTGAAATTATTTAAATAATTAAGAATATAATTTTTTTTCAGGTACAAATATTTTAAGCAGGATATAAAATCCATGGTGAATGAAAATAAATAAGGAAGTATTTCATCTCAATTTGCGAAGAAAATTCACATATAAGGTTTGATACAAACCTGATCTGAAATAAAGTCACCAAATTTATCCAATGCAAGTACACATGTAAGTCTGAGTGCTAAATCTTCTAACCATAATTGATTCAAAGTTTCCATCTGAAAAAAAAAAAATATTTTTAAGTTTATTTTGCATCACCAAAATATAACATGTAGGATATATTTTAAAAAAAATTACTAACTAAATAACTAAAATTAATACTCACAAAAGGGGGAAAAAACTTATTTTGCAAAACAAACACAATTTTTGTTCAATACATATGAAAATCTAGAAAAAAAAATCCCCAATAAAAAGAATAAAACAACTTTTTAAATGTGTTAGTCAACCCTTTGACAGTTAGGCAAATCAACAGTTTTAGCTCTCCAATGATGTGCAGCGCTACAATCAAATTGTCACTGTAAGTGGCAACCGTTTTCTCCCTAGTGGCTTTTGAAAATGTCACCCTTTTCTGGCTATGATACAGATAGCTTGTTTGTTTTTAAAAGATAGTTTTTAAAGAATTATTAGCAGTATATTAATGTAATAATTATTCTAATTAGAATTTGCATTTATAAGCAATTCAGTAAATGAAAATTATTACAAATTTTAGTTTCTAAATTATTGAGTTTTTAAAACAACTATTTGCAATATATTAATGTAATATTTACAACAATTGTAACTCGCAGCACTTTTAAACAATTCAATAAATGTTAAGTATTAAAAATAGTAGTTTGGAAAATATTAAATTAAAATATCTAAGTAAATACAATCAATTTTAAGCTTCATAAAACATTAATTTTTATTTATTACCAAAATTTCTTTCAGTGTGTGATAAACTTTAAAAAATGGAATGGGACATAATGGAGCATTATAATCTTTGCAAAAAATGCACCATTTTTCAGTAACAAACTCCTTCCAAATTGCACAAGAAAAATAAGTAGATTAACAACTGGATTGCAACATTTTTCCTCATTATGTAAATTTTTTTACAGAACCCACACCGCCATCCGAATGCCATCAAATTAACTAAATTTTATAGTAAATATTGTATGTAAAACCAATAAAGCAGGATAATATATGCTGACAAACTCAGCTTATCGGTGCCCATTGGAGAAAAGTTTCGCAAGATTTGTAGGGTTTAGCTGCAACCATTTGGGCAAAAAACTTCGAATTAGCTGAACTCATCAGTGCCCATTAAATATGTTCTATTCGAATGACGAGCTGGGCTCATTCATAACCATTGAAGGGTTAATATAATTTAAACAAAGAGTAGCAAAGATTGTGAGAGAAAAATACTTTTCAAACATAGTATAGAAATGCTTTGTTTCAATTTAATGAAACATATAACAATCTAATTAATATTTAATCCAGACTTATTTCAAATTGTATCTACACTCAAAGCACATTTAAAAAAAAAAGTTAAATAACTTCCTAAAATTAATTTAAATAATTAAATACATGATTTTGATAAAAAGGAATGATAATTTTGAATAGTTTAATAAAATGTTGTACAAAAATAAATTTACTATGACATGTATAATTTACATTCATATATATAATGATAGAAAATTATATGGTATTGCATCATACTTGATCTGGAGAAGCATCAGGTCGTTTTCCAGCTTCCTTTCCATGTATCCTTACAATTTCTCTAAGAGCTGTGGCAGCACCATGCCTTACTTCCCATGCTGCATTTAAGAGATCATTAACCAATACATCACTAAATGCTTCTAATGGCCATTGTTTGATCTAAACGTTAATAAAAAAGGAAATAAAAAATCTTGGAAAAATATTTTAAAAAAACATTAGAGCATACTAAAGAAGTATCATCACCATGATTATTACCCTTACAATTTTATATTATTTGATATTTTTATATTCAGGATGATGGAAAAAATATTTAGTTTGTTAAAAGATAATTTTTAAGTACCTTATTATATAAGTTTTAAATAATTGATGTTACCATTTTGTGTAAAGTCTCTCGAATATTTTTAATGGAAAATAATTTTCTGCAGAGTACACTGGTTTTCATAATTATAAGAACAGCAAATATTTGATTTTAATAAAACACTATGAACTCTTAGTGAAATGGATATAATTTTTATAACTGAAATTACAGGTATACACATTTATAAATTTGTATCATTTTTCTTTTTGATAAAATAAAAATAGCCAAAAAACATTAATTTTAATAAGTTCACAATTATAACAAAAATTCTATTTTTTTTATCAATTTTTAAAGTTATTCTATAAGTAAGTATTTTGCATAAACTCCTTTTCTTGTGAGACAATGCACCAACTAGTTTTTTCAAATAATCAGGATCAATATCATCCCATATTGCATTGATGTTATCTTCAAACTCTTTAAGTGAATAATACTGCTACTCATATGCATTCATTTTTTTTAACAAGACAAGTCAAAACATTGTTTATAATGTTTAGGTCTAGGGAATTAGCTAACCACATAAAAATAAAGATGTTTCTTTCTCAAATTGTTTTTTGAAGCACAAGTAGTGATAAGAAGGCTTTATCTTGTTGAAAAATAAAATTATTACATGAATAGTATATATATATATATATATATATAACTATAGGCAAACAATACGCTATAAAAGTTGAATGGCTGAAATATACTTCTTAGTGCTCATACTAGTAGGCACATCTACTAAATTTTATTTGCTGTTAGCTGAAACTGCTCCCCAGAACAGTTAATATCCATTATTAAAACATCTTAAACATCATTAAACAGTTAATATCCATCATTATAAACATCATTAAAACATTTGCTCCATCTAACATTTCTCTTTCCTAAGACTGTGCAAATATGATAAAACCACCAAGTCAACTAATATAAAAACAATTCTCATTGAAAAATACATTTTCCCAGTCCACAATATTAGTAATTCACTTTAAACTCAGCCTTTATTTTGATTATTTTGTGACATCACAATTATTTAAAACGTGTAATTGTGGCCTTGAAGATCTTCCATTAAAATTACAGGAAGTTTCAGAAGCAGAAATTTTTTTGAACACCAGCAAAGCATACACAAACACAGATAACCCATCTTCAATCTCTGTGAGACAGTTTTAATTTAGCACCAGATCTCTTCTACTTTGAGCCATCAATTCCACGTTTGATCACATTTTTTACAGCAGTTTTAGTTCCCTGAATTTCTTTAGTTATTTGGCAAATTAACCTATTCAGGATAGGCAGTCGCATTTGCAACCAAAAGGAACAGTGTCTAAGGTCAGGATTGGTCGGGAAGTCGACCACACAGTTTCTTCCCTTCTTAACAGCTTTTAGAATGCTATGAAGCTCATAATGTCAATCACTCCTCACCCCTATTCTTATATTTAGAGGGTAGGGAGATAGAGCTCCTTTGTACACATTTATTGAAAAATCCCTTTCCCTTTTTGTCTCAGTCTGAATCAGCAAAACGATTAATTCCTTACATGTAAATTAAGGAAGAATGTGTGCATTAAATATTACATACACAAATGATGTCATTTTACGAAATTGAGTTGCATAATTTTGTAAAAATATAAGAAAATAATTATGTCCATCTATTCAATTTCATAAAATATGCATTTCAGAAAGAAAGAAAAAACTTCTACAAATAAATAATTAAAATTTTAATCTTTTTCAAAATATTTCAATGTTTAAAAATTCCCACAACAATAAATTTTAGTATTTTTGAGTGATCTCTTTCTCAATATCTCAGAATTGTTTTTCAGAAGTATGTGCAAGGGTTTGGATCTAATAGTGTTATTTACAGATTTGCGATTTTTTTTTTATCAGATGCTACAAAAAACAGTTGCATCTAATTCGTAGATTTTTAAAAAAAATAACCATTCATCAAAATCCCTATTTCATGCATAGAATTATTGAACAAACTAAGCAAAACAACACGAAATAATTTCGATACTTTATATTGTTTACATAAAAGACTTGGCATAGTAATTGTATGAACATTGTGAAAAACTAAAAATCTAAGAAAAAAAGTATAAAATTTTTTGAAGGTCAATGAAATAATATGGCACACTCTGTGAAACCAAATTAAAATAACAAAAAATAATACAGCTAGAAATATGAAAGTTTGCATATATATTTATAAAAGTTCTGAAACTGTTATAGAATTCCCCCCCCCAATATTTTGTCATTTTTAGGGTACCGTTTTGCCAGAAGTTTACATTAATAAGTAATTCAAAAATTGTAAAAATATATTTTGATGCAGCATTAAACTCATTCTTGTTTGATAATTTCTTTACATGATCACAACGAAAAATTAAATCTTTATCAAATGTTTCAATTACTACTTGAGAAAAAAAATGTTTTTCAGTTATACTCCAATAACAGTACTAAAAAAGAGAAAGAAAAAAAAAAAAAAAAACTGTTGAAAAATTAAAAAATATAATTGAATGAAGTAAGAGTTAGAAAATATAACATACTGCGCTCAGTTGAATGAGTGCGGAATTTATTCGAACTTTTAAAAATTTAAAAACTTTAGAAAGCATGAGCTGTTTGTTATACAGTAGTTTATATTTATACTAATAATTTAAGAAAATCGATGAATATTATAGACGTAGTTAATTTTTCAAACCATGTATTTTCCTCATTTGTATTCATTTACAAACTGCTTGAAAATATGTGAAGTCTTTTTTTTATCGATATTCAACTCATTGATATGCAAATGATAAAACTTCTGAGAAATTGAAAAAAAAAATTAAAACAAAAAAAGAAACTAGCAATATCTACATTTTTTCCCCCTGTTTTATGCTTCTAAAATCTTTAAAACACAAGTTTGCACAAGGTCAATTAAATTTTTAAGAACAAGAAAAATACAATATTTGTAGTAAGAGAAATTGTTGTGAGCACTTTCCTTGCTTATTTTAGTTCTAAAATTTTGCTGAGTCTTTTGCATTTCTTGACTTTATCACAATTAGAGAAGTTTCCAACAAATAAAACATGCTACTTTTTTTTCAAAAAGAAAAACTTTGAAAACTAAAAACGACATGCTGTCATAATTGGTTGTTAGAATATTTCAGTGGAAAAAAATGTGCATGAATTTTCTTTTTATTTGTTGCAAACATTAGAGTTGAAACTCATACGCAAGATAAAACGTCAATAAACCTTTTGTGTTCAACCATTCTAAGCCTGTCTAATTGTATCTTTAAATGCGCAATAAAATTTCTAATAAGAAGCTTGCGGATAGTGTCGGTATCAAACTCAAGATAATTGCTTTCAGGGGCACTATTCTTTCACAAATGTTGATTTCCATATGGTGATATATGTCAGACATGTCTTCAATTCCTAGTCATCATGGGTGTCCACTTTATACCTCCATGAAACTTAAGTTGTTAAATATGTGTTTGAGACAAAAGTTTTTTTTTTTTGACAGAGTGTGTTTCAGTCGCTTCTTGTAACAGAAACTTTTCAAAGTTGATTAAAAGCTACCTTTGATCAACAATGAATCAAGTAAAATGGTTCAGCAGTTCTTTTCATGGATGATATAGGAGCTAAAATGATTAACTTCAATGAAGCTGTAAAAAAATTCGGAAGTTAAAGTTTTAACTATTTTTAGTGACTGAAAAGATAAAACTTTTTAAAACATCAAAAATGGCAGATTAATGAACTTTTTTATTTTATTTTATATGTTTATCTGCTAGATGCAAGTTGATTTTTCCTTAGTGTTAAATGTTTTTGTTTTCCAAATCACTTTAACTATTTAATTTTATTAAATAAATGTTTACCATATAATTGTGATGGCATTTTTAAGCAGATAATTCTAATAAGGGGATCTCAGGGATGTTTCCGCCTGATCCTCAACAGCTTAAGATTCTCTTCTAACATTATTACCCTTGGTGATAAGAGAAATGTTACGCTAAGAAACGAGTTCATAGTCAATTTTTTTTTTTTTTTAATTATTATTTTCTTTTATCATTCAAAATTCTGAGAATCACTCTTAAAATGTAAGCAATATTTTCTACCCAATGTACCAAAAACATGTTAATGTTATTGAAATTATATATGAAAAGCAAACAATTAAGTTTGTCACAAATAACTTTTAAATAGAAAAGATACATTTATCAATTATTTTATTCATTTTGAGGGGAAAAATAAGCAAATATTCTTGAGAATAATGTATATCTTTTATTAATTAATTATAATTTGATAAGAAGCAATTACTAATGGATCAGTAATAAAACTACTAAAAAGCACAGCTAATTTTTTTTAAAAAAAATATTATATTTATTGACATTGGATGCTTATAAAGTTTCTAAATTTACATATAATTAATGTATATTTGCTCTTCAGTAACATATAATGTGTCATTCACTTCACACATATTTATTTCAAGAGTTTCAAAGAACTAAACAATATTAAAACAAATAATCATTGATTTGATGGCTGTGGTTGCCTAGAGATCATGGTCGCAGACAGTGATTTTCGTCGAGTTGCGAGTTCAAGCCTTGATGCCACTAATGACCTGCCATGCAGCCTGGGTTGATGCCCATTAAATCTGTTGAGGCTCAGAGTCCTCCCATTGGCACAACGTGGAAGTTAGGAGAGGAAGGTTCCAGCTCGGGTGTCATCCTCGCCACTTTATTAATGTTCAAAATTACGAGGTCTATTGACAAGTCCTTGCGTTGCTTCTAGAGCGACGTTAATAAGACCAATCAATAATCACTGATTTGAGAAAATTGGCATTTTATTGAATATATGTCACATTGATATATACTCAGTATTACCCCCCCCCCCCCCGTTTCTGTGCAATTTCTCTCTTAATTATAAAGAAAAATATTTATCTGAATTTTTGAAATGGTTATAATGTTATATATTTCTTGAAGAACTTCAACCTTAATTTCAAAATGAACATTTCAACATGTCTGCATATGATTATACGGATGAATTTGATACATAAACTAAATTCATAACTTTTGCAAATTTTTAAAGTTTTTATTAAAGATTATGAAATTGAAATACGTGATCATGCTATATACATTTAAACATGTTTCAGAATAGTTGACAAAAACGAAACATTTATTTTGTTAATGCAGTGTTTTATAATATGTTCAGAGTACAAGTTTCAAGCAAATGCCTTAAAATACTGCAGAAATAGTTCAAATTTTCCCACATAATTAAACCTATAAATATTCATCCAATAAATGTATTTTTTTGCATATCATAATTTATCAGTTTTCTTAAGACATAAATTATTAAATTCAATAAAAATTAAAACAATACACGACTTATTTTTTCCATTACTAATTTATTTCTGTTATTAATTCAAAATTCATTTATAATATGTATGGAAATATTAAACATAATTTTAATTATTTGAACATTTTCTTTCATTGTTCAAATTCTCTGTTCATTGCTCAATAATTTATTCAGACTTTTAGATGCTAAAACATATTTACACTTACGAAATAATGAGTGAAGAGTTTTTGTACATATAAATAGATAATTCTGAATGTCTAAATTAAGAAATGATATACAATATAATTTGGTAATTATATCATGTAGTGATACTGTGGCCAATGCCTACTATAAATTTTGCTAAATAAAATAACTATAATAGTTTCCCCCCAATTATATTGCATATGAATAAAATAATTCACTGCATGAAAATTCTAATTATGGTATTAAGTATGATATATGGAAATAGTAGGAAAGAACATGACTTCTATTTTTTGTACATATTTCTGAAAGTTTATTGTATTGAAAATGGACAGATTTTCAGCTTTCAGAAAGAACTTCACCGAAAAATAAGAGAATCATTGGTAGCTAGGGACTTCAGGAACCATATATAAACATCCCCAATGCCCAGTAGGTAACCAACACTCTGTCTGCTCTTTTGTCAGACGACACTTATAATGCCAATCATTGACAGGAAAGAGAGATAAGCAATGTAGTAAAATCTCCCGTCCTCACCCAAGTTTTCTTCTCGAAAGGCCCATCTCCAAAAGGTTAACATTCCAACTATGCTTAACCACATTTTTCGCACTTCAATTCCTTTAAATTCTTTTCCTTAAGGAAATTTAACAAATATCTGTTCACAAGAGTTTTGGAACTAATATATGAATCAGGTTAGAGATCCATAGTTGAAAAGTGCATATTGATCTGTAATTATTCAGTCATAAGTTAAATAAGAAAAATCTTTAAAAAATTAGAAGGATCTAAAAGTTTAGGGAAAAAATTATTTTGGTTCCCTTTTTCTAGAATATTTTTTAAAGAATAACAATTTAAGATTTTAGATTATATACATTAAGTGAATTTTGCATATTCTCCTTTACAAGCATTTTTAACCCAGTTTTTCAAAACCATCAGCTGATTTACAAATAAGAATGGGTGTAGGAGATAAAACATTTACTTCAAAATAAAAAAATTAAAGATGCCTGATATTGGTCTCTTTAAAATTGCACACCTAAATTTGCCAATTTGATAATCTTATACAGCAAATGCAATAACAGTAAAAAATACATCATTTGGCTGATAAAAAATATTTTTTTGTACTTACACAATTATCACACTTAAAATATGACAATTTTCTAATACATAAACGAATTAAAATTTTTAAACATTCTGTGTTCAGATTTTTTTTTTCTTTCAAACTGTAATCTACCCTTTAAAATTCTAAGTCTTACAGATTCCTTCAATTTAATATTATTTAAACTTCTGATCTGAATTAATTATGTTCTCATTCATCTTTACTGTAATAATTATGATGCATGCATGTAAAGTATTTATTACTATTCCATGGCATGGCCACAGTAGCCTAGTGGAAATGGTTACGGACTCGCAGGTGGTGGTTTTCATTAAGTTACAAGTTCAAGCCTTGATGCCTCTAAGATCCCTCGTGCAGCCTGGGTTGAAGCACAGGCCTGTGCTCCGGTTGGTGTACAGGTTGCGTTAAATGACAGGATACCTAAAGAATGCTACTTACTCCAATTTATTTCAATTAATTCGTCACATCGTGGGTTCAAGCCTTTATGACACTAAAGACCCACCATGCAGCTGGGGCTAATGCACATTAAATCTGTTGGGGCCCCATAACTTCTCATTGGCATTGTGTTGAAGTTAAGAGAGGGGGTGCCAGCTCAGGTGTCATCTTTGTCACTCGACCAAGGTTCAAAATTACGAGGCTCGTGTTGCTTCTATTGCAACGTTAATAAAACCAAACCACACTAATCCTTGGATTTTATTAACTTTATAATAACAGAGGTAAAAAAAAAAAAAAAAAAATCACAATTACTTCTGTTCTTCAAAAATATTTTAGTTTTCCCAAACTCCTTTTATGATTGAGTATGTAATTTAAAATACATTTAATTACTAGCCTATGAGCAAAATTAATTGGCTATTACTTTATTCATTAGTAACAGAAAATTCCACAACTATTGAAAATGCAAATTTTCACCAAACTTCATTATCACTAACGCATAAAAATGTTTAATTTTTTCAAGTATTATGAAGGTTCTTCATACAAACAGCAATTATTCATAAAATAAAAACCTGAATATATTTAGTATTTCATAATTCCTTTATTCCTAGCAAAGAAATGCATAATGTGCAAAAAGCAAGTAAAATCATTGTTTCAATCAACTTAAATTTTGATCCTATAATTAAAGTGATTTTGCCAAAGTTTTTTAAAAAAATATCATTAAATCTATTTTCATTTTTGTGAAACCTATTAAGTACCTAATTATGTTTATTCGAATAAGTGTAAAAGCATGATTTCCACCACTATTACTTCCCTCTCTTTTAATTAAATTTACATATCACAATCAATTTTTATTAAATGCAATTTATACTAGGGCTATAAAAAATCGATAGGGCTATTGAAGGATTTAATATGAACAACATAATATGTAGACAATTGCAACATTAATATGTAGACAATATTAATGTTACAAATGAATTTTCATATTGCTATAATACAGAGCAACAAATTTAAAATTATAAAATAAAATATTATAAGCCATCTACAAAAATAATAATTTGGATACATAAAAAATATTGATGGAACAGAATAGGAATAAACACTAACCTCTTCCCAAAGATTTACATTGACATTATTTTCCAATGGTATTTCTTCAAATGAAGTACCAGAAATTTTTCGTTTCTTTAGCACTGGTTCATAGCTAAAAACAAAACTTTGTTAATCAAATAGTTTTTAACCAACCAAATTCACTGTTTCATTCTCAATATTTCAATACTTAAAAATTATTATAAATGTAATTTTAATTTACTTACTCTTTTCTCTGTTCATTTTTTACTACAGAATTTATAGACAAATTAGAAGTTTCATTACTAAGTCCATCAGTTCCATCTACCTACATTAAAAAAAAAAGAAAGAAAGAATGAAAGAAATCATTTATATGAAATCAATAACATTAATAGACTATTTCCAAAAATATTTGATACATTTTTATATAATATATATGTATATATATATATATATAAATAAATAACTCACAATTACAAATTCAAAATCTTCTCATAGTAAAATTCTATGAACTTTTCATATTTATCAAATAAAATTACAATTCATAATTAAACCAAATGTTCTGAAAACAATATATTAAACACCAAAATCATATAAATAAAAAATTCTTTTAAAATTTTATAAAATCAAGAAAAAAATTTATCAATAAAGCATACAAATTAAAATTTAAATGTACACAATAAAAAGTTCATTGTAGGTCTGTAAAAAAGCACAACTCAAAAGTTCAAAAAAAATTGATGAATAGCATTTTAATTTTCATATATCCACTGATTTTAAAAACATTAAAAAATCAATAAAAAACTAAACTACAATTACCTTCACTTCTTTCTTAACTTCAATTTTATTTTCATCGGATATATGATTTTCTTCAAAATCTTCTTTTGAGAGGTAATCTGAATCAATATCCATTAAGGAAAAAGTAAGTCCTAAATGTTTGTTGAGCATCTCTCTTTGTTTTGCAAGTTGTTCTTTGGGATCTAAATCTAAAAGGAAAAGTATTATTTTCACACAGACTTATGAAAAAGACAGAAAATATTCTCAAACACTGACAAATTTATATTAAAATGAATACAATCAACTAAAATTTATGTAAAATTACCATTAATTTGAAAATATAATAAAAACTTACGATATTAATTTAAATGACGAAATTTTAAATTTTTTTTAATACACATAAATAATTATAAATATTCAAAAACATATGAAAATTAAATAACTAGAAAAGATAAATCAATAGAAGATGTAAAATAAAATATTTTGGCAACCAATATATATATATATAATTTTTAAAAATATAAATCAGATAAAAATAATTTCATGGACACACAACATTTTCTCCCTTTTTTGTTTATCAATCTACACACCAAGTACATTTTTATCAATGTACAATATACATTTTAATATCATCTACATCATTTTACTATCTGCATTCATTTTAAACATAACACATACATAATCATAAATCTGTCTATTTTCATTGGCTTTACTTGAGAATTCATTAGTTAGTTTTCTTCATATCATTCAAATAAGTTGCAGTCAATTGGTTTTACTTTTAAAACAAATTTTGACAATCAAAAATTAAACATGAATCAAATCAGCAAGTAATACCTCCCCCCCCCATATTTAACATAACTACATAAAGTCACAAAATATTAAATTACATGTTTCATTTACTTACTTGATTGCTCTTCTACCTCAATCTTTGTACTTTCACATGCAAGCAAATTGCTTCCATTTTGTATCACTTTATTAACATCAAATTCTAAAAATTTCATACGTCCAGTTAAAGAGAGATCGCTTAAATCAGCTGATTGTTTCTCTGAAAATAGAAAGAAAAAATTGTATTTATGTTTTAAAAACTTAAACCCCAAGAAATGAATTTCTACAAAAAAATAAATAATAATAATAAAAAAAAAAAAAAAATGCACATTATTTTTTTTTTTAATTGCGTAATTTAAATTTCTATTTTTCAGTAAAATGATAAATAACATTTTCCAAAGGCAAAATTTGTCTCAATTATATTATGTTTAAACTGTATATTCCATTCTTATTAGGTGGAATACACAACAGTTCCACAATTTGACAAATAACATTTTTTACTCAAATTTTGAGATTTTTTTTTTCCAATTGAAAATAATTTATTTCCTTGAAATCTTACATAAAAATTTCGTTCTTAATAATAAACAATAATTCAGTTTTTTTTTTTTTTTACATATAATGTTTCTAAGTTACAAAAAATAATTCCTAAAATTTAAATCACTGGCTTAATTTTTTTCATGTATATATAATTTTTTCTTCTGCAAATCAAGAACCTTTTGGTATTAAAAGGCAGTGCACGAACAGGGTGATTGGATTGTACAATCATTTCCACAAGGCATCTAGAAATGACTTGTGGACTACATCTAATTGCATCATGGATCGAATCACTGTGGGATCTAACAGCACTTGCCACATGATCCTTTGATCCTCTCACCTTGTCGTCTCCCTGGTCGCTCCCAACCTGGTTCTCCACATGAGGGTGCCATCTCACAGTCCATTGCTCTCAACATACGCTGATGGGATTCTCTAAACAATCAACCAGGCAAGCAACACAATGCATCCACCAGCCTGCAGTTTCCATGCCGATGATCAGGCCTCTCTCAAACTTCCTTAACTGTATGAAATGTCTACTCACATGTCTACCAGGGATTCTTTGCTTACTAAAGTTGTCTTAGAGTCGGAATTTAATTGTTACATTTATGAATGTCCCCTATGTGCCAGTTTAAATAGGACAAACTTTTTGAATGCAGCACCACTGCAGGATGTACGGTCATCCACATCAGCACCAAACTAGAATCATTTTCAAATCAGACATTATTAAATTACTCTACCAAGTTTAGCGATTGTAGCTCGCTTCATTCTTAGTGCACTATTTTCCATGTTTCTAAGCATACATAATAGCTAAAATATTTTTTAAAAATGTTTACATAAAATTTAGAAATTAAAGGAAAACAACACATTTAAGTATTTAATCTTTGCAAATTTAATTAACATTTGTAAATAAATATACAAATAATGAAATATTCAATGTCCTTAAGCTAATACACCTTGTCCTTAGATTAGATACCCTTAAGTTAAAATTTCTCTTTTTTTGGTGCTTTGGAATTAAACTTAAATTATTGATACAAAACAGTTAATTTTTGTTCTATTCTTATATCAAAATCTATTTTAAATTGGTTTGCAATTTTCTCTTTAATTTTCTTACTGTAGTTATACAGAAATTACATCTTTCATAATATGCCACCAGAACAGAAAAGACAATTTATCTGACCAGGGTATGTTTCTGAAGCTTAATACATGTGTGATAGACTTTATGTGAATCTTTTATATCATAATACCCAGGTTTCATTATAAAATAACTGCAACATGCCTTTCTAACAAATTTTTTTATATAACATTACCTTTTTAATAACATTACCTGTAAAAAAAAAAGCTTCCTTAAATATATCAAATAAATCTGGGCCATTAATGAGGTTTATTAACATCATAATACATGATTTAGGAAATACTAAAATTAAAATCTGGAAAATTTATTTCAATCTTAACATAACAACAACAAAAAAGTGTTTTCAATTAAGTAAAACTAGATCAAACTTGTGGAGTTTCCTAGGGCTAACCCAATTTAGTAAAATTAGAACTAAATCTTAATAATTCTTTGTACTACATTGTCAACATTTCAAAACTGATTACATATATTAACATACTTTGGCAAGTGATGGAGGGAGAAAATAGATGTCACTTTCACAATCAATGTATCTAATTTAGTTTAAATATTTTAAGACTCCATACTATTGAAATATTTAATAAACTCCTCGAATTCATGTCTTACAAACTGATTATCAGGAAATTTTGACACATATGGTATTTACCTTGTTTTATACATTGAGCATTCCATTCTGGAACATTTTTAATTATTGCTTCAACTGCCTGACCAGAAGCTATCCTAGTATCCCAGTTAGAGCTATACAAATAACGGCGAACCTAAGTTGGAAAAAATAATACAATCAAGTACTTGTAAGTAACTGTTTTCTACACTTAATCTAAATTCCTTTTGACACTGACATAAAGAGTAAGTTAAAGTTTCTAAATCTGATTATCTTATCAAAATTTCTTTACAATTGAAAAATTAATAAAAGTAAAATAGTTCAAAAACTAAAATATTAAAAGTCAAAACATTTAAGTGAAGTATCAGATGCCCATTGGTAATTCAGCAAAAAATAAAGCGAGTTAAAAAACTAATTTCGAAAGTAGTGATACACAAGAAATGATGCCATCAAACATGAATATTAAACCAAGCCTGACCAAGAAAATGGCAAATTTAAAAGTACTTAAATGAAAATGTTAGGATTATAACAATTTTATGAAACAAAGAACTATATTTAATCATAAGTATGTATGACAACTTATAATTAATAATTATTATAATTATAATAAAAATAATTATAATATATATTAATTTTTAGTACAATTATAAATAATTGTATCCAGAAAAAATTGTTTATAAATAATATATTAATGCAGATTATAACAATAAACTATAATTATAAAAAATTACTATAATACATATTTTAATTATGTTATAATAAAATATAAATTGAAGAAATTTATATAACATACAGTTAAGTTATGCAATAAGATTTATACAAACAAAATTGGTGACTTTTTTTTCTTCTCCAGAATAGTTCCATAAGAGGTTAAATTCATTAATTCATTGCAAAACAAACATTCAGTATTTATAAAAATAAAATAATATAAGTTTCTAAGCACTACTGTAAACACGCATTTTACTCTTTCACTCAAAAGCATAATTTTCTGAAACAAATCATTCTTTTTCGACATGCATATCTGAAAAAAAAAAAAGAACATTCCAAGGTGTTGAGCAACCATACAAAACAATAAATAACTTGTGGAAAAAAAAAACTATATAACATATTTTCAAAATATTGTTTGATGCTTCGAATTTTGCTGAATAACAATCAAGAAAGAAAATACATAACAAATGCAGAAGTTTTCCAACAGAAAAGCTACCAAAGATCAACAAAAACTAACTTACCACATCGAAACCTGGAAATTATAAGACTCAAAAATCACCAGACACCAAGGGGTATTTGATACTTTACTTTAACCAAAATCTTAATAACATTCACAATTTCAAATAATACATTTATTTTAAGTTGCAGTTACACATGTAACTTCATGTGGGAAAAAAATCAAAAAACATATTACATCTGCACAGAATTTATACCTTAGCCAATAAATTATGCAATTCATGAGGATGAAGTTTCTGAACTTCTCCCAATTGCAGAGCAGCTGCTTTCCGAGTAAGAGGAGAGGAGCCTGTGTCAAGTAACAAGAACAAACGATCCAACCTGAAGAAAATAAAACAATTGAGTTATGATTTTTAATGAAACAAAAAAAAATATGTAAAGTTAACAAGATAGGTATATAAATATCAACACAGTGAGCATTGAAAGAATCATACACTTAAGGATGTAATTAATAGATATTTCCAATGCAATGTATTCTAATTCTCTAATATTAGGTTGTTAAGTAAATATGTTTTTATAAGGTTGCAATAAAATTGTTTTGCTGAAGTTTTTTTTTTTTGGTAGTAATTTTTAATTTATTAATAAACAAGTAAGATGCATTGATATTTCTTTCAAGAGTGAAGAACCTTATTAAGATATAAAACAAACAACCATGGTCGTAATATGCAAAGTGAAAATGCTCAGAGAGTTAAGAATTTTAAATAAAAGAAACATACAAAATGAAAATTAGTTTTATAGATAAAATTTTATTTATTGTAAATGTATAGGTTACACTGTATAAGTAACGTGCACAGATCATTATTAAACACTGCATTACTAAACACAAATTACTAAATATACACACATATATATTATATATATATATATTGCAACATCTAATTATACA
The DNA here is from genome assembly GCA_019974015.1 of Nephila pilipes. Lineage (NCBI taxonomy): Eukaryota > Metazoa > Arthropoda > Arachnida > Araneae > Nephilidae > Nephila > Nephila pilipes. The sequence continues at coordinate 56,030 of BMAW01131842.1, forward strand.
AACATTATTTATAATATTTCGTTTCTTTAATATAATGAATAGTCTTATTTGATGTAATAACACAAGGTACAAAAATAATGACCCCCAAAAGACTAAAATCTTAGTATTGATACATGTAAAAAATAATTAATTTCCTGAAACTGTGAAATAAAGGTTAATATTACAACTGAAATATATAAAAAGTGGAGAAGAACAAATTCTGTAGAATGTCAGTGCCTAAGTGAAGGAGAAAATGTATTTCCTACAGGCACTTTAAGTTAATTACAATCCATAAAGAACATATTAACTAATGGTAATTCTTAAACACATGAGTAGAACTGCCAAGTTAATACAAAAATCAAGAGATTGAGGAATACTAGAGAGGTGTTGTTGTTTGCTGAATCAAAAGAATAATAAATAACTGGTTTCCATTTCTAAAGGTCTACTAAAAGATGAATGAATAGAAAAGTTTTTGAGATAATCCAAATAGATTGCTCCTCATTTTTCAATAGAACCTATTGTAATTTTTAACTCCATTCCAAGTACAAAAAACTTTGATTGATAAATTAAACACTGCATGGGGTATCAACTTCTAAATTTAAGACTTCAACATTTGCTGCTCAAAATGGATGTTGCTTCTCAAAAATACAAAAGAAGACATTCCATTGTAAACAAAACAATAATAGACTGAACGAATCAATGCTATCACTTAAGCAGCATATTTGAATCATTTTCAAGTAAAATATGTAGAATGATTCTCTTTTTGCTAGGGTTGATAATTCTATCTTTCAGACACCTTCACAAACCTCATATTTAACTTCATTATGTATAAATTCAGAATTATTTCTGTTCATCATTTGTTGACCATTACTGACTATTTCTTTCAGCTAGAATAATAATACATTTTTAAACTATATTTGAAAGCTACACATAATAAATTTGAAATATACCAGTTTTGATTTTTTTTTATACAATAACAAATATAAACTGAATTTTATGATAAGTTTTTACTTGTAATTGTTTTTTTAACAAACAGAAGAAAATGCTAATGTTAATGAAATTATAAAAATGAAAAATACTAAATTGTCAGTCATATTACAAAAAATGAATAGATATATAAAGTGAGGATATTACATTAATATTTAACCTTTTCAGTCAAATGTTTCAACTCTCATTTTTTAAATAAAAAGTTTAAAAACTTTTAGAAATTTTGCACATTGTATGAACGAATAAAATAACAGAAAATTTATCCAAATAATTTTAAATGCTAATTTATTTTAGATATATATTTATAGAAATTATTTTCAATACTCCTAAGAAGTTACAAATAATCATTAATTAGACTTTAATAATGAGTTTTAATCATGTTCATATTAAATTACTAAGCCTCAAACATTTAACAGGAATTATTAATTTCTTTGTTTAATTTCTACTGGTCATTAAGTCACCATAAAACACATATCAAGTTTAGCTAAATAATTCTTTATATTTTTACAACTGTTGTACACATCAATCTTCCTCACATAGCAATTAAATTAAGATAATTAGAATCATAAATGTTACACTCAGGGAACATTTATTATGAATTAGAAATTCATATTACAAAAATTATCTCATAAAAATTATATTTGTCAATAACAAACTAATTTCTACAAACAGATTCATATCACATAGTATTATGAAAGCATTGTCTGCTTTAATATTCTGAACTTTAATGTAAATTTTTTAAATAAAAAACTCATATTATAAAAAGTCATGTTAATCAAAATATACATAATGAAAAGAAAAATGTGTTTGACAGAATATTTGACATTCTTCAGGTTTTACTTTGTATAATTAAGGAATAAATGTTTGGATATGTACTTCAAAAAGTCAGGATGACAATTTGCCATGAATTAAGGAAATAATTATATGTGAGATACTAGACAAAATGTATCAGCAAGTAATTTCAACAATCATAAATTCCAATTTATTATAAAAACAAAGAAACCAAAAAGAATATTTATTTTGAAACAACTACTGCTACAAATATTTGGATTTACAATACAATTATAAATATGCACATTTTTAACTCAAACAATGAGGAAGATATATAAAATTTTGTTACGGCTTTAGTAATATATTTTTATTCAAAATAATGAACACTACATTAATACATACGATGCATGTTATTGCCTGAAATCAGAACAATCGTAAAAATGTAAAAGTGGCTTACCTAGATGTCATCTTATTAAAAAAGATGACTCAACTTGATTTCAAACTTTAAAATATAATAAAATGTCAAAGGTATTTTCAGAAATGGAGATGTTTCGAATGTAGGCTATTTGTAAAACAGTAAACAAACAACCAGGTCAAAGTATTAACATTTATGAAAAGTAAACAAAACATCATCACTTTTTATCCCATGAAAATTTTTTAATCTTTTTTAAATAGCATTTTTTTATAGTGTTGCACAAAAATTGATGATCATCGCGGAATTGCTCGTGATGAAAAGCACCGAAGGTCTCGTAGGCTTGTACGGACGTAGTTTTGTTCGATGCAGCACAAAACAAATTTATTATTTTTAATGATTTTCAAGCGGCTAGTGTCTCAAATAATGGCTCTCATCCAGTATCTAATGGATTCTGATAAATTGGATATGAATTATTAATTATAAATTCATTATATATTAATAAATGTATCCCGGATGTACAACCACGCTCGGTCATATTTATACTGTGAGCCATCTTGGCTTTGAATGCCAAATATACCGGCATCGTCTCTGTGATTGGCTGAAAATTTTACTACTCTCGACCGAAGAGTATCCGTAACTCACAGAGTGAAAAGTACTATGAGAAAATAAGTCTATCAGTGACATCACAAGCAAGTTTGATTTAATTGGATAGTTGTTTAAACACAACTGCTCATTGGTTTAGAGAAAATGGTCTAGAAATCCCAGATTGTATACCGAAAGAAAACTTGTCAGTTGTAGTTATGAAAACTAGGTAAAATATATGTCAATCTAAATCTTGAAAGGTTGACATTAAATCTAACCCTACGTAGAATTCAGCGATGGATTTTTTTTTTTACCAGGGAAATATTTTTCCGATTATCTAAGCCTTATAATAGTTGCCACAGATTTGTCTACACGAATATGTGGAAAGTTTTCGAATTCTAAAATTAGCTCTAATACTATATAAATCAAAACGATTGGTTTTGAGTTCGAGTACTTAAACTCCAACATTCTATGCTTAGTTATCTAGAGATTAACTAAGAAAATGAATTTCAAATTTAAATTTAGTATTAACCTAAATTTGAAATAAAGTTGTGGAAAATTTATATACCAATTGTTCTGTATTATACTTAGTATCACTTAAAATTGCGCTACAGACAGAAAGGCTTTGAAATTTAAGGAGAGAGTAAAAATATTATTCAAGTGATTAAAAACTTTTCTTAATTTTTATTACAAAAAGTTATCAGAAATTATTTACAAACATCGTTAACTATTATACATATATCTTTAGGGTGGAAGAAAATAGAAATAAATTATGAAATTAATAATAAAATAAAATAAAAAATGATTATAAACTTTATTGTTACTAATTCAAAAAACTATTCCTCGACCAAATAACTAGATAAAGTAGGAAACATTAAGATTATCAAGATAATAAAATTGATTTCTCTCTCATTGAATATTTACATTAATGCTCCGATTATATTTTTGTTTTGTCAAACACTGGTGTCAAACTCAAAATTTTGTTCGTCTATTTTCTTGTGACAGTGTTTGCTATTTCTTGTGCTTTTTAGCCACCAAAGGGTCTTTTGTATTCATTCAACCACAAAATATCGTCCTTGATCACTTTTAAAAACAACGTCTTAAAAGCTCGTTTATAACTTACATAATCTAATTCAATTTCTTTCTACTATTCACACCAGTTTCATTGAATTGTTGTTGCGCCTCATTGAAGTAATACAGTTAGGAATGAATCAATACTTAAAGATTTAATAGCTTGTCCTAACATGTTCTTATTTTGAGAAAATAACGTCAATAAAAGTGCGTGGGCATGAAATAAAGGAAATAACGTGTTAGGTTTAAAAGATTGACGTTATAATACATTATGATTATAATAATTACATTTAGTTTAATTGAGGTATGTTTACATTGATAAGATATATTTAATTTAATATCTTATCGTCTGTTTCTATTTTAGTTTCCGAACAGATTATTGCCTACTTTAATAATTAATCGTTTGCACTTATTTTAACATTTAATTTAACAATTGATTTTTATCGAAGAATCACCTATTTATATTCTTTTTGTTATTAACATTGGAAACATTTTTGATCTTTGGAATACTTTGCTTTTCAAAATAAAAAGGTATTAGGAATTCGAAAAAGGTATTTTCTATTTTTGATAGTAATTGCTTGTAGAGTTCGTGGCTTGGAAGTACGCTTACTTTACGCTAACTAATATTCATTTTAAATAATTCAACTTTTTCAAGAACTTTTTAGAAAGAAAAAAAAATTAGCTCATAATAAAATTGAAATTTCAAAAAATACGATGATATACTATTCGAAAGCTAAAATTTCTGCTTTCTTATTGGGCAATAGAATAATTTCGAAAACATATATGAGAATACGTGTTTAGACAATAACTTAATAAATTCACGCTACACAGTAACTCAGAATTGATAAAGCATTACTAAGTTGCATGAACTGGATTTGTATAAGTTTTATGGGCATGTTATTACAGAAATGTTGATAACAGAACTAAATTATACCCATTTTAACATTCCATGAGAGTAGGAATACAATATTATGTTCCACTAAACAACTTCCTTAAGTAATAAGCCAGTTGCAACTCATTATTAGTGTAAGATTCTTCATAGAATTGTTGTATACTTATAGCAAATTTCATTTCGCGCCCTTCTCAATGCTGGAGGTGTCAGGGTTTTTTTTTCACTCCTCTGAAGTTTGCCACCTCCCTATCAAATGTGTCAAGTGCGCAGGGGCTCACCGTGCTAGGGACTGCCCCAATGACTTTGACACTCCTCTAAGGTGTGCAAATTGCGGAGGGGATCACGCTGCGAATTGGCGCCAATGCCCCCGATTCCCTAAGGGCAAAAATTCAAGCCCTAAATTAACAAATAAAAATTCAAACAAAAATTTAAAAAGCAAAAATTCGGCCCCTAAGACAAAAAAAAATGTTAACTCTCCCAAGAACCAGCGTCCTCTCGAGAGTTATCGACAGGCCACCCAGCAGGTTTCTTACTCCCAAATTCTAACTGGACAGACCACAATTCATTCCGCCCCTGTTCAAAATTCTGCGGCTACTCCCAGCTCAGGAAACTTATGGGAAATTTTCCGAGCAGTTATGGCTATCGCCAGTGACGCAAATGTCGACGAGCAACTTTTCGCTCGGGCATTCCGGGAGTGTCTCCCTACCCTCCGCCAAGTCACAGCGGCTGACGACAAGACCTGTATTATTTTCGAGGCCTATGTCGCTCTTAAGCACGGGCGCGCTTACCAAGCCCCACCCCAAAATTAAAATTCAATCGTGACGTGCACGACATTTCTCTTGGGTTCTGGAACGCAAATGGTTTGCGTTCCAAGATTGACGAAGTCAGAGACTTCGTCACAGAGCATAATTTTGATCTGTTTTTGGTTCAGGAAACAAAGCTCCAACCGGGGCACGAACCCCAGATCGCCAACTATCGTCTTTACAAAGACGATAGAATAACTTTAACTTCTCGTATCGACGGAGGTACCGCTTCATACTGTAAAAGTAATTATGAACATTGCAGAGTCCTCTTACCGAGGTTACAGTATATGGATGCAACTGCGATCGAAATTAAAATTAATAACTACCCACCACTGCGAATAATTTCTGCTTATTTTCGCAATACCCCTCTCAATCGATGCCATTTTCCAGAGGAGGACTTCATTAAACTTCTTAATTCTTGACAAAATGTAATAATTGCTGGAGATATGAATGCCTGTCATAAAGACTGGCATGATTTAAGATCAAATACTTTTGGCCACAAACTCAAAAAAATTATAAGCAGAACTCCTGGTGCTAGGGTTGTTGCACCGTACACCCCTAAGCTCATTAACCCCAGGTCCCGACCGGGGGCTAAGGATTCTATTATTGATCTTGAAATCTTTAAAAATATTCCTTTTAATTATGATATAAGAGTCATTCATGATCTGAGTTCAGATCATTTACCGGTCATTTTGACTCTTAATACTAACTCTGCATTTTTAAAATTACCAGAGCAACTCTCTACCAATTGGGAGAATTTTAAATTTATTTTAAATTCAAAACCCCTCCCTATCTCAGAAACTTCCAGCAATGAAGATATCGAAAAATCTATCGATAAAATTGGAGAAATTATTTCTGAGGCACTTGTGATGGCCTCAAAACCAAAATTTAAACCTCCTCCTCTGAGACTCCCTATTGAGATCAGAACTAAAATTCGTCTCAAAAATTATGTACGGAGAGTCTGACAAAGATGTAGGAATCCGACTCTGAAATCTGAACTTCGTGCTCTCAGCAATGAGATTAAACGAGACATTCAACACTTTTCCCAAGAAAGATGGGAAAAACACATTGAAGGCCTCTCGCCTGATTCAAACACCCTTTGGAGGGAAACCTCTCGACTCAAAAAGCCTTTTCACACCATTCCGCCCCTGAAGGGCGCCCTCGGCAGTGTTGCTGTAGCTCCTACTGAAAAGGCGGAAGTTATAGCTGATAGCCTTCAAAAACAATTCGAACCAAATGAAGACGAGAATCCCAGATTCTCAGCTCACACTAAAGGTAAAGTCCAACGGTTTTTGGCCTCCCCCACATGCCTAGACCTGGAACCAGTCTAGGCTAGCGAAATTTTGGACATTATACATAAAACAAAAATTAAGAAGGCTTCGGGATTGGATTTAATTTCAAACCGCATCCTTAAAAACCTCCCTCTTAAATTTATTTTCCTGTTTACGCTGCTCTTTAACTTTTTAATGGAGAACTGCTACTGCCCTAAGGCTTGGAAGATCGCCGTGGTGTTCCCCTTTCTCAAGTCTGATTCGGATGATTCTAAACCTCAAAATTATCGCCCCATATCGTTACTCAGCTCGCTGAGCAAAGCATACGAATTTGTTATTTTGAATCGCCTGGACCAGTTCTGCAATTCCAGGAATATTGTTATTCCAGAGCAGCATGGTTTTGTTCCAAAGTGCTCTACAGTAACACAGTTACTTAGAGTTACTGAGACGGTCCAGCACGGCTTTTCCAATAATAAGGCCACGGGTATGTTTTTTATCGATATTGCCAAAGCTTTTGATAAAATTTGGCACGATGGGCTTATTTCCAAGATGATGCGACATGGAATTTTGGACCAACTTATCAAAATTATTCACTCGTTCCTTGACTCTCGTAGTTTTCGGGTTCGAGTCGAAAATGCAGTCTCCTCCCCACGTCCAATCCTAAGTGGAGTTCCCCAGGGATCGATTTTAAGTCCAAGAATTTTTTCTTTCTACGTAAATGACATCCCAAAGGCTTCCAACATTCATTTGGCGATGTACGCCGATGACACTGCTATTATGTCCCAAGACATCTGCAATCGGAAAATTATTGAAAGATTGCAGAGGTACATTTCTCGTTTACAGCTCTGGCTCATTGACTGGAAAATTAAAGTTAATGCATCTAAAAGCGCTTGCCTCCTCTTTACGAAACAACGGTGTATTGGCAATTTGCCAGCAGTCACCATTTTTGATCAACCCGTCCCCTGGGTCACTGAATATAAGTACCTAGGGTTAATTTTAGACGCCAAATTAAATTTTGCCCACCACATCCGAAATGCCCATCAAAAGGCTATCGGAATGAGCAGTTTGCTCACTCGCTTGATTTCTCGAAAGAGCAAGCTGGCGATCAGGCACAAAATCATGCTCTACAAGTCGATCCTAAGACCGATCATGTTGTACGCTTCGCCTATTTGGGCGTCCGCTGCAACCACCCATCTGAAACGACTGCACGTCTTTCAAAACATTCACCTTAGGAAAATGATAAATGCACCCTTGTTTGTCCGGAATGAAGTCCTGCATAAAGATCTAAAAATTGAACCAATTCTAGAGTTCATTAAAAAACAATCATTAAACTTCTTCAACAGGATCCCTCAAATACCTAATGCACTGCTTCAACAACTCCCCGCGTATGATGCGTCAATCGCATCTTCGCAAAAAAGACCGAGAGCTGCGCTCGGACATTCATATGTCCATTTCCCAGTCTTAAAAAGACTGCGAGCGCATTGAAGCAATTCATTAGTGATATCCTGCTTAATTTTTAAATTTCAGGACTTCACATCGATAAGTGGCAATGTCCCATGATCAAAATGGACCTCGCGTAACACTGTCGATCACTTTCAAAATTTTTAAATTTCGAAATCTTAGTGATTTAAGCTCTTAAAAGTTTGTTTACACTTAATTTTCCATTTTCCTAAGTTAGAACCAATTTTAACCACCAGACGTCGCTAGTGGCGCATAGCTCAATTCATGTTAATTCTCTTTTTTCGAACTCAATCTCCTCGCGTTTAAATTTTCCCTCAAAATTTTAAATTGCATTTTTCTTTAAATTGGTTTCGGTACGGCATTTCTATTTATTTCATTTTAATTTTAACTTTATTTTTATCTAGTTACAACCTCTCAAAAACCCGCGGACGACAGCTTTCTCGAAGTCGTTTTCGCCTTCGAACTGAAGTCCCACCCCCTAACGCTCTCTCCGCCCATTGCTATATATGCTTCTTAGCTTACTGGCTACAGCGTCCAATGGCAATGCGCGCTTTCGTAACTTTACTTTCCAACTTTGGTTCGGCAGTTCATCACTCTGCCGAACGCCCAGGCGCTTGTTGCCTTGATCACAATTATTATAGTTGATTACAATTAAGCTAAAATTTTATTAAATGATGCACTTTAACTTTTTAATAGTAATTCTGATGAGAGGGTATGTTTTTAATTTTAAAACAGGAACCTTGTAATTTTAGCCGTAACCGTTACCGAATGGAGAAATATTTCATCATTTTTGGTGATTCTTTATTCCAGAAAATCAAACTGCAGATGACATATAAGAATGCATTTTAGAATAATTGGATACAATCTTTCAAGGAAATAGACAATTACAGATAGCTCGGATATTTTATGGTGCAAATGTCATGAATGGCAAAAGAGCAGGGGAGTTCAAGCAAAAATAAAAACAATTTATATAAATTTCATTCACTGTTATGCACATCAACTTAATTTAATAATGAGAAATGCAACAAGTATTTCTCGAAATGCCAGAATATTTTTTTCTAACATTCTAGCATCTCCGGAATGGTGTCTTTTTATCTTACAAGTAGCTCGAAATCCCAAAAGTATGGTGGACAATACAATTGACCACAGAGTATTTTCATGTGCCTTTAAAGCCGATTTCAGCTGCCAATGAAATCTCTCCATTTGGTCGTTTGCATCTGGATGATATTGAGTTGTGTGTTGCCTCTCGGTACCTGAAAACTTTCTCAACAGAGATTAATTGAACTGCGTTTCTTGGTTGTTAGTTAACCTGAGAGGTTGACCTAATCTGTAGATCCAACCAGTATAAGTTTTGGCAATGGCCTCTATTGAAATCTCTACCAATGGAAATGCTTCTGGCCATTTGATGAACCGATCCACACATGGAAGGCAATAATGGAAACCCTCTGAAGGACGAAAAAGTCCCACGAGGTTGATAAGCACAAGCTGGAATCCAGAGTAAGAGCTACGAAATTTCCGATCTCGCTCCTTGTGTGCCGAAAAATTTTTGCTCATTGGCACTGTACGCATGTAAGAGTCCATAGAGTAACATCCCGTCCCACTGATGCCACACGTATCATTCAGCTACCAACTTCAGGGGCACTCTTACTCCTGAGTGCTAGAATGAGAGCATATTATTAAAGCAAGGATCGGAAAGCAGAGAAGGGTTTTTCTGCCGGAGGGTTCAGGATGATATCCCCAACTATCGCAAACTACTCGGGATGAGACGCAGAAACCACATGGTGAAATTCCATTGGTCCGCATGGTAGCTTTTTATTTGGCTGAACCATATCTAAGGATTTGCCACCAGAAGAATGGTACTTTAACCGATACACGTGCAATGCTAACGGGCCGACGTGCTATCTTCTTGGGGCATTGTAAGAAAAAATGTTTCAAAATACTGATTTTACAGAATATAACAAGCACTAAAAAGTTTTCCTGGCTTAAAAATTCCTATTCGTTTTGCAGTTAGTAAATGCAAAGAGATTGTTGAATTAATGTGTTCAAAATCCTAAGGTCATTACTAAAATAAGGCATGTGACGTGTTGTACAAAACCAGTTCCTGATTCCATAAGAAACATTAATTTATTTGTTATTTAAAATTGTACACATGCTAAATCATTTACAATATTTATAAATCCAATTACTAAATATACATAATCATCACCACGGGTGACAGCAGTTCATGATCACGGAGCTGTTTACACTTCGAACTTTTTTGAGCTGAGGAGCTAGTAAAAGAGTTTCTACTCTTCGCTTCTGCTCCTTCACGCAACTCACTAAGCATGTCCGTTCGTTAATTGGTCCTGCGCTCTGTTGGCTCTCTTGCCATGCTTTTATCACTGCTCGCCGACAGCAAGACACGGCCGCCACAGGCTTATCAGCATTGTTGTAATGAGTACCGTTTTTTACTCACAAAAAGGAAGCGCAAATGATGATGCAGGTTCGTTGAATTAAAATAATTTAATTCACAGCTTATAATGTAATGTAAACAGCCACAAATTCAATTACATATGTGAAAAGAGATATACTCGTATAGGTCATTCACAATAGCTCATAAACTATACGAACGATTGCAGAATTCCTTTAGGCTTTACCAAGCGGGATAGCTTGAATAACTCTAAGACAGTACAAAACAATTGTCCACCATATTTAGTCCCGCGAATGAAGGAAAGAACTTTCTTGAAGTTTCGACATATTTTGAGGGCCAAGCCTCACCGAACCTAGAAATGTCGAGATTCTCAAACAAGCATTTGGCGTCAAATTCAGTCGCAAAGTCACCAGAAATGTCACTCAGCACCGAATAGTCACAACAATATAATATAGTGGAGTGGTCAGTTTATTAAATATTATCATAGCATGTCGTTCGGCATTCGTGTAGCATGGAATAATTAATCAGTTTGTATCGATTTTTTGATTTAATAGACAAATTTTACGGACAAATTACAAACATAAAACGTATTATAACAACCGAAAAAAAAACATATCTAAAATTATGCCATCCTCATCAATGATTACATAATTCTTCGCACCTACATCATACTCTAGCTCACTCAGTACTTCAGTACCTAGTTCTTTTTATGAAATAGTGCCATTTCTAAATCAACCGAATCGCTTCGGGTACAAATACTAAGCTATATGAACCTTGAACTAATAAGCGTTTAAGAAAAGCAATCCTTAAGAATCCCGTCTACCGGCCACTTTGATTTAGTGTGAACGTTAATGTTATTCCAATAGAATTTCTATTACCGTCCTCAAATCTGTACTATTTTATCTATTGAGTGCAAAAAAGTGCATTTGAAAGAGCAAGAAATAATGAAAGTTTCTATGAAATTACACTTTCTCACCGATTTTCGAAAATATTTTAGAATATTTTTTAAAGACTGAAAAACCCGACACTGAATCATTAAAATTGACGTAAAAATATTTATAAAAATCGGAGGAAAAATGTAATTCAGCAGAAACCTTCTGTTTTTTTTTTTTTTTTTTTGGTTCTCTCTAATGCACTTTTAACATTCAAATACACTCTATAAAAGGAAAAAAAAAAAAAAAAAAAAATGAAGCTCCAAGAGAAGGATTTGCTCGATTGTTATGAAACTTCGCATGCAAAGACATTTGGGTTGAACATGCAAATGATTCAAATTTGGTGTCCCGTGAATGAATAACGGAAGCTATAGCGCATCGGAACTACTCACTCAGCAGGTATATGTAAGAAGCCATTCTCAATCGGATGGTCAAATTCTCTGTTGCATTGCGATTTCGGATAACTTTCAGCGACTGAAAAATGCCACACCGCAGGATATTCGAGCTCATTACGAGCAATTGTCAGAGTTTGAAAGAGGTCGTATCATTATAATGGAAGAGCCATGTTGGGCAAATCGGAGAATCGCTCGTCATATGGGTCGAAGCGATGCAGCGAATAGAAGATACTGGCAAGAATGGATGGACAATGGCATAGTTCTACGTCATAAGGGTAACGGTCAACCTAGGGCCACAGCTGATCTGGAGGACAGAGTGATTTCCAGATCAGCTGTCACAGCACCTGATTCATCGTTATCAACCATCAAACGTGCAACCCGCACACGAGTGTCCACCATGACCATTCACAAATGGCTGTAAGAGCGAAATCTACGCTCGTACCGACCACTACGCCCCTTGCCACTCACGCCTGCACACTGTCGAGTGCAGAGGTGCTTGTCTCGATTAGATTGGAATGATGCTGACTGGGGACGTATAGTGTTTAGCGACGAATTCCGCTTCCAACTGTGTCCTGACGATCATCGAAGACTCCCAGGGCAGTATGCCGATCCTCTTTCACTATTTATCTTTCACAGGCCCTCAACCAGAAGTTAGGGTCTGGAATGCCATTTCTCTTGATAGCCGGACCCCTTTGGTCGTCATTAGAGGCACACTTACAGCACAGCGGTACGTCGACGATATTCTGAGACCTGATTTGTTACCGTTCCTTTTGCAGTACCCTGGCCTTATTTTTCAGCAAGATAATGCCAGATCACATACGGCAGGTGTTGCTATGAATTGTCTTACGGTTTGTTAAATACTTCCTTCGCGAACCAGATTTTTCTCCAATCTAGCATGTCTGGGGTATGATGGGAAGGCGACTGCATCTACCAGGAAATGTTGATGACCAAATTTGGCAAGAAATACCGCAGGAGACCATCAGGGAGTCTTATTACTCTATGCCAAGTCGTGTGGTAGCTTGCATCCAGGCTAGAGGTGGGTCAACATCTTATTGAGCTCATTACTTTATAATTATGTGACTCTGAAATAAATCATTCAATTTTTCAGAAATTTTAATCATTTTCTGTCCTGTACATATTTATTTTCCTATCCACCAATTTTTGTCTCCATCGGACAACTCCTTCTTGGTGTATCATTTTTTGTTATAGAGTGTAGATAAAGTAAGCTGAACTTGAGAACGGTAGTAATTACGTCCACGAAATCATAACGGCCGATAGACGGCAACTATAAGTACTTTTCTAAGATCACTTCATAAATACAAGTCTGGGAAGATTCCTGATTTGATTATTCCACCAGCAAAGGCAACTATCCTTCTAAAGGAATCGTCCGAGTGGTCTTGATAGCGAGGTCATGGCCGGCGCTGTTTCTGTCAAATCGTGGGTTCGAGTCCTGATGACACTAAATAACCGCAGAGTAGCGTGAGTGACACACAGTTAAATCTGTCGAGATTCTAGGTCCTCCCGTAAGTGTGGTGCAGAAGTTTGGAAAGAGAGGTGTCAGCACAGGTATCATCCCTGTTACTTGAGACTGTTAATTGACAATCAATCATTGTTACATCTTAGAACTTTCATATATCCTAAATATTAAACTTCTGAATCAGCATCCACTCAAAATTAATCTATCTTTGCTTATAAAAATAGAGTATTTACATTCCTTTATTGCAAACATTCTTCGTTTTCATGTGGACATTCACCCATTTTTTTGCCGTCATAGTTGAGAAAGAACACGTTGTTACGATCTTTTTAATTAGGAGTGATACAAGTCCTGATTCAAATAAAAAAAAATAAGGGTCGTTGCCCACCGACTGAAATTAGGATCCTCGACTCGCGTGTTTGGGAAATAAGGGAATAAGGTACCAAAAGTAAGGTATAAGCTGGTCATTTAACTTCAGTTTCGAAACTGAGACTCTTAGTCAAAAGCTTAATGGGCAGTTCTACATGGATGTTAATTAAAAAGTAAAGCCTTTTGAATAAAAATAAAACTTAGAAATATTATTAATTTTGAAATGATATTATGCTATATTACAATTTGATAAAAATGCATATAAACATGAATAAAATAGTATCAAATAAATTTTACAAATATTTTGGTATATTCTAATTAATTGTTTATTAACATCGTACTTTGAAGCTAAAAAGGAGCTACTTCTGATGTACGACACCTGAGCTGGCACCTCCCTTTCCAAACTTTCATGTCACATCAACGGGAGGATTTGTTTCCTTGATAGATTAATATGTATCTGCCCCATTTTTCAGCGGGTCTTTAGTAGCATCAGGGTTCGAACCCGCGACTCGACGGAAAAGCAACACCGACAGGGAGTTTGCGATCAGGACCATTAGTCTACCACGGTGATAAATCAAAAAAGAAATAAAAATGAGAAATTGTTCAGTTCAATGCGTTGCGATGATACAAATTTCTCTACCAAAGGGACCCTTTTCTTTGCAACACATTAAATACAGTATTTTTTTTTAAAGTTTAATTTATTATATAGCGTGATTTATTACAAAAGACTATTTATTGGCTAATTATGGCCAGTTAATTTTGAAATCATTTGAACCCAATACATTTCAGGAAGAAAATCTAATTAAAAGGCAGTAGTTCGAAACTCTTGTAAAATAGCTATTTCACAACTTACTTAAGGGGACTTGGCACCTTTCAAATGCCGAAAATCGATGAAAATATCGATTTTTCAATTTTTAGCTCAAAATGTACCTTGATACATCTGGTATAACAGTGCAAAGTTTTGAAACGATCTGATTGAAAATATAGAACAATTTAGATTAAACATGTTTTATTTTATTTTATATTAGTTATTGAAATTAACTAGCAAAATAAATTTTACAAAATATTTTAAATTTTCCATTGTACATTTCATATACTTTTACTTTATTTATCTTATATATTTCATTTATTTTTAAATATATTTAATATATGTTTCTTTCAAAGAGCAGTCAGATGAAGATTTTCAAATTTTTCGCAATTTCGGGCTCAGACAAACTTTTTATAAAAGCTTATATTTTTGTTACATGCTTTCAAATTGAAATATATTATGCTTTATTTTAAAAGCATATATCTATTCATGATATTGACAAATTATTACAAAAATTAGACATTGTTTTGATATTTTTTTACTGATTATTATTCTTTAAATAGCGTTTTCTCAGTTTGGGATTTTTCATGAAATCATGGTCTTTAAAACTACAAAACTATAACAGATATTTATTAAAAAAACTTGAATTTTGGCGTGTTTGTTTGTTATAATGTGCTTGATAAAATTAGGGATCTATTTTTCAATATTTTGAATAGAAAAAATATTATATTAGAAAATGTAGCAGAAATCATGTTTTTTTGGCCTATTTTTCATAGTTGTATGCTTTTTAATTGTTTTCTCAAAAACTAATTCGTTTATTGCAAAATAGATTCCTAAAGCTGTTACATATATTCTTATGAGCCTGAAAAAAATTTTGGTGTCAAAATAATGATAATTGTGAAAGTAGAAGACATTTTAAAATCATTGAAATTTTTTAAGAAAATTTAATTCTTAAAATTTTTATCAAATTAAGCCCTTTTTTCATGGTAAAATTACTTTGTTTAATAGTAACTGTTAATAATATTCACAAAAGTTAAGTTTAAGTGCTTAAATAAAAAAAATTGGTCAAAAGGTGCCGAGTCCCCTTAAAATTCTGAATAATTTTATTTCTTTTCAGTCATTTTTTGATTCTGGATTACATATGATTCAAGGCAATACATAAATCTATGGATAAATGAATTATTTAATTTTTTATGTTTTATTTCAATCCAATCAAAAAATTCATTGTGACATATTTTTGAAAATTAAGTTCATTACTGGTGAAAGTAGGCATTAATATATACGCAAATCTTACGCGATAAAATTTTGAAAAGCGGTTAGCTTCAACATTTGATGGATTACTAAAACAATATTCCTAATGGTGGATAATAATATAGTATCAATTGTTGGAAATATCGAAAGATGTCGAGTTTCTATCATAGCTTTTATTATCTTTTCTATGCAATTATAAAATCTTCGTAGGCATTAACTTTGCGAAACGGTCGAATATGTTCTAATTCAATTCTTTCCTTTTAAGTTAAAGATTAAATTAATAAAAATAGAATATTTCATCAAACTATAGGAAAATATAAAATTTAACTATATTTAACATGAAATAATAAAATCAGTAATTTAAAAAAATGTTCAATTTCTACAGAGTATAGAAACAGTAAACGTCACTAAATTATACGAAGCACATCCCCCCCAAAAAAAGAATTAAGATAGTCAAGACATAAATACAGATTTATGACTTGATTGTCGTAACTTATTGGAGATTGTAATGTAAGTTAACGGGTATAAGTTTCTTTTTTTAAAAAATACTGTCTCGGGCTTGGAATTGAAAAATGAGTGTTTATACTAGTATTATAAATTCAACCCAACACACTTCAGTAATTTGTAACAAAACTATAAAAAATTAAATTCAAGCTAAAGCATTCAATCCAAAAATTAATCAAACAAAAAAAAAATAAATAAATAAATAAAGGAAGGAATAAATAAAAAGAAATCAAAATTTCTTCTGCCAAATTAAAATAATCTATTAAAAATAGAAAAAAATATATTTATACATTTTTTAAAAATTATTTAACATAAAAAGATTTATGAAACTCTTACCTATTGCATCTCGTAAGATCAACTCTCTACAAATCCAATATAGCATGATAACCAAATATTATGTAATATAAATTTGCGTTTAACACACATGATATTTACATTAACCAGGCTAAATTTCAGAAAATTTGTTTGGTTTCAGAATTTAATTTGAATTTTTTTAAAAGTTATTTAAAACATAATATTTTAGCTTTTAGTTTTCCTTTGTTTTGGTTAAATGTTTTTTATATTTTAGAATTTATATTACTTTTAAATATAAATATTTATTTAGTTTTTTTAAAATTTTCTTTTCTATTTTCCTGATTTTTCTATTTTTTTTTAGTTTTAAAAACTATTTCTGATTAATACTTTTTCTCTCCGATTAAGGGAATTGCAACATTTCTTGTATTAACAAAGAGGAAGAAACTTAGTTTGTTAGTGTTAAATACTTAGTTTGTTGTTGCAAGGCATTTATCTCGTACGTTTACTTAATCTTTTTTTTTAATAAGACCGATTAATTTTTCGAATGCTCTTTTCTGTTTTCATTGGTTATTGTTTGGGTGTTTCTCATTCTCTCACTCTCTCTCACACACACGCACGCACGCACACACGCACACACACACACATATATATAATCATTT
This sequence comes from Nephila pilipes, assembly GCA_019974015.1. Lineage (NCBI taxonomy): Eukaryota > Metazoa > Arthropoda > Arachnida > Araneae > Nephilidae > Nephila > Nephila pilipes. The sequence continues at coordinate 73,358 of BMAW01131842.1, forward strand.
AAATTTGAAATCAAAAACACGAAATCCTTTTAAAAAAATTATTTATTTAGAACAAAAAAATTATACTGTTAGATTAAAAGGAAAAAAAAAAAAACTAATAAGCTATTAGGATAATCAGAATTTAAATTAAAAATATTATCCTAATTTATGAAATTCGAATAAATAAGCCAAAAATTTACATAAATACTATCATACAAAAATAATTTAATAAAGACATAATCCATAATTAAAATTGCAAACAATTCAAAAATCAAACAACCTTAAAATCATTGAAAAGTACGAGGAATGAAAAAAAAAAAAAAAAAAATGGAGACAGTGCAATTATAACATTGAACTGTACTTTTAGAGTGGAAAAAAAAATATGTGTTTATACGTATACTATGGATCCAGCCATCACACTTCAGTGAATTTGATTATAACAAGATGATATAAAACCAAATATTAAGCAGAATTACCTTTTCAAAGCAACAATTCAACTAAAGGAAGGAAGAAAGAAATTAAACTGATTAATTTAGACCACAGTATAGCAATCCATGAGAAATAATCTCATTATATTTATACACATTATTTAATAATTTATTATTAATTTTTCCTACTTTCTACCTGTGTAGCTTGGGCTGATGCATGCTAAATATGTTGAGGCTCAAAGTCCTCCCAATGGTGTGGAAATTAGGAGAGGGGTGCCAGCTCAGTTGTCATCCTCGTCATTTAACCGAGGTTCAAAATTACGAAATCCGTTGCTAATAGTCCTCGTGCTGCTTCTAGTACAACGTTGATAAAACCAACCAAACGAAACCTGCTTTCCACTTTCTATGAATAGAAATTCAGAATAAATGATAGTTTTGTTACTTTGTTTAGTAATTGATGATAAAAGCCATCAAAAGCTTTAAATGCAAAATTTTTCTTTAAAACGATAATTTATCCAATTAATTTTTTTTGAATTTTTGACGATTTTCAATATCAGGCGCAAATTATCAATATATACGTATTTGAGAACTATAGATTTTTTTGGAATGTGGTGTTTAACGACGTTTCTTGGCAACGGACAGTCATCATAATATATTCTTCAAAATCCTAAGAAATTAACGATACACAAAAATCAAACTATCTAACACTTTCAAATTACTGTAATAATGCTTCTTTCCGGTTCAAAAAACTTCGAGCATACAAAGAAAGTAATTTGATAACATATCATTCGATAGAAACTAATCCGATTTCGCGACATTTTTCTTATAGACATTTTTCATCAAGTCGAAAAGTTAAAAAGAAAAAAAAAAAACTTTTTTTCGGCCTCACGAAATCTACTTTCTTTGAATTTCGTGCGAAGCGGGGTAAAAAGTTTCACAACTCCTGACTGGTATGAAAAGAGAAACGCAGAAGAAAAATCGGAAAGCCCGGGAAAAAAATTCGAAAGTCATCAAAAAGTCGAAGAGCCGCAAGGGATTCTGGGTCAGGTAGATAGAAAATCCCTTTACTTTCAATCCCTGCCTTTTGCCGTTGAGTCATATTTTGTAGTTTGTCTGTGTTGGAGAGGTAAGTAAATGTTACAATGTTTTCGAATTTAAGCGCGCGTCTAAATTTTTGTTGTTTTATATTGCAATTGTTTTAATTCAAATTAAAACTTATTGCTCGTTCCGTTATTCATATCGGAGCTACTAAAGAATTTTGCAAAGAATTCTAATATTTACATAACAGACGATAAATGAATTAAAAGATATTTTAATGGAATGACACATGTTAATTTTATAACTAATTAAATTTGGAGTGATTAAAACTAAAAATGAGTTAGCTTATTTCTATGGAAGGGATTATTCCATAATTTTTTTACGAAAGTTTCAAAAAAAAAAAAAAAAAAAAAAAAAAAAGAAATTCTACAACTAATTCTTCATTATTCACATTTCTTCGATACTCCTTGAGGAAATTTAGTTTTGATGATTGAAAAGTCTTTTAATAGAAACTTTTGTTCACTTAAGAAATTTCACCGTTATCTAAAAATGAGTTAAAGTTTTCGAATGTTTCGCTTTAAATTTAAAGTAACAACAATTAAAAGTTAAAAAGCATCTAATTTTTATACATACAGTATGGAAAAAAATCATAATAATATATATATATTTAATATGTTTACATTTTGAGTATTAGTGCTCTGATGAATTATAATTTAAATGCATTTAACTCCAAGAAAGAAAATATAATTATAAATAATTAAAAGTTTTAATGTTAGTTCCCGTAACCGCAATTAAAATTAATTTTTTAAATTCAATTACACTAAATTTTTAAAATTCAATTACACTAAATTTTTTAAATAAACACGTTATACTTTAAATTTCCATCAAAACTAAAAATTAGTCTTCCTTCTACAAAGCAATTGTTTTTCCAAATCGGGTATTAATCTTCAAACAAGATTTTGAAAGGGAAAATATGCACAAAATTAAGAAAAAATTATGCTTTGAACATTTAATCAAAAATTTTGCAGGACACTAATAACATAGTTGAAAAGAATTCTTATTTTTTAAAAATATAATTATTAATAATATATATGAATAAATCATTCATATAATATGAATAAATGAAAATATTTGTTGAAAATTTAATTTTTAGAATTATATTGGTACTGATACAATTTGTTTTGCGTTTATGTGCATGTTAAGATAGATCTTATATATGTATATATATATATGCGTGTGTGTGTGTGTTGTACTCTGGTGATTGATTTCCTACATGTATGGTACTTTTTGAAACAAAATTATTGATACTGTAATTTTACATTCTGATTCAATTACATTTTAAATTTTACATATTCGAGTTTCTTCTTTGAAATTAAACGTTAAAGGGATAATAGAGTTACTTTCTAACATACATATTTATATATTTCATAAATCTCATTTAATATAAAATATAAGTTATTGAATAAGTTGCTGACTTTTAGAAATGTTATAAATTGATTGAATGCTTAATGTTTGGTCTAAGTCATATGTTTTCGAAAGGCTCATATCGAAAATTTGAGTGGACTATATTTTACAATTGAAACGTGTATCCAAAATCTGACCCATACTCAAGAACTTACCTTCTTTAGGTAAGTACGGGCATCATGACCTCGAGCTATTCTAGTGATCTTTTTCCTTCCTCATGGAGTTTAGTGTCGGCGGTGGTAAACACGGGTGAAAATCTCCCTCGATACCCGAGCGATTCTTCTCTATATTTTCCACCCTCCTCCTTGTCAATCAATGTTTACCCTTTTTTGCTAGCTTTTCAAATATGTAGAGATGACAGCTAAACTTTGCTTTGTACGGCATGGTCCCAACTGGCTTTTGCGCCATTAAACTCCACCATCACTTACACACTCATCAATAGAAAAAAATTAATATTTTGTTCCTGTCGTGAAATGAAACAGTTAATTATCGAAATGCTATTGATCGCCCGATCTGTAGTATTGTTCTTGAAATGAAAAAAAGTTAAAATAAATGACAGCCCCTTCCCCCTTCTCGAGTAACAATGCAATAAGTTAAGGTGCGTATACACGAGCGAGCCGAGAAGGTTGATGAAACGCTTGTTAAAACGACACCGTCCCATTTAAAAGAGCGAATTTCCTTTGAGTTCGTCAAAAAAGCGTCGGGAAATAAATCGCCACCAACTGCTTGACTCGCAAATGTAAACGCATCTTTTCAATTTGTGACGTTGGGTTATTCGCAATTTTCTCGTCACTAACCTCAGGGATTTTATGGTAATTTGAGTTGCATAAAATTACAATTTCTACCCAACCGAAATGAAACGTAATTAGATAAATTAAATGAAGATAGAAGTGAAGGGAAGTGAATTAGTGATAGAGGGATATATAAATTAAATAGAAGTAAAGGGAGATAGAGGATAACGACTTGCTGGTAAATATTTTTTTTTCTTGAATTGAAGTAACTTAATTAGTTTTGTGGATTGAAGATAATTCTAATTAAAGTATTAAACTACGAAATTACTGCTAGGGAGAACTTCTGAATTCCAAACTAGTGGATTGTTAAGCTAAGATTTCATATTTAAATCACAATTTAGGATTGTTGAATTTTGCTGAGGATACGAGAGAGAGCGGCATATGCTACCCTCCAGTAATAATCAATAAATTATTTTAGTTTATTCTTACATGTCTTCAATTACAGTTCAGTAATAATTGCTTAATACATTCGATTAAGATATTGAGCGTAATGAAAGGGAGTCATTATAATTAGAACGACAGCGTTTCAACGAGCAGTTTGGCTTGCATGTTTCTCCTGATCCTTATAGAATTTTTTTTCTGTTTCTTATTCATTTTCCTGTGCTAAGCTGTGGTAGCTTAGTGGTCATAGTCATAAAATGATATTATTTCGTACTTTTTTTGTTTTATTTCAGAGAACGAGTATGAATCACTTTCAGAGTTGTAAAAGAACATTTCGCCAGAAACTGTATAAAAATAAGACTATCGTGAATTTTCAAAAAAAAAAAAAAAAAAAAAAAACAAAAAAAAAAAAGGTGACTCGAGTAAATACAACTGCACGTGTTTAATTATTATAAAGTGAAATTTTTTCAAATGGCAGATACTAATTTCATGAAAAGCCAGACCTTTTCACTGACAAACTCATTCTGTGAAATGAGCAAAAGAACTCTACAACTACTCCAAAATAATTTGTAGAGTCTACGCTTAAGATATTGGTTACTGTAATTTAAGGTAATTGAATAGCTGCGAAGTAAAACTGGCCGTTTTGACACCTTGATAAGAAAACTCTTTGTATAAAAAAAGCAATTCTAAAATAAAGAATAGTCTAAAATATGTTTTAACATTAGTACAGTAAGTTATTGCACGTTGAATATTAAGGAAATTCCAAAAAATGAAAACAGTAAATAAACAATAGTTAAAATAAATTTACTTTTCAAAATATTTCATATGTAATTTTATAATTACAATCTTCAGTTTTGGACGAAAGTAGTTAGCACACCACTTTCCTAATAATGATTGCTTAGTGATGATTCTTAAGATGACAAAGTTTTTTACAATGAAAAGGAGGACGGAAAAATTTAAGAAAAAAGTACGGAGTTAATAAATCAAGCATTTTGTTAATTCAAACAAAGTATTCTAATTATGCTTACATCCTTTTTAATTGTTTCATTAAACGAGTATTTTTCTTTTGAATGAATATTGCTTGTCAATATATTATTTTCTAACAATATATTGGAAGTTTCCGAGCAAGAAATATCCTTCATATTGAATTTTACGTGAAGCTCTGCAGCTAGAGTATCAAGATTCAATCTAGATTTCTCACTTATTCAAAATTCATTACCAATTGAAAAAACTCAACTGCTACATTAGTTCCAGGGCAGAGCAACGTAAATTCCACAAGAATAACTAAATTTTAATATAAAATGTGTTTATTTTTGAAATGTTTAAATACTTCCATCCATCTCTTATCAATTTCAACATGTTGATTTTCCCATTGTTCTAATTTATTAGAATTGAAATATACATTCCATTAATAATTTCTTCAAACTGGCAATTGTGATCAATTTTAGTATAAGGCATTTCTTTCAAATAACAGCTCGACACAATTTTCAATATCTGCCCGATTTCAATATCTGATCCTTTCCCAGTTGGGGGTATCAATAGCTGAATTCAGCTATACAACCAAAGGAAATGACTGTGTTTCGTGGAATCGGCAGTTAATTTCACTGCACACAAAAATTCTTAAGAGAAGAGACATTAGAGATCTCCTTAACACACACGCCCACGCACGCACGCATGCACACACACATATATATATATATGTGTGTGTGTATAATACATGAAGACTCCAAATTAATGAGTATGATTTGAAATTTAAAAATGATTTTATATACAACAAGTACTTAATATTACTGTAAATATTATCTATATTTTTAAACTAATTATAATAAATTAGAGTAAATAGCATTCTCTAGGAATTCTATCATTTTAACGCAACCTGGACACCAAACAGAGCACAGGCCTTTTGCACCCCAAGGAACAAAAAGAAGTCAGTGGGAGCCATAATCTGGACTTTGAGGTGGTTAGGTGCGTTGCGATGCTGTGTTTCATCAGTATTCCTTTCCCGATTAGTAATTTGTATGTGTGACTGGGAGCATGGTCGTCATCATTGATCACAGTTGAATGCAAAGTGGATTTCGTTAAATTTAACTCTTTTGCGAACACAAACAAGAAACTGGAAAACCCAGTTGAGAAGGTTTCGAATTTTGGTCACATATTCATCCGTTTGGGTCAATGTCGATCGTTCAGAGCGTTGTTCATCTTCGATATCTTCCACATTATCTTTCACTTTTTGTGCCATTTAAAAACACAAGTTATGGACTTGACCTCTTCCTTGTAAGCTTCATAGATCATATCGAAAGTCTCCGCAGCGTATTTATTTAATTTATCGTAAAATTTAATCGAACAATGCTGATCGATGTTTCGCTGCATTTTTAAACCTGACGTAAGAACTAAATACATTATCATTTTGGTTGAGATCTATAAAATCTAACGTCTCGGAGGAAACTGACACCATTCTCCTAGCTTACTTCACATCCTCGGCCACCTCCGCCAAGGATGTGAAGTAAGCTAGGAGAATAGTGACCGCCTTAAGCTAAATTTCATTTTTGAAGGAAATACACAATATTGAGAAGTCTTATAGTATACTATTCGATAAGTTATTTCAAGCCTAAAATACGTTCTTCACTTTTGAGGAAACGATCGCATTCACTAATTTGGTTACTCCAATTTATAACTTATTTATTTATGTATGTATCGATGACTGAATATAAATTTCAATATAGACAAACATTAGCGAAATAGAATGTAGAGTTCTCTATAAATTTACAAACAACGGACCCTTTCTAAATTAAAAACTTTTTCAAATTTCGAATCAGTTTGTTGGAGCGTTTTGCGCTTCATATTGTTACAGAAGAATTAAGTCATTTTTCATCGTGGAGACAAACTGTACATTTTGAAACGCTATTCAGTGCTGCCATAAAGATTTAAAAATAAAATACAAAGATAATAATTAACAATAAAAAAAAACCTAAAAATAATCGGTTGCATTAAAAATATTAGTAAAAAGATGAGCAATTTAAAAATGAAACTAATATAGTCAGCCTAAAATGCGAAGAAAGATATTTAAAATATGAAATATCGTCCAGTCTAGGTGATATTTAGTTTATCTTTTCACTCTAAAGGCGAAGTTAAACTTGATGTCAAAAACAGTTGCTGAGATACTTCAAACTATAAATTTAATATAGTTTTGCCAAAAAAATCACATTTCAGAGGGAATATGTTTTACTCTGAATAAGATTCTAAGAAGAATTATTTGATGCCACTGAAATTACGTTCGACTAGCTATAATATTTAAAGTCTTGTTAATGTGGAAGGAAATAATGGGTAAGCAGAGACTTCCAAAACTGAGTGTGGCCGCAGAAGCTTAGTGGTCATGTTCGCGAACTCGCGGCCAGCATTATTTTGTTCTAGTCGTGAGTTCGAGTCCTGATGACATTTTAGCTCACCAATAAGTTGGGCACTTGTACGTTAAATCTGTCGGGGGGGGGTCACGTACTCCCGTTGGCGTGATGTGGAAATTTGGAGAAGGAGGTGCTAGCTCAAGTTTCGTCTACGTTACTTGACTGAGGCTCAAAATTACGATGTCTGTCGCCAATAACCCTCTCGTTGCTACTCAGGGCGATACTTAGAAACAATAACTCGCAACATATCCAAATTTGAATATGCAGATCCCATTCAGTTCTTAAAAATTTTAAAAAAATAATATTGAATATTCAGTTTAATATTTATAGGAATAATAAAATGTATTTTGTTTACAAAATGTATTAGGCTAAAAAAATGAGAATCAATAATATTTTAAATAACAAAGTAGTTTCGCCCGTCAAAGCTCTATGTCTTGGGATCACAAAATTGAGTATACCCCCTGTTAAAATTGTGATTTCGCTACCATAAATTTATTGTAATGAATTGGTATAACAGTTTCGTTTTCTTAAGATACAAATATTTGATTTCCAAGAGAGAAAAAAAATATTTTAGATACGAAAATAAGCTCCATAACTTAATTTCTGAGTGATATTGCAAAGGAAGCTCAAAGTTCTTACAGATAGGTGCAGAAAAACTATTCAGAAATATAAAAACTTTGAGTAAATTGAAAACATACCTAGATGAGGAAGAAAAAGAGACCTTCAACTCGATGACCGATATAAACTTCATTGGAGATGTCAGGAAACTACCCTGCTGAATGCTGTAAAAATTGCCTCATTTACTTTTACAGCAATAGGAAGATGTGTTTCTACTGAAGCAATTCGAAGAGTACTCCGATAAGTAAATTTTAATGGTCACGTTGCTGGAAGAAAATCCTTCAGTTCCAAAGTAAATAGAGAAAAAAGGATTATATTTGCTAAAAATCATATTCCAAAGCCACAGGATTTCTAGAATAACATGATATTCAGAAAGCAAAAATTAATTCAATGATTTTGAAATTGATCATCGATGGTATGGTTGATGTAATCTTTAATTTGAGCTGCTTCGTCAAACACAATTCTCACTGTCAAGCATAGAGATGGTTTGGTTCTTGTTTGAGGTTCTTGTATGGAGTGGCAAAATCAATTTTTATTGACGGGGTCATGGATAAAATGAAATACATGGATGCGTTGCAGAATAATTTAAAACTAAGTGCTTTAAACAAATATACAGAAATTAGGTTAAGTGTCCCATTTTATGTTTCAACAAGATAACGAACTAAAAAATACAGTTAAAACTGTCGAGTTATGGTTGTTTTACAATTGTAAGATACAACAGCATACAACTTAATCTCTTGATAACTCTGTGAAAGAAGACTTGGAAAGTCTCTTGAGGTGGTCTCAGTTGGAAAAAATCTGTTCAAAAATATAAGATTAGGAGAAAAGAGTATTTACAAACAGTATTACAAGAAAAATGGGGGGGGGGATAATAAGTGAAATTACACAAGAAAAAAAAATCAGTGCACTTCAGTTCGAAGGTGTTTAAATGCAAAGGATATGAAACGAAGTATTAATTTATGTTTTTTTTAAACTAAATGTAAGTAATTTTATCGAGTGATTACTTTTGACTCCGAAATCTGTAAATTCAATTTAAAAATTATTAATTCTTTATTTTCGTATCTTAGCCTAATGCATTTTGTAATAGGCAGTTTATTGTTCTTATAAACATATTAAAAATAAGATTTTAATAATATTACTTTATGCTTTTAAGAAAGAGAGTAAGTGGTGTGTAGTCAATTTTGGGAGTCATAGTATGTATTTTGTATTGAGAGAAGAAATGTAATATGACGCATATAATTCCATGAATTCAGCTGATAATCCAGGGGCCATTTTTTGGTGTTTTATAATAGTAATGGCAATTAATAGTAAAGGACATTAGCCTAAAATAAATAAATTGAAATATTAACTACAAATTTCTGAGAATTAGAGTATTAGCATACCTAGAATGCTCCACACCTGTAAGGGAAAAAATTATTACCAAATATGCTCAAGTTCCGTATTACCAACGAAGATAAAATTTGAAGCAGAACAAAATAAAATAAACTATATATTTAAATATTCAAAAAAACAGAAGTTCATCTGAATTTCTAATACCAAGCGAGATCATGAGCACGTGATATCACCGTGAACGATAAGCGAGCTAACACTATATCCACAAAAATTTTAATGATCAGTCATTATATGCTTTAGAACAAAGAAATAAATAATGACTTATTTGAATAGATACAAATCTTTATCTCAGATGAAATGAACCTGCCATAGTATAACAATAAGGTGACCAATTTTTTTACAAGGAAAAGGAGGACGAAAAAATTTAAGAAAGGAGTACAGCGTAAATAAACGAAATATTTTATTAATTCAAACAAAGTATTCTAATTATACTTACATCCCTTTTAATTATTTAATCAAACGAGTATTTTTACATTGAATGAATATTTTTTTGTCTATATATTATTTTCTAACAATATATTGGAAATTTCCGAGCAAGAAATATCCTTCATATTGAATTTTACCTGAAGCTCTGCAGCTAGAGTATCAAGATTCAATCTAAATTTCTCACTTGTCCAAAAATAATTACCAATTGAAAAAACTTAACTGCTATATTAGTTCCAAAGTAGCACAATTTAAATTCAACTAGAATAACTAAATTTTCATATGAAATGTGTTTATTTTTGAAATGGTTAAATACTTCCACCCATCTCTTAACAATATCAACATGTTGATTTTCCCATTGTTCTAATTTATCAGAATTTAAATATACATTCTATTTCTAATTTCTTCAAACAGATAATTGTCATAGATTTTAATATCAGGCATTTCTTTCGATAAAAGCTCAATACAATTTTCAGTGTCTGCTCGATTTGCTTGCGATGAAGTTAAACAACTTCATTGAGAACTGTTATTTCCTGTGATATTTGTTTCAGACCATTCTTCGATATATTGGAAAAATGTCTGGTAAAAATTCTGCACTTCTTTTGCGTAGTTTTCTGTTATGTCCGAATTTGATTCCTCTAAGTTTGACAATTTTCTGTTTATTATAAAAGGAATACATTTTTCTTCAAATCGTGATTTATATCGAAGGTCAAAATCGATCGAAATAAGACAGTAAGACAGATTTCTGTAGCTGAAATAAGTTCATTTTTAACTTTTTAATCATTTTGTGGAAAATAGATGCTTGATTATATACAAAATATATTAAAATCTTCAATAATTCATAATTGAAAGAAGATTCAAGGCTATTTGGACATTTGTCTAAACTTACAAAAAAAAAAAAAAAAAAAAAAAAAAGAACAGAGAGACTCAAATAATTGTAAAATACGCTCTAAAGCAGGTGTTAGAGAGAACTAACTGTTTTAATTTTAATTAACATCTAACTTTTGAATATCCAAAAAGTTTTTTGTATTCAACATTTCCATAACACTTTAGCGCTGCATCTCTGAATATAGAGATTAACAGATTAGTCTTAAAATATTGAAAAGGACAGGAAGGAGGACACTTTTCGAGGAAGGATAGAATCTACAAAAGAAGGACGATTAGTCACTTTAATAACAAATATAACACGTGAATGTAACAGTATATCATGCCAGGATATTAAACTAAAATACTATTTTGAACATTTTCCAGGCTTTTTCAATCATACTATTTTAATCTCTATTATAAAATTTTATGTGAATAAAATTCAGCTAATAACAAGCTTCATAAAATTCAGACAAAAATATAATTTTTAATGTACACATCTATGGGGTAAAAGAGTAAAAAAGATTTTTTTATTCGGCCAGTAAGAAATTAAATGAAGATACAAAGTTATTCAAAAAGGAATCATCCGATTTCAAAATGTTATATTTTTATAAATAAGCTGTACAGAATGATAAACAATTCTTAATTACAAAGGAAAATATGAAAGTATTTTTTACAAGTGTTCTAGATAACTTTCTTAAGTTATACGTATTATGTCAGGACGGGATGTAAATTCCTACCAAACACGTAGGGAAATGCAAATGATGATTGATTGTACAGGTGCAAAGATGGAATGGTATGGAAGTTAAGAAAGGGAGGTGACAGTTCAGATGTCATCCTCGTCACTTGAACGAGATCCGTCGCCAATAGCTCTCGTTAGTACGACGTAAATAAAACCAAACCAAAACAAAAAGCTCCCAAACTGAAGATATCAACTTCGAATACTCTTAGCCGTAGGTGGATTAATTCGGCACTTTTTACCAAATTCACGCTGAAAGGCGATTGCAGGTCCATAACGTGCGAAAGACAGCACTCAAAAAGCTTTCTGTTCCGCAAACGTCATAATCACTTCTGCTGAAAAATTTCGTAAATAACTTTCGTGATATAGCTTCACACACACAAATAAATAAATAAAAATAAAGTGAGTGCCATTTATTTTGTTCACAATATAAAACTTCAATATCTTTCTTTTGTATTAATGAATTATTTCTTATTTTGTATCGTTTATCTTAAAAATATAAAATTTTGAACTCCGATGATACATTTTGAATAACCCCGTATACTGAAAATGACAGTTTATCACAAATAAAACATATAAAGATTTTTCAATCCAGCTGAAAATTTATGATACAAATCTGAAATGTTATGCTTGATCATATGCTGGAGTGAGCGCAACACTTCTGTTTTAAGTCAAAAATTTCTTATTGAATTGAAAAATCTTCAATTTTTTTTAAAAAAAATTATGGTGATGACATAAGTCTAGAGTTTATGGGGAAATTTGCTCAGTGCGGTTGATGCTAAAGTTCGTTTCTTCTGTTACGCTTAAGGTATGCGTATGTTGTCTTTCTTCCAGGCATTCTAGTCTTCTATTGTATATCAGTTTGACACACAAATCCTTTCATCAGTTTCTCCCCTCATTTAGCGATAAGCTACAGTCTAGAAATTTTGCACACGAGCTTAATTTGGATTACAATACAATATTCAATTATAAAATTACAAATAAAATTATAATTTTTTTTTAAAAATGCTGCCACATTTTTTTTTGAAAATATAAACCTGAAGAAATTGAAAATAATATATTCCATATGGTAGAGAAGAGCAAACAAATAACTAAAAGGCAAGAAGCAAGTTCTTGGGCTACTTAAACATTAAACTGGAGAAGATTTGAGGTAAAATGTTCTTAAATAGAACCAAAAGGGACTTCCACACTGTTTAAGAGAGTTCATATGTTAAATTTAACTTCCACAGTAAATATTATTTTTAATCGCAATATTTGATTATATTAAATAGTATATCAACCAGGGCTTCTCTGAATTGCTTTCGGAATACCAGTAGAATGTTGGCCTAATTCGAATTTTCCAGCAAATCCCTTAATACTTATAAAAATCTGATTTTGATGGTTTTTTTTTGTTGGCTTAAGTTTCTAGTGTAAAGAAAGAATACAATTATAAAATGTAGCATTACGTGAATCAAATATATTTCACATAGTTATATAATATTTAATATTATTTAAATCGAAATCTAAAAAAAATTTTTTTTTTAAAAAAACATGACCAGCAGAAGACTGTTCGTGATTAGAATTCATACAAACGTAAGCGATTGCCGCCTGAACAATATTATTTTGAAATCGAGCGAAAAAAAATCCACAGCGCTTGTTTATTCATAAAATAAATGTATCGAAATTTCTAATTTCTAGGTAATTTCGCGGGTTCGATCCTTGGCCACCAAAGACCCGCCGTGTAGCCGGGGCTGATGCACGTGAAATCTGTCGGGACCCAAAGTCCTCCCATTGGCGTGGTGTGGAAGTTAGGAGAGGGGAGGTGCCAGCTCAGGTGTCATCCTCGTCACTTGACCGTGATTGAAAATTACGAGGTCCATCGCCAATAGCCCTCGTGTTGCTTCTAGTTAATAAAAACTAAATTAAAACTAAACTAAATTTAGGTAATTTCTTTTTCTTAAATTTCATAAAGTAATCATTATTTGTTCATTTTAATGATTGCAATTATGTACGAGAAAAAAGAAACTTCATTTTCTAAATATGTTCTCTCAGAAATTAAAAAGCACTTTTAAATACAAATTTTTGACAGAAGTATAATTTTATTTTTTCGTAATGATGATTGATAAATCTTTTCGAACATTTTAACAGAAACATGAGTAATTTAATTTTTAATGTATTTTTAATTTTCAAAAATTTATTTAGGGAATCATTTTCTTCTAGGAGTTTGGGATAAGAATAACAGACAAATCATATTATCAACTAAATTAGCTGCAACAGGTATTTTGTTTCAAAAGTGTTTTTTGGTAATGATTATTGCAAAGTGGCCATCATAAATGACATGAAGTCTGGATTTATTCTGAGCAATTTATGTAGTTCTTGAGCTCTTAAAAAGCCAGACTTAAGCAAGTCGAATTAAGAAATAACTTCACAGAAACTCTCTGATTTTGAGCTTGACGCTTTTCAGCTTCAAACTTAATATTCTGTTTTTACCACTGAGAATTTTGCCATTAATTAAGGCGTTAGAAAGTATCTCAATTCGAATCAATGAAAATTTTACTATCTTCAATCATTCTTAGAATGCATTGGAATCTTTAAGTTATCTGAACTTTTTTTCTCATCCATTGATCCTTGACAAATTAAAAATAGTTCTTCACCTTAAATCTGAAAACATCCAATTATTTCTTTATTATGATTATTGCAGTTGAGACTTAATAATAGAGATATGACTCTCAACCCGTGGTTTGGGGAATAAATTTAAACTATACCATCAAGCTGTGGCATATCTCTATTTCAGCCCTCAACGGTCGTTTTAAATTACAACTTAAAGTCCAAGAACAAATATATTAAAATAAAATAAAATAATCAAACTTATCTTCGAAGCACCAGTTATTTATGCTATCAAAGCAACATGCTCTCTATTAGTTCACTGTCCCTCAATGCGGTTATCGAAAAAAAAAAATTCTACAATAATATAAAATATCAAGCTTATCCGGATACTCGGATCCAAGATGAAGATTTAATTCCCTATAAAGGCACCTTCAACCATCAGCGTTGCATTCTTATTATTTCAAAGTCAAACATACGCACAAATATATTCCGTATACAGTTCAATATATCCTCACTCCTCATTATTTCTATTCCTTTATATTCAATTCTCTGTTGCTTTTATATGAACTTCCTTACATTTATTCGCTACATTTCTAACTCTTATCTCATTTGAGTCATCACGTTTCATTTTGTTGGAAAGGAGCTGGAAATTTAACTATAAAATCAGAAAGTAAACCTAGATGTTAATTAAGAAAAGATTCGCAAATAGCTCTCTTTACAAAATCACTCTTCCAAGATTTCCGCAATTAAGTCAAATTCAAAATTCAAAATTGTTGCTACGGAAAACTCTATACAGTATAGAATAGCTTTTGTATGAGACTGTAATGAATAAACGCGAATGACAGATAAACATTTTAGTTACATATATGATATTTTACACTTAATACACATATAATTACTACATAAAAGGGTATCATAAATTAGACAGAAGTGTATAGAAAACAGAGCAATTCATACATATGTTACAATGACTGCATGGGTAATGTGAGGGACTGTTTATTAACAACGCACTCTAAGAAGCAACGTGAAGGCTTTTGGCGGTAGACCTCGTAATTTTGAATCTCAGTCAAGTGACGAGGACGCCACCTGAGCTGGCACTCTTTCTCCATATCACGCCAACGCGGACTTCGACCAGATTTATCGTGCATCAGCCCCGCTGTAACGACGGATATTAAGTGGTATCAGGGTTCGAGCCTCCGATGACGACCACCGGCTAACGCGCCAGAATTGTCGGGTGTAAGAGACCTTTAGATTGATCTGGTTACCTGTTAAAGAGGAACACCCGGGTGTAGAAAAAAAAAGCAAAGAGACCCAAACATCTCATTATCGTTTCCTAAGTCGTATTTTTGCGAGGCAAGATTTTCAACAATGCGCTTTATGTTGAAGCAAAGAAACACGAGATCCTGGGAAATTTAGAAGAGGATATTGGAAAAACTTTATATAACGTATTTGCCTCGGTATTCATGAAATCTGCTAAGATCACCCATCTAATATATTGTACTAAATTTAAGATTTCTTAAGAAGTTTTTAAATTTAAAGTGATTTTTAATAAATACATTTGCAGCAATCAAAATCGATATTTTATTATTTCATAAAAATGACACTTTTCTGCTTGAAAGTATCATTTTTATGATCAACACGCGCATACACACAATGCACTCATGTAAAGCTCCCTTTTTTTAATTTTATTTTCCTTTTCAGTAATAGGGCTCTTTTTGCGAGCGAAGCTCCTTTTTTTTCACTGAGCCGTTGATTTTGGAAAGGTTGCCCACCCTTACTTTAATTGCAAATGATCGACGCAAAAAGAAAGAAAGAAGGAAAAAAAAAAAAGAAAAAAATAAAAAAAGAAAAGAAAACGTGAAAGTTTAGTGCTCCCTCTCTTCAGAAATATTAAGAACTGCTGTCTTAGAGAACTAAACGGTATTCTGAGCATATAGTGTAGGTTTTTATTCAGAAAGATTTAATAATAAAAAAAAAAAAATCAGAGCTTTGATTTATTCCCTCTAGGGAGGATATGTCGTATGTAAATTATCGGTTGAATTCATTCTTTTTTTCTCTCCTAGACCGTAATTTGGTGTACTCAATTCAAGCATTTCCTTTGGGAGATACGCTTCATGGGGTACCAAAAACTGTCGAAACTGTTCCATAGGGGTATCTATTGCTTAATGTTAGATTCGTCCTTGGAGAATCTCAAGTCAGAATGTTTTTCATTTGAGAATTGGTCTCTCTATCAGCAGTTTATTTATACGAGGTCGGGGTTACTTTTGGAGATCCTGAGTAATCGTCACTAAGCTATCCTAAACTCTTGTAGGACGGGCATATTTTTTTTTAAAAAAAGGAAGTTGTTTTTGTATTGCTTGGCCTCAAGTGTACTCAAATCTTGTTATCTAAAAAAATCACTCGATTTTTCACAGCATTTATTAAAAACATTTTCTCATTTAGGAAGACTGTATTACTTCTTAAGTTATTTCAAATTTTTATATTATTTTGTTTTAAATTTTTTTCTTTAAGATTTAATTTACTCATTACTATTAAGAAAATTCTTAAATTCTTTTTCTATATTTTTAAGTTTAATAAAATATTTGTTATATATATATATACTTTTAGCTTTTATGAGTTTCCCCTAATTTATGATAATGGTCCGTTTTCACTGTAACTTTTAATTTTATCTTTTCATTTTTGTTTAAAGAAAACTGTGACTGTTTTAAGAGTTATTTTATATTATTTCTATGTTTAATGTAAGTATAGATCTATTCTATAAGTGATTTACTTAGGTAATAAGACAGAGCTGGATTTATTCTTCTGAAACTTATGGTATAAATGATGGCAGATTATGAATTTCAAAATGAATTTCAAATTTTTTTAATAAAAAAACAGGCATCATTAATAATTTTCTCCAGGAATTGGGTAATTTTCGATTCTTTAGCTAAATAATCAGCATTAAATTTCCATACAAAAATAGTGGAAATTTTTATTTAATTTTCGCCGGATTAACATTGATTTGAAACGAAACCAAAAGACTGTAAGTATTTGAAATAAGTTCATTTTCGAACAATTAGCTTTACATGACTTGCGAATCTATTTCGTTTTTCTAAGATACAAGTTAGATGTTTTCAATCTGTTTGGTTTCTCAATCCATAGGACAGGGATGGCGAACCTTTATGAATCAACGTGCCATTTTTTTCTTAAAAAAATGTTTAATGATGTCATAGACGAGCCGTCAAATAATTTTGACTACGTGATTATTGGAAAAATAATAATACTAAATACTATCAACTCAAAACTCTTTATCTACTACAAAAAAAAAAATACATTTTGCAATGTCTCAGTTATACGCGTATTCTAAATTAAAGTAATATTAGTGTGACTTCTGTTGTTGCACATTAGATGACAGATAACTCATATTAGTATTGTAAGATGTTACTTTTAGCAGAATACATGCTGAACTGGAGTCATCTGACAAACGGTTTCTAAGCGAGTCGTTAGTGTTATTTATCTCTGAACATAATGAATCTCAGGCATAGGTAAATGAAAGTATGGTTAAAATAGCACGAGCCAGCTTCTTCAAACAGTTAAATGTGACTGGTAACGAATTCCATGTTTCCAAAATTTTGTTATTGGCATTTTTACTTATATTGCTTGTCAATCTTTCTGTTACAATTAATTCCAATTATTTCCTTGTTTCAATAAATTTTTGAATCCATACTGAACAGACTGGAAATCAATCAGCTGTATTTCATATTCTTCAATTTCCAACCAATCGAATTGGACAAGTTCAGTTTATCAAATGAAGTCACATCAAGGTACATAATAAACTTGAGTGTTTCCGATAATTCTTTGAACTGAGAAAATCTCGCTGAAAATTCATTGATTGAAAAATCAGTTACAGAAATAAATTCTTCATGGACTGTTTCTTCGCCTGGCTTTTCGTGTATATTTAAATCGTTGATATTTTTTTTCAAATTTGGAAAATATTTGTAGTTTCTTGTAATAATATCGTTCTTGTGTGTGAAAACATGCAGAATAGCGTGAAAAGCACTAATGAGATCTATCAAGGCGATAATTCTTTTTATTTGTGCCTTGAAGCTTCACGTTCAATTCATTGAAACGTAGGCATATGTCTGTTAAAACCATCAATTTTAAAAGCCACTTAACATCCATTAACTGTAGGTATTGCTCAATTTCCCTCTCCCTTTGCAGAAACAGTGATTTCTTAAAAGCAATCAACAAATCTTTGAAGTACGTTCCCTCTGATCAACCATCAAACATTATTATACATCAGTAAGTCATTATACACCGAGCTGATTTCATTTAACAAAGCATCAAGCATTCACTTATTTAAGGCCTGCGACGAAATGAGATTGACTGTTTTTGTGACTATCACCATTACATTATCAATAGATGTTAAACCACTCTTAGCACGCAAGGCGTGTTAGTGAATGATGCACGGGAATTCAAGAATCGAATGTTTTACGTCTGCTTGAAATAAACTTATGAAACCATTTTTTCTTCCACTGTACTTGGAGCACCATCAGTTGTTGTTGAAACAATTTATTCAAATCAATTTCTTTCTCAGCAAGCGAATGTTTAACAGCCGAAAAAATATCTATATCCTTTGTAGTAGATAGCAATGATGTTATTGCAATTAATTCTTCCTTAATGACGTTTCCTACGCAATATCGAGCAAAAATAGCTAAACGTGGAAATTTAGTGACGTCAATGCTTTCGTCAAGACACAGTGATATAAAAGGAGCGGAGTTAATGTCAATTTTTTGTTGATCTGCTTCATTTCCGGCCAGTTTTAAGATTCTTTCTTTTATTTCCTTTCTAGATAGAGGAGAATATTTGATGCACTGAATTATCTTCATTATCGAAATCATCAAAAAGTGAGGGCAAGAATGCTAACCAGTCTTCCTTCAAAAACCCTCCTTCTTGAAAGGTTTACTACGCAGAGCAATGAAATTTGCAGCAGAATAATTTGCCACGCTCGTATGACAATTTTTGCCAACATATTTAATCATAAACGTCGACTGTTTAATTTTGTCTTTCATTGCACTTGCAATTAATCCCTTTTGCTCTTGTTCACTTTTTTGACTAACAAAATTGTGATTTATTTCAAAATGCCGTTCAACAGAGGATGTTCTACATACCACTGTTCCAGAACATAAAGCACACACCGCTTTGTCGTCTTTACTTATCATGCCATATTTCTCAGTCCACCATGTTTGAAATTCTCTGATACACTTACTATCTTGCACTTTTTTTTTTGTTTTTTTTGTTGAACTAGAGATACTAAATAACAGTTAAAAATCGTAAATATAACACAAATAAACTTTAAAATACAGTTCTGTCAACGTAATTGACTATTATACTATGCGTATACAGACTATGCGTCATAAGCAATTGTAGACCACGATGTAACTACAATAACAAAAGAGAGCTCTTCCTGCTGCCCGAACACTCCATAGCGTAGGATCACTCGCGTCCATTCGTATTAGTCTTAATAGTAAACTTTGAGATCGGTTACGTGCCCAAAATATTGTGTCGCATGCCATTGGTTCGCCATCCCTGCCTTAGGAAATGTATATTTAACCAATATATACCAGATTAAAATTGTGTAACCGCGAGTGGTCATGGGCGGAGATGTAAGTTCAAGAAAGCCCGATTCCGCTAAGGATCCGTCGTGTAGCATACTGTTGCATATTAAATTTGTCGGCACCCTTAATTCTCACGTTGGCGTGATATCGAAGTTTGAAAAACGATTGCGATAACCGAGTGATCATTATCACGAGATCACGGCGAAAATGCTTCCGTCGAATCATGTGTTCAAGTTCTGACGCCACATAAGAACTGCCGTGTAGCGCGGTTGGTGTTCGTTAAATCTGACGAGACTTCAAGTTGGCGCGGAGTGCAAGTTTGAGGAGTGGGGTGCCAGATCAGGGGTCGTCCTCTTCATTTGATAGAGGTTTAAAATTACGAGGTCCGTCTCCAATAACTTCATATTGCTTCTAAGAGTATTGTTAATAATCAATCATTCAATACTAATTTAATTTTGGCATCAGTAGGAATGGGCTAAATTCTTATATTTCTTTGACTGGGTAAAAGACCACCATGTAGTGGGCCTGATACACACTAAATCTGTCGAGACTTCAAGTCCTCATGTAGCGTGGAGAAGAGGTTTGGAGAATGGGGATCTCAACTCAGGTGTATCCTCGTCACTTGACCTAAGCTCAAAATCAGGGGGCCGGTAGCCAATAATCAGTGTGTTGCTTTTATATAATACGACGTAAAAATTCAATCAACGAACAAAGGAAATTTTTTTGAAAGTATTTGAATTAATGTCACAATAAAGTAATACTAACATCATTAACGACGTTCCGTGCAATTTTGAAGCAAAGAAACGTGAAATAACTGTGAGGCTTCTTTCTATTTAACGCAACTTCTTTATTCCACACGAAGACGTCTTAATGTTGTCAGGACTGGAACACAAGACTAGACATCAACAATGCTCAAGGTCGTGACCAAATGACCGCTGAATTACAGTTACACAATATGGTTATAAAAATAACTTTTACAAGCTACATTTTAAATATTTCATACTATAGTCGAAGTACCCTCTCTTCGCCTTCTGTATGAAATAAACTCAACAATCCATCTAACAAGCCCACAATATTTTAAATGAGAATTCACATCAAATATGGTGCATGCCGTATTGGAAAACTTATTGAAACTGCAGTTTCTTTTTGTTGTGAAAAGATAACTTTTCAGCAAAACCATGCTCTATTAATAAATTGTCTCAAAATTATAATTAAACGTATCCACTACTGGAGAAAGCGTAGCTCCCCAAGTAAAAACTAATTCTATGAAGTAATATTAATAAGCAATTTGAAAAACTTTTCAATAAACAATATTAATTGTTTTCCCCTTATGTATTTGTTTCAGTATATGGAATCTAGAGCGAGAGAGGTTGTTAGCATTTTTGACTTCATGCTTTTAGTTTAATAAATATCAAAGTATTTCATATTCAGCAAAAAAAAAAAAAATCTAAATATTTTTTCATTTGTAACTGCTTTTTTCAAAAAGTTCTTTGGAAGGCTTATGACCGAATGGAGTAGTTTCGAAGCGCAGATGAAACAGAAATACTGATCAAAGTAATAAAAAGTGACTTTTGTGTGACTCTGTCAGTTCATGTAATGTTTGGAAAATAGGTAGTGTTTTTGCCGTAAAAATAGAAGTGCTTGATTCAGTCTATAAGCAAAAGAGGCATTTTATGTAACACTTGCTATTATAAATGTTGGTTTTTGAAGCATCCGTAGCTGTAATGAAAAAGTTTAGGATATTGTGGTTAACTATTTCATTACATAACCTGCTTGTAGTGGTTATATAAATTTTCAGCACAACCATTTCTGAGCACGTGACGCCTGCCTTCATTACCCAGGTCTTGCGCCATATCCCAATCTAATATATTAGTCCAAAACTACAAAAATCAATTTGAAGACACCCAAGAACAAAACAGAATTCTTTATTAATTATCCCTGTAGAATATAGTTAATGTTGCTTTCTCTTGGATCTTAACTTACGATCCTAATTCATGATTTAAATAAGAAATTTTATCTTATCAGTTAACTCGTTCTCAGTTCAACAATTCCCATCGACAGTAGCTACGTAGCTTAATATTTTTAGTGAAACTCTCTTCAATCTACCAAAGCAATAGAAGAATTTCAATCCGAATGACACTTCTTTGACAGTAAGTCGTTATCCTCTACCTCCCTTTTCTTTCATTAATTCTATTTCCTTTGCATATCATTGTAACTAAATAACTTCACTTCGCTTCCATCTTCATCTAATTTATCCAATCACATTTCATTTCGGTTGGGAATAAATTGCAATTTAATTCACTATAATGTCTCCGAGATTAGTGAAGAGAAAATTCCGAGTAATCTAACGACGCAAGCACAGTTTGTAAAAGATCTTTGGTATTATTACATATTGTTAATACTTACATGAATCTCCATGTTTGTTCTTGCGGTAGTTTTATCTGCTTCAATTTTACGTTGGATTAATTGCAGCATTTGGCAAAAAGTAAACAGAACATATAAACCATGTTGCCCAAACTGAAATTTACTTTTTTTTTATAGAATACTTTTTTGTGAGGATTCATTGGGAAAAGAATCGTAATTTTGCAACAAAGAGAAAAATAATGAATAAATATAACGATCACAAAAAAAACTCCATTGAACATAAATTGCAAAAAGCAAAATAGACCATGATATCATGTGCTATAAACCTCCCTTCCACCAGCCATTTTAATTTCGCGAACGTGATGTTAATCCTATTGAGTTTCACCGCCATCAAATATTTATTTTAGCTAAGAAAGAAGAAGAAAGTGCATCCGAAAGAGCAAAAAATAATGAAGGTTTCTGAGAATATATATTTCTTTCCTCCGATTTTTTTTTTTTTAAAAATTACCACTATTTTAATGATTCTTCGGTTCATTTTCTGGTCTTTAAAATTATTCAAAAATATTCTCTGAAATGTTGAAGAAATGTAGTTGCGCAGAAATCTTCATTATTGTTTACTCTTTCGGGTGCACTTTTTTGTATTCAATTAGATAAAATAGCACAGATTTGAGGATAGTTGCAGAAACTCCATAGAATTAAAATTCTGTCATCGAAATCAAAATAGCCGGTTGATGGGAGCCTTAATATGTACCAGATTTATACAAGTGGTGCCAAAGGTAGACAATGATATTTTGTTACACACTATTACTATCCATAGTTTCAGCGTACCAAATTTCGTGCTTATGAGCCATTCCTTAACTTCACTATGCCTACCAAAGACATGCATGCAAACCCTTCTTTTTATAAGTGTATACTTGATCTGGGACAAAAAAATAATGTGGTTCGTAATTTTTAACCGATTTTAAAAATTGAATTGCGTTTAAAAACTGATTAAAATAAATATCTTTTGAGTAGAAAAAGCTTGGAAAAAATTTGTTGTAATTTCTAGGAAACATGGAATAATGGTGGAAAAGATGAGAAGGAGGGGATCAAATAATGTCTCCAAAAATAAATTTTCAATTTTTTTGGCGAAATTGCTTATGGTTCTTTTCACACATCCGTGAAATACCGTAAAAATTTTGGAGTTATACAATCAACAGTGTAGAATACTTTAAGAGGTCTTAAAAAGAATACATGAAAGAAAAAGAAATCTTTGTGACTTATCAATGAAACAAAGCAGAAACTTAACACTTTTACCATATATATTTACATTAATTCGCACACTTTCATAAAATTGTTAAGAAATCTTAAAAAGTTATTAAAAATTATAAATTGGATACTTTTTCAAAATTACAAAAATTAATATTTTACAAAGCGCAAAAACTCTGAAGTGCAACATTTTTCTAAATTTATAAATGTGATGAAATTTAATTGAAAAATAATCACTTTTAAAACTATACATACTTTTAAAAAAATTTAGGGAAAATTTTTTTAAATAACATAATTTCGAAAATAACAAAATTTTAGAAAAAGTCGAATTAAAATTCAGAAATTTTTTTTCTATTAATAATTTGTCTAAAAATTGTGTGTGTGATGTATAATGTATAAAGTAGCTCTTGTGTTTTGAACACGTGAACGAAATTTCAAAGAAATATGATTCACAGTTTCTGAGAAATCCTGGTGCAAGCTAAAATATTTCATTTTGAGAGAAAGGAATTTGAAGGGGAAAAAAAGAAAAACTATACATTTATAGTTTAGCAAAATTTAGTTTTTTCTCGATAACTCCGAATTTTGGTAATATCGTTACATTTTTTTTCACCAAATGTCAAAGAGTTGGAGTTCTAACATATAATTTTTTCAAAAAAAAAATGAAAACTTTGAAGTTCAAGCTTCCTGACAGCCCTTAACGGATAAACTAACTTTAAAATTTATATATAAGATAAATGATTCCATTCTAAAACTTCAAATGTATTTCTATTGAATCCAAGGCAAAAAGATTATGAAAACAAAGATAAATACATCTCTCTCTATTAATTTTAAAAAAATATTTAGAAAACTTCTTATGAAAATCATTCATCTAACAAAATATTACCATAACTGCGTTCTAATTTCAAAAGTAGATGGTCATTGATTACAAACGATTGGTGTCATCATCATTACCACCGAAACCAAAAGTCAAATGGAACAAGATACATGGGTGCTCCCTCTAGTATATATCTGAGTAATTGTAATGTCACTATCTGATATTTGGAATCGAGTGAGAGGGGAAGAGACCTGACTTCATTTGGAGGCTTACGTGCTGCTCAGGTGAAAGCAATTTCCGTTCTGTGGTACCTGTGCCAATTTGCTATCACCAATAAATGGCTCATTTCTGAGTTTCATTTCACAGATGGGATAACCAGCAAGAGAATGATAGTAATCGAAAGTTGACTATTCGTCATTTAAATGATGCATCACCAACGACTTGTCTCATTTCATATTGAACACAGTGTCACAGTAATTTATGTGTTTGGTTATGCTCTAAAAATAATGCAGTTTATTTGTTGCGTGTCGCTGACTAAATTAATACGGAGAATATTTGATAATTTTTAGCTGTAGATGTGCAAAGAAATTTTCAGGAAAGAAATTTAAAGTTAAGTGGAGATGTAATCTTTGAATAAAATAATTTTCAATTGAGAAATAATAATTAGAATGTTTAAAATCTACCATGTAGACTTGTTGCTGTTTTTGTGTTCATTTATGAAGATGCAGATCACGACGTTGGGCTATTCGCGATTTTTCCTTCATTTACCTCGAGGACCTTTTGGTAATTTGAATTCCATACAATTACAATTCTTTCCAAACAAAATAAAATATGATTAGATCATTCAGATGACGATTAGAAAAGTATTCAATTGAATTAGAAAAAGTAATATATAAGCGAATTAGAATTGAAAGGAAAAAGAAGGAAGATAGAGGAAAACAGCGTGATGATTCATGCTGTGGATGGGAGTGAGTCTTCGTAACTAATGATTTATATTGAGAGCAGATAATTGTTTGAATAAGAATGAGTGATTTGGTAAACTAAGATTTTGTTATTTAAATATGAATTAGTGTTAACCGAGTTAAAAACAATTCGAGAGAGGATGGCTATGGATATTCGTTGTTTAGATAATAAAATGGGATTTCCTTCTCTTACGTATACTTGAATTTAGTGAGTATTTAATTAGAATTAAAGAGAGTTGTAGAGTTAAATAATGAAGGAAGGACGTTACAAGATGTTTAGTCGTCCTTACAGAAGACGCTGCTGTTTGCTTCACTTCTCTCTCTTTATATATATATAGTTATATATATATATAACATTAGACAGTTGAAAGTAAGATGGAAGCAAGTAGTAAACCAAGTAACATCTATGTTGAAGGCTAATTCCAAATACTTCTTAAAAATTGAAAATAAGGTAAATTAAAACTCTGTAATATCCCAATCTTAAAGCCTTATTTTTATTTTGGGAGCACAGTATCAGATATCTCATTCCTTAAAGTCAAAAAATATATCTATTTTTTAAAATAGAAAATTGAAAATCGAAATTTTTTGGAAGAAAAAAAAAACTGTATAAAGTCATATTTAATGAAATGTGTCACACCAGATAAAGGTTTTGGGATAAACAGCTGCACACACAAAAATATTTAAAAAAAAAGGACTGATATTTTTGCCCTTTTTATGAAGATAGATGTATACCACTAAAATCAATAAATGTAGAAAATAGTTTTCCATTCATGATAGTTTTAGAAAACTGTTTTCGATATTTTATTTTTTATATTTGCCCTAAAAGATTTAATTTGAAAACTAATTTCGTAATATTTGTTGATTTTTATAATTAACTTTGTATCTGATATATTACGAAATAAAAGTGTAATTTAAACAACATTTCTTAAAGTTATCCCTTCTCAATAGTAACCAAAATATTAACTCTTGGGTTTATTCTTATTTTTTTTTTTTTTAAAAAAAAAGATTTAATTTTATGTTGATAAACTTTTACTCGTTTTTTAAATTAAACCAAATTTCTTAGTAATTTAATTTTGAATTTCAACTAAATCTTGTTCAAAAATGTTCTAAAAGTTTTCCTTTATATTTAATAAAAATATAAATTATTGAAGAATTTACTATACTCTCTACTATTTCTATTACTCTTGATATAAATTATTTACATTATTAAATTTTCCATACACTCGTTTCATAGTGATCCAAATTTTTTTAATGCTCTAATTTTGACAAAAATTTGTTTTAAATGTTCTGAATGATTTTTATTTCAATTTAATAAAAATATTAATTCTTGGGATATTATTATTTCAAAAAATGTATTTAATTATGTTGTTAAACTCCCTATATACGCCTTTTATTCCGAGCCAAAAAATTTTAATAGTCTACTTTTGACAAAAAAAAAAAATTAAAATGTTCCAAAAGTTCTTTATTTCAATTTAATAAAATTATAAGTTCTTTGAAATGTTATTGTTCTATTCAAAAACAAATGTTTAATTATATTGTTAATTTCTCAATGCACACTGTTTAATGCGAATCCAATTTTCGCGATGATCTAATTTTGAGTTGTGACTAAAGTATATTAAAAATATTAGAATACTATTTTTTAAAATTTCTGTTGTGATAATGTCCCGGGGAGAAGTATTTTTAAGTGTTTAATGTTCTTGATGTGATTTATTGAACTTCTAAAACACATAACAAAATTTATTAAAATTAAAAACCTACGAATAATACAGAATTCAATGAAAAATGTAGAAATCAAAATAACCAATGAAAATTTTTAAAAAAGGCATTTATTTCTAAAAAACAAAAATTATACAAAATATTATAATGGAAAAAAGCTTAAGTTTATTGAAATACAAATTATACTTGATAATTTTATTAAAATGCATAACGTAAACCATTAAACATTAAAACTTAGTAAAATACTAAACTATCCAAAAACAGCGTATCTCGGAGAAAATAAAAGAAACAATGAAAAACAAAAATGGAGCCAATGTAGTATACATTAGAATAGGAAATGTGTGTTAAAACAAGTTATCGAATCCAACCATCACGCTTCAGTTATTATATTATGAATTAAAGTATGAACAATAATAATTAAAATTTCGAATATTGGATGAAAGCTATAAGGAAAGATGTTGACTTTGAGACGTTTGTCTATTCGCGATTTCCTCTTCACTAACCTTGGGGATCTTATATTAAATTGAATAGCAAAAAGTTACAATTTCTTTCCAACCAAAATGAAACGTTATTAGATAAATTTGAAGAAGATGGAATTGAATTGAATTGAATTAGAGATAAAATAGATCAAAAGGAAAATGAAGGGAGATATAAAATATAACAACTTGCAAATAGAGATTTATAATTCAGTTGGAAGCTTTTCAATTAGTTCTGTGGATTGAAACAAATTCTGTTTGAATTATTAAGATAAGAATCAACTGTTTGTATGAAGTGAATGAATCAGACGAGTGAATTGGTTAGCTAAGAATTTATTAGTTGATCCTAATTCAGAATTGAAAAGTAATTGAGATTTGAGAGAAAGACTAGCTATCCATTATTGACTATTAACAAAGCATTTGGATTTGTCCTTACGTATATTAAATTGGATCAATATTTATAGCTTGATATCTTCAATTAAAATATAGCATAAAAGTAGAGTAATGAGAAGGGAAGTTATTACAATTTTAAGTTAATGGTATTTATGTATGTTATATACACAACTATTTAAAGAAATTTGTGACAGAAGGTATAGAAGACAACCATCTCGTTTGAAATCAAATCAAGGACTTTCGAGATTTAGCTGAGGATTAGCCTCTATTTGCCTCTTGTCGTCAGGTCAATTTATGTCAACAACGGCAGGTCGACACATAGACATAAAAAAAGGACCAATCCATGCGATAAAAATCACGAATGGAGATGATACAACATATATCGAATTCCTGAAGTCCTTTTAACTCACTTTTTCTTCCATGAAAACGCTCCATATATTTTCGATTTTGCTTTGAATTGGGTTTTTTAAAAATCTTTGCTTTTTTCCTAGTGATTGATTGATTGATGGTTTATTAATGTCACACTCAGTAGCAGCATGAGGAGTATTGGCGAATCGTAATTTTGAACCTCGGGCATGTGACAAGGACGACACTAGAGCTGGCGCTTCTCTCTCCTAAATTTCACACCATGCCATTGAGAGGATTTGGAATCTTGACAGATTTAGTGTGCATTATCCGCACTACACGGCGTACTTTTTCCTAACAAAACTAATAGATGGAAAATTAATCTTTCGTATTTTTAGATGATTCTTTCCATCAACTAATGTTTAAGAGAATTCTGTGAATATACATGGAGAAAAAAGACAATCAGATTTATGCATTGAAGAACGCGTTTTGTTTAAGGTCTTTCTATCCAAAGCCAGTTTCTTTCTTTCTTTTCCTTTACTGTATAGAGAGTCTATTTTAATATTCAACTTTTACAATCATCTACAGGGAATAATTTTTCTAAAACTTTTTTATTATTTAAAATATTTTAATCATTTAACTCGTGATGCCTCGAATTTCTCAGTCCTGATATGCTTCTTAAATTTCACTCATCAAACAAACAGAAAGTCAAATCTTTCCAACCTAATTTTATTATTCTCCTAAAAATGGCCATACACACAAAATTCAATGTACATATTATGAATGTGTAACAGATTCATTCATGTGTCCCCACTGTTTTGTAAACATTATAAATTTATACTCGCTCTCTCTTTTCTTACAACTAACTATCCTGATCCGTGTCAGTACTAACACTTGTACGCTGGATCCGGCAAAATATCCGTTCACAGATTATCACTGTGCAATAAATTTTAAGTCATATTATCTCTTTCTTCTCAACATAAGCACCTGTCTTATTTTGTTGTTCAAATCTTCCCTCTCTTTCCCTCTAAAACTTCCGTAACATTAAATTCTTCGCAGATTATAAATGCTGTTTGATCCATGTTATTTACTATTCTTCAATATGTTTATTCTAATTCACGTAAGTCAAGGTTTATTCACGAACAGAGGTCCTCAAATCAAATAACGTCATAGCAAAACCTCAAAAGTTAGTTGTTGAGAAATACGCTGTGGGAACGCTCAACAAACGGATACATTCCGTCTCAGAAACTCCCATTTTTTTGCTTCTTTAATTATTCAAGCAATAAACGGTAACATGGCCTATTTGCGAATCTTCCCTTAACTAACATCTGCGTTTTCTTTTACATTTTATATTTAAGTTTCCAACTTCTTTCAAATCATATGAAACGCGGTTACACAAATTAAGTAAATTTTATAGAAGAGGAGTGAATAGATTAGCCAAGTCGTATAAAAGAGATAGAAAATTAAATTGTGGGAGATAAGATTACGGAAAAAGAGGAGTGTTGGTGTGAAGTGTGCTGTTTTTTTTTTCTTGTGTGTCTACTTGATTTGTTGAGACAAGAATCTAAGGCTGCCTGGATACTTGTCTATTTAGAGGAATTACTCGCATCGTCTTCTGATAAGCACATTCTTCGCTATATTATAGAAGTAGTTAATAATTTGATATTAATGGAACAAGCGAATATATCTAGGGCGATATTTTGGGAGAGTCGGTGTTTATTTGTCTTTAAAGTAGTAAGTTGTGAAATAAATATAGTGTGAGAAACCTGTCTAACGTCTTCTTGAATAACTTATTGACTTATTATTAGTAGTATACTGAATTTAGCTATGGCACAAGAGGCGAATAGGAATATAATTTCGTCACAAGATCAGCTGTCATCACGCTTGATCCATCGTTATCAAACATCAGACATGCGACCTGCACACGAGTGTCCACCATGACCATTCACAGATGGCTGATAGAGTACCGACCGCTATGCCACCTACCACTCACGCCTGCACACTGTCTAGGTAGATTACAATGATGTTTGGCTCGATCAGGTTGGAATGATGCTGACTGGGGACGTATAGTGTTCAGCGACGAATCCCGCTTCCAACTGTGTCCTGACGATCATCGAAGATGTGTCTGGAGACTCCCAGGGCAGCGTGCTGATCTTATTTTCCCTATTGCACACCACACAGGCCCTCAACCAGGAGTTATGTTCTAGGGTGCCATTTCCCTTAATAGCCGGCCCTCTGTGGTCGTCCTTAGAAGCACATTTACAGCACAGCGGTACGTCGAGGACAATTCTGAGACCTGTTTTGCTACCGTTCCTTTTGCAGTTTCCTGGCCTTATTTTTCAGCAAGGTAATGCCAGGCCACATACGTAACGTGTTATTATGTCTTATAGATTGTCAAACACTTCCTTGGCCAGCCAGATCTCTCTCCAATCGAGCATGTCGGGGATATAATGGGAAGGCGACTACATCTACCATGTTGATGACCTAGCCCGACAATTGGAGCAAATTTGGCAAGAAATGCCGCGGGAGAACATCAGGAAGCTTTATAACTTTATGCCATGTCGTGAGGTAGCTTGCATCGAGGCTAGAGGTGGGTCAATACCTTATTGAGCTCGTTACTTTGTAACTATATAACTCTGAAATAAATCGTTCAATTTTTCTGAAATTTGAATTATTTTCTATTCTGTACATAATTTTCCTATCCGTCAATTTTTCTTTCCATCGGACAACTCCTTCTTGGTCCGTCGTTTTTTTGTTTATTGTTTTTTTTTTTTTTTTTTTGTTATACAGTGTATTTGCCCTATAAGAAAACCCCCAAACTTTGAATGGCCGGCGAATTTTGTTTAGTTCTGCGATCCTCACCTGGAGCAATTTTTTTTTTGCATCTGGCAGCACTGCCTAAAAAAGCGCAGGCCGAATCCCGAACTCACATGTACTTCTAACGAGTTTATTTTTCACGGTAGCCTAGCGGTCGTGGTCACGAATACGAGGCCGATGTTGCTTCATCAAGTCTTGGGCACGAGATCTGATGCCGCTTGACGCCCGCTGTGTAGCGGGGTGGATGCACGTCAAATCTGTCGTGGCTCCAAGTCTTTCCATTGGTATGGTGTGTAAGCTTGGGAAAGGGATACCGACTCAAGTGCCATCCTCGTACTTGACCGAGGTTCAAAATCGAAGAATCATCACCAATAGCCCTCTTGTTGCTTTTAAGTGCAACGTTAATAAA
Source organism: Nephila pilipes (assembly GCA_019974015.1). Lineage (NCBI taxonomy): Eukaryota > Metazoa > Arthropoda > Arachnida > Araneae > Nephilidae > Nephila > Nephila pilipes. The sequence continues at coordinate 104,603 of BMAW01131842.1, forward strand.
CAATTAATCCAACAAATTTATTTTCTTGCATCTGGTAGCACTTTCTATAGAAGCACATGCCTCTAGTAAATTCTTAAAAAAGTGAGGGTTGATTTTTATTAACATCGCTCTAGATGCAACTCAAAATCTAATGGTGATAGACCTGGCAATTTTGAACTTCGATCAAGTGATGGAAACTGCGGAATTTTTAATGATACCGATGGGACTGAGGTAGATTTGTAATAGGACGCTGATGAAAAAGTGGAAATAGACTTCCTAGGGACTCATATTTCGAGTTTCTCAAGAGCGAAAGCAAGGACGTATATGAGGATCTATTTGCCTTCGCTGAGGAATGAGAGGATTTTGTAGGATTTTAAATACTTTGGACAGTGATTTCTTTATTTTATAATGGTTTTATTTTACATAAATTTCAATCCAATTTTACTATATCTGCCCTGTCAAAAGTTCTTTTTAATGATTTAATAATTATATTATCCACAGAAAGTCACGGCATATGTATTTTATAATTAATTACATTAAATAATCGTAATACCAAGTAGTACGTGTTAAATTTATTAATATGCTCTTTTCTCTCTTTATAAGAAACGTTTCAATTTCACTTTATTTAATGTATTGTATGGAAAAAATACCAAAATGCTTCTTTCTCTATTTACAAGTAAATTTCCCTGTCGATGTTATTTTATGTATTAAATAAAAATATATGTAAACTCTTTTTAAAGGATTGATAAAGTGTAGTCTTATAAATATAATATAAATCAATGTACTGTATTCAAGGACTACTGAAACGTTAGCATTATTCACAATACGAAGCATTCATAAAAGAAAAAAAAATCAGATCGTCTGCTTTGAAACTAAACTTTACAGTAAAAACATAAAACATGTCTAATATCAGTAACTTATGCTGCGTTGCTCAGAAAAGACAAATGGAGTACGATGGAATTTTTATGGAGAAACGATGATTTATAGATTTTCTACATGTTTCAAAACTGTTACCGTATGGAAAGAAAATAAACAAATTGAATGAATGTCAACGGTGAAAATAGTTTATGTAACAGTTTCTATATGCTATAAAATGAAGTAATTCGCTTACAGGACTGGGCGTTGTCTATCTGCAAGATGAACACGTTATATTTCAGAAGTTGACGTCGGGCAGACAGATATTTTATTTTCTTATATTTCAGAGACTGTTTGAACTAGTGACATTAAGATGGCTGTGGATAAAGTTGGATGGCTGACGGAATTCTCAGGTCTTTTGGCCTTTAATCTGCAATCGACAAGTTGCGGATAAGTTGCTTTGGCCTGCAGAAAATTAAATTTAAGTGAGAAAAAACTATTTTAAGATCTTTGCTTCTTAAAAATTAAAAAAAAAATTTAAATTAAAAATATTAATTTATAAATATTATGGGGAGAATGGCTATGGATCCCTCGAAAGTGTTCATTTTCATAAAACATGTAAATATTAGTATTATGAAATAATTTATATCCCAAATTGACAAAAAAAACTAATTAATATCTTTTGTGAAATATGATGAATTTAATTTGAGTTAATCAAAAATGAGATTGAGTTAGTAAAAAATTGCTTCATAAATTTAATTTGAGTCAATCAAAAATTACTTTATAAACTACAATAAATTCGCAAAATTATAAAGAATAAATTTGCTAATTTATTGTAGTTTGTAAAGCAATTTTTCCCACAAAATGCACTGCCGCGGTAGCCTAGTGTTATGGTAGCGGACAATGTTAGAACAAGAAAGTTTGAAATATATTTACTAAACTGAAACACGTTTTACCACAAAACACCGAAAATAACATCCTCAAACATTCTTGTTGCTGAAATACACATTTTACACTTTTAAGTATGGCAACTAATAGGTCCGTACTTTGTCTTTTACAGTAAACACAGAAGGTTCTTATAAAAATTTGTAATTTATTTAATGAAGAATATTATATATATAATTCGCAATCTATTTCTAAGCAGATATTTCTTTTTTTAAGATCATGTTTTTTATTAGATTCTTTTCAGATAAGTGAAATAAAAAATATTCTCAGAGTAAAGACTTAATATGTTTTGGATGCAACAATAAAACTGCCATGGCGTTATCTATATTAAGTGCTTCTTCAATAAGACCCAGGTGGAATTTAAACGTATTTAAACTTTCTGGAAATTTTTCCAGAAAGTTTAAGTAATTTTTTTTAAAAAATATTTAATGACTTAAATATTTTTTAAAAACATAAATTAAATTTCATATGTTTTGCCTTTAATTAGAAATTTTTCTAACACGTGATAACTGTAATATATGTGCAATGTAATAAATAATGTTGAGACATTTAATAATTTAAGGCAATAATACTATACAATTTCTTTCTTAATCAAAATCTAAATTTATATTCTGAATAAGAAACTTTTCTTCTCAAAAAGAATAACATGATACAGCATTTGTTATATTGAACGTCTTTTTTTTTAAAATCATATTGCAGCAGAATTGCTTATAATATTATTAATTAAAGTAATGTTTGGGAGAGAACATCTGCGCCTAATAAAAACTAACCTTGTGACATTAGGATATTTGCGATTTTCTCTTCACAAACCTAGGAGACTTTTTGGTAATTTGAATTGCATACAGTTACAACTCTATCAACCAAATGTAATGTGATTAGGTAATTAACCGAAGATGAATTGTGTTATAAATTGAATTAGAGATAAGATTTATAAGCCAAAGAAAATTGAAAGATAAGTGAAAATAGAATGAGGATACCGACATGCTAATAGATGTTTGTAGATTGTAGTGAATAATTGTAATTAATCGTTTATATTTATGAAGTTGGAAATAACTCAGGATCAGAATAGTAGGAGCTGAATATGATATAATCAGGAAGGGTTTTAATTGGAATGAGTCACTTGGTAGACTAAAACTGTATTATTTCATCATAAACAAGTATTAACTAGCTTAGGAGGAATTCAAGGAGAGAGAAATCTTGCGTAGTCTTTGTTAGATAATAAAGTGTGTTGCCCTTCTGTTACGTATCTTCAATTGGAATTTTGAAATTATTGTCTATTTAATTAGTCTTAGAGATGGCGGTAGAGTCTAATAATGGAGGAAATACGTTACAACCTATCAATCCCTGTCAAATTTGATTTCATGTTATATAATAGATGGCAGAGCAAATGGCAACTCCAACTTGCCTGAGCTATGCCATCTATCTTTAAAACAAGTGCGCTGTGACTCCCTCACCCCTCTCGTCTAGATATCAGCGTAAAAATACCAGGAAAAAATTTCAGTGGGAAATACAAATACAACTTTAGTAATTTTTTTTCTCAGCAATATGATTACATTTCTCCTATATAAAACAGATTAAATAGTTCTTAAATGTTTTATAAACAACATTACAGTTCTCTCCATCCTACGTGTTAGCTTTGCTAATGATATATATCGAGAAGAATTTTTTATTTGTTCTGTAATTTGCATAATGAGTTTCCGAGAAGATAATCATTTAGCCGGAATAAACTCAGATAATCAAAAATCAAGGAATGAGAAACAAAAGGTGTTTTTTGTATATCACAAAATGATTCTTATAAGATTGGTTGTTAAGATTTCATTATAATATAGAAAAATCCATTTTTTACGAACTATGTAATTTGGAGGAAATAAAAATTATTCTCACATACTTTCATAAACCGAAAATTCCTTTACACGTTTGTATCATTCACTCGAAACGAATATGCGAAATTTTCAATTAAGAAATTGAAACAATAAATTTCAATTATTTAATTATTTTGGTCACACATATTTAATTAAATTATATGAACTGATTTACTTCCATTACAGTAGCAGCAAAAAACCCATATATCAAAATAAGGATAGAGCAAAGGATTTCAAAGAAAAGATCTTTCAAAAAATGCATTCTAGAAAAATAATTACAAATATAGTAAAAACACACACAAATATTAAATAAAAATCGTTATTATACAAATGAATGCCAATGTAGTACATCACGAGCCATTCCATCCGAATCTAGATTATATAGAACCCATATATCGTTTCAATGAAAAATTAGGGATTCAAATAAAAATAATTGGAGCAAACACTGGTGCTAAAAAGATTAGACGAAGAAAAGGTGATTCAAAAAAGAAAGCCAGCAGCGAGTTTGTGACTATGACATTAGGCTATCACAGCAATCCATATCACGATACAGTACAGCTGGAATTTGTCCCATTGTTTATCATAACTATCAGTTTTCATTTTAATGCAGTATTCCATGTTTTCTATCGGTTACATATCACGTTTGCACAACAAACAGCTGTATACGAACAGTATGTAACGTTGGACTTTTTGTGATGTTCTCTTCATTCACCTCGATTATTTTTGGTAATTTGAATTGTATAAAATTGCAATTGCTTCCCGACCCAAATGAAACGTGATTAAGTTATTCAGATAAAGATAAGAAGTGCAGTGGATTAAATAAGAGATAACGATATATAAGTGAAATAGAATTGAAAAGAAAGAGAAAAGAGTTAGAGGATAATGTCTGGCTAATAGATAGTTATAAATTGGATTGAAGCATATCAATTAATCATTCGGATTGAAGCGACTCCTAGTAAAAGAACTAAGATTCGAATCTGCTGTTATCGAGAAATATTTGATTTAGGAGGAGTGATTTGATTAGCTAAGACTTTATCACCAGAATAAAAACTAGCATAGTAAAAAGTGCTAAGATTCTAATCTGCTGTTATGGAGAAATGTTTGAATCAGATGAGTGATTTGGTAAGCTAAGACTTTATCACCAGAATAAAAACTAGGATTGATTGAGTTTAGGGAGATTAGAAAGAGAGCGACCCCTTATCTATTGATCATTAATATCATTTGATTGTTACTAAAATGTTTAGACTTTCTCTTACGTATCTTCATATGGAGTTTTGAACTTATTGACCATTTGATTAGAACTTAAGATTGTCTTATAGTTAAAATGATAGCCAGAAGTGAAATCCGAGCCCATATAACCAAGGTCAGTACTCCAAATAATCTATTTATATAGATTTCGTGGTACTGTAACGCCATACAGTAACATTAAGAAATCAAATAAAACGGTCCCATTAAGCGTATCTCTATTGATACGTTGGTCCGTAGAAGACACTCACGGAGCGTATCAAATATGATATGCTGGGCACAGGAGAGTAAACACGAGCGTATCGCATGTGATACGCTGGGAGCGAACGAGCTAACAATGACTGTGCCGTATTAATTTTTCTTTTGTGTTGTGTTTTTTTTTATCAATGCAAGAATATTGAAATAAATGATTGTTCAATGTTTGAATTTGACTCTGTAATTACCAAAATGACGTCACAATCTGACAATCCCTCTGTCCTCTCGATCTGCTGTGGCCCTCGGAACCCATTCTTGCCAGCATCTTCTAATGGCCGCATCGCTTCGAGCCATACGACGAGCGAATCTCCGATTTCCCCAACCTGCTTCTTTGAATCCATTGATACAACCTCTTTCTAAACTCTTACAGTTGCTCGTAATGAGCTCGTATTCTGCGGAGATACATTTTTTACAGTCGTTGAAAGTTATCCGAAATCGCAATGCAACAGAAAATTTGAGAGTCGCTTGAGAATCGCTTCTTATATAAACCAGGTGACTGCGCAGTTCCGATGCGTTGTAGCTCCCGCTATTCATTCATTGGTCACTAAATTTTAATCATTTGCATGCTTGGTCCAAATGTCTTTGCATGTGAAAATTCATTACAATTGGGAAGCTCCTTCTTGGTGCGTCATTCCTTTTTTTTTTTTTTTTTGTTGTTGTTATAGAGTGTAACTATTTCTATTGTGGGTGTCACTTTTTTTTCTACGATTTGTGTCTCATAGAAAAAGAATACAATTATAAAAGAAAAAGACCGAAAACGACTACTTTTTGAACGAGATTAGTTAGGACACATTAGCGATAATTAAGAAAAACTTAACGAGAAAATAAATTGGAAAAATTATATTCCTTGATTTAGTTATCATAAGCTGTCGTTAGCTGTAGTTCATGTCAATAAAAAAAAATATCTAAAATATTTCCCCTCTTTTCTTCTTTCTAGAATACGTTTATTTATCATAACAGAACAAGTATTTTACACTTGATTTTTAAAGAAATTTGGAAAGACTTTTTTTTCTTTAAATTGACACTTTTACAATCATTTTTGTGTCATATATGGCTCACAATGAATTTGAACAACAATTTATTCAGTGCATGCCACGAAAATGCAACTGGTGAATTACATGAATAAGTAATTACAAAGTAATATCTTATAAAAGATAAAAAAAAAAAGTGTTTCTAAAAACAGTATCTCTGATAATTTATAGAATATTTAAGGAACATTGCATTTTCAATATTATATTTGATACGTTTTTTATTTGATATATATATATATATATATATATATATATATATATATATATATATA
>BMAW01131842.1:120323-201715 GCA_019974015.1 Nephila pilipes
TATATATATATATATATATATATATATATATATATATATATATATATAACAACTCGAGAAGAAAATCCGGACAAGTCCAGAAAAATATAAAAATATTCGTAATTGGATAGACAGTAAATGTCTTTGGAGAGCAGTCGTATCACTCAAGAAAACTTTTTTCCTTTTTCTTGCTCAAACTTATGATTTGAATTCGAAATAAAATAAACAAGAAGTGCAATAAATCTTTGTGAAATTTTCTATTGTTTTGATAATTTAAATTTCTAAAATCTAACACAGCATTATAAATTAATAGGTTGTCGGATTAATTGGAGCGCTTAAGTTTGTAGGCTCTCAATCTTCTTATCGATTTAATTGTGGAGCATGACTTCGGCATTTATTTTGCCCAGAATTGCATCAATTAATAAGATGTAAGTTCAAAATGGCTTTGATGTACAGAAAAGGGTGTGGATTTGGAAGTTGTGAATGAAGTTGCAAGCCATAGGCGTCTCAGAGTTGGGGGTTGTGGTTATGTTTGTGCTACCTGCCGATGGGGTTGTAGCTCATCAGAGTGGTAAAAGAGTCAGCGGATAAATGCAAACGGCTTCCATCGGTTTCAAAACGACCACCCTCTCAGAGAAAGGGCATGTTCCACGGTGCTTTAATTTCTATTCAATGTGTGATTGCATTTCGTATATCGATTTCAGTTTTAATATCTTAAGAATTTAATAAGATGTTTCTATTTTAATTTTAAGATCAAGAGGGTAATTTGTGAAGGTTAAATTATTTTTTTAAAGATTTACAAAGAATTTAATTGCAATTTTTTTACAATACAGATTTCATGGTAAAGAACTACACACATTTCTCATAAACTACCTGTCATTTAATATTTATGTTAATACATGAGTTGATAACTTTCGTGATCCTTCTAGTTTTTCTAGTTGCATACCCTTAAAATGGGTGGGAATATGTAAGAATTGGTTGGAGAATCAGTGAATAGATTATAAATTAAAAGAAATTTTTCATGGAATATTCCAGCTCAATTCCAACTATCTAAGACTTTATCGAATCGTGCAAAATAATAATAAATTTACCTTATGCGATGAACATATTTAAAGATTGTTTAACATAAATAATAGTTGATTATTTTTATATTTTTTCCCTATGCACGTGGTACGTAAAACGTTTAGTATCCTAAATTTAGAAAATGTATTAGATGTAAAAATTCACTAATGACCACTCTAGTATAAATACGAATATTAAAAATACGCATAGAGAATATTCGTAATTCGTATATTTCCCCTCAAAAGAAAATAGAATTTTTCAACCTGCCTCCTCATGGCAAGAGGTTCACGGAGGTCCATCACAAAAGTATGTACATATTCTCCTTAAATTGTACCCATATGTTGCACAAATCCGGGAAACAATTAAGTCATCAATAATCTGCACTGGGAATTGTTTTGCTTCAAACCTCCCAAAGATACGCCACCTCGTTCTACTATCCAAACAATGATGGTTATATATTTTAATTACTAGCCACCCAAGGAACTATTATTTTAGTTAACCCAAAACTGTCGTACTTGATCACTTTTCAAAAATTTATCTTGTTTCGTGTATTTTTTTGATGTCTGCTTTCACCAGTAACGAACTTAATTTTCAAAAATACGTCATAATAAATTTCTGCTGAATTTTTTTATTGGATTGAAATAAAATATATGTAATACATGTATAATACCTGCTTTCACCGCTAATGAACTCAATATTCGAAAATATGTCGTAATAAATTGTATTTGATTTACTTATCGATTTATGTATTACCTTAAATCATATGTAAGCTGGAATCAAGATATGGCCGAAATTGAATAACAATATTCAGAATTTTAAGACAGCTGTGAGGCAGCTATTTTTTTAACTTCCCAAGGGGCTAATATTTTAGGTGAATCGCTTTTGGCGTACCAGATCATTTTTCAATTTCTTTATCGCTTGCTTCAATTTTAATTACATTTAGCTTTAGTATGTTCAATTTAATAATTTATCGCTTCCTTTAATTTTAATATCGAATAACCTATTATTGTCAATTTCTCGAAATTTCATCATTTACTTTATTTCATATACTTAATTGAGCAATTTAATAATAATTATATAAAAAAAAAAGTGCACCTTGAGTGGCTAAATCTGTTCTTTGCAAAATTTTGAATATAACTTTTAAATTTTTATCTTTGCATTGCTTTATTTGCTAGTGAATTTAACTTAATGATATATATAAACACCACAGAAGTCGCTCAGGTATGCGAGTGAAAGAGGTGCGGAAATTGGCACGTGTTCTAAAAAACATTTTCCTCTAAACCTTCGGTCGGCAAACTATGTCCAAATCAAGCGCACCAGTTAACATTGTTTTTGCATGAAAAATTTACAATAACATTTTTCGGATCTTGATACAAGTACTAATTTTCCCATTTTATAATTCTCTTAGCTGTACAATTGAGGAACTTCCGTCACGGGAAGTGAATGATCCTCTTAAAAATGATTTGATAACGACGATGGTTAAAGAAATAAATCTTACACAATTCTATAGATATCTGTCGGGAGAAAAATACAGCCAATTAAAATCATATGTTCGGGGATTTACATTTGTATGCGGGAGTACTTACCATTGAGAAATGATATTTTCGAAAATGAAGTATGTAAAACAAATCATTATTAACGAAGGACCTTTCGCAAACAACTTTACTGGTAGGAAGTACTAACATCGAATTCTAGTTTTGATGAAACATTATCTCAGAAATGATTTGATTTTTTTTCACGTTGCAATGAGAAGCAACACGAGAGGTATTCACGAAGAGCCTCGTAATTTTGAGCCTTTTCCAAGGGACGCGAGGATGACACTCTCCAAACTTCCCCACTACGCCTTCAGGAGGACTTATGACCTCAACCAGATTTATAGTGTATCAGTCCCGCAACACGACCAGTCTTTAGTGGCATCAGAACTCGAAGAAAACAACATAGACTGAGATTCAGCAGCCATCATCACAGGGCCACCACGGCGACTTGGAGATAATAGGGGAGGAATTGATGACATTGTGATACGATACAAATATTGGATCAAACAACGTTGAAGCAGAGATTCTAAGCGTGTATGCCGGTCTCGAATCTCGTCACTACAAGTCCGCTTGGTCACCAGTTAATTCAAGCATACTATTCAAAGTTAATAAGACAGTTTTCAGAATTCTACCTTATAACATTTTGTTATGATCGCAATTAAGTAAGCGCACTCCACATTACTTTATTTATTTTGATATAATTAATGCTAAGTCTGAATAAACTAGGTATTGTTACGACCCCGAGATAACACTTCCCTGCCACGTTTCTTTTACAAAAGGAAATGTCCTATTTACAGTGATTTCATCAATTAGCCAAGTAAAGCTTAAGCAATGACTGCTTAACCTTAGCGACAAGTTGGCGATCATCAACAATTACACTCATCACTATTGTTCAAAATGGAAATGTTTTATACCCTTTTTGTGTATTCGCTTGTGTATATAAATATTTCCTAAGTTATCACTCGCTAATTAAAAAAAATTAGCTTCATTTTTGTGTTGCTGTATGAATAGAATTGTCCATGTATGAATAGAATAGAATGCGTGCTGTATGAATAGAATTGTATTAAATATCTTCAAATTTGCTTACCTGGCCTATCGAGCCTAAAAGTATAACACGTATCAAAAAACATATGTCCATCCCTCTCTAAATGCATAGCCCACACTCCCATATTATGATATATGAAACGGCACATCTTTTCTGAATTAATTTAATCGTTTAAAACTTGTGAATTTTGAGATTTAAACATTCATATAATTAATAAACTAGGTCAAAATGATGCGGTAGTATAGTGAGAGAAGAGACTCTGATCATAGATAAGAAAAGAGAATTATTAAATTAAATAAAGATTTAAATGAAAGACTATCATTTGAAATAATAAATTAGTTTATTTAAACAATATATTTTAAGGTCAATAAATTTTACATAGATGACAATGGTATCCCAATTCTTGAAGTTAAACTCGTGCACATAACTTAGAAAGTGTGTCTCGAGAGTGTTCTCTGTGAACGTGTCTATGTTAGAGTTGTGTGGATGTGCTTAATTCCTTTTCGGTGGGTTTCTTATTTAAGTGTCACGCCAGAAAGGATGTAGGATAGCCTCTCCTCCTGAAAATGCGATTCACACTTCAGAACATTAAACATGCAGTGACCTTTTACGGGTATTTAAAGTGTAAAATCAAAGCGTCCCATGCGTACCATACCAAATTAAAATTCCTTTGTTTTTAAATTCTTTAAAAACAAAGGAAACATAAAAATAAAACATAAAAATTAAAATTCTTTTGTTTTGAGAACCACGTATTACTTACATAATCGAATCTAAAAAAAGGGCCTTTTCGATTGGAAGCATTAGTTTTATATTTAGAACGGAATTTTTCAAAAAATTCGATAACATAAAAATTCTCATAGTTTTTATCACCAGTTTAGTTATGAGCAAAAAAGTACTTTCTTTTAAAAATTATAAACTCACCTATATTTTTTTTTTCTTTCAGTGGTCCACAAATGATTTCTTCTGATCTCAAGTTCCGATGGTTTGAAATGCAATTCATCTCTCCGGAGTAATAACAAAATAATCGCACGGTATTTAGAAATTTTATATGAGCTATAGTTCAAAACATTTGAGAAATCACGCTAGCAAGAGATAACACTCATTAAAAATTATTTTAAGAAAGCAGAGCTCAATATGCAAATAACGGGTTGCATAATTTCAAAAATTGCCTAATAATATCTTAAGATTTAAATTATTTTTACAAAATACTTGAGAAATACTATCAAACTTATAGTTTTTAATAATAATCAGGCTATTTGGTAAATATTTTAGCAGTATTTATTAAAATATAGCATTAGTGAAAAAAAACTATGCATAGTAAATGTAGTTTCTAATCATAAAGTAACCAAATGCATGTTATTCATCATTTTTATAGAAAAGGTATGCAATGTAGGTTAAAAAAAACTTTTCTTTAGTCATTTGATTGAAATATTCAAATGAATTAAATATAGCTTGAAGTGATTGTATAATTATATATTTTATAGTTCGCTAGAAGCAAAATACGTACAATACGTACAGAAAGTAATATTAATTGATCTAACCTTTTCTTTAAAAAAAATACTTCTGAATATAGTAAAGTTCTGAAATTAAATTTCTGAGGGAACACTCTTTTCCATTGAATCTTCCAAATTGGCTTTTACAAAAGCTTATTGCTTTGTTAAACATTTCAAAAACGATCCCAAGGACAAATATGGTCGACCGTTCAAGCTTAGTAGTATGGTTACATTCACGTGCATATTCGTTACAATCACTCTTATTCTGACTACGTTGGCGACATTTTTCCTGCTCTTGAGTCTTCATTCCAACGAATGGGAATATATGAGTTATAACATCGAACGGGTGGAAGAAATTGCTCGAAAGAACAACGCCAGTCTTCAGTGGCTTCAAGGAGAAGTTGCGAGAATCGAATTCTCTGATGAGGTCACAGAACAATTTTCTGCAGTTACGAATAAAACTGAAGTGGTGGAGGGAAAGAATGTTGTTATTTATCTCATTCCTGCTTATGGTGGCGTAAACAAATTGTGCACAGATATAAAAGGTAAGATATCAAATACTTTTTTACAGAAGAATTAGATTTATTAAGTTACTTGTGTATTTTTATTTTGAATTATTCAATCGTGATTATATTCATAAGATGATACTCGAATCACATAGAAATAGATCTGAAACATTCGAGGTCGGGAAAGATAAAAAAAAAAATATTAGATTGAAATTTATGTAAATTAAAACCGATATGAAATGAAGCATTAATGTATTTTAAATCCTGCAAAGTCCTCGCATTCATCATATAAGACAAATAACTCTCAGTGCAATGTTAATAAAAAAATCACATAACTAACTTGATTTTATCATTGTCTTAATAATAATTAAAAATCAATATGGGTATTACGAATGAGGGATAGAACCCGTAGCGTATCTCCGTTACTTAACTCGTTTATCATTTTAAATATTAATTTAATCGCAAATCCGAAGTTTTCAACTTAATACCAAGCACAGATAAAGTAACTGTAATAGTCCCACAAAAACAATTTTAGACAATAGTCTATTACTTTTCAAAGCCTTATTTTTTGTTTCTCAAAAAAGGGAAATGCTCTCTGCCAAGTCTGTCCTTCCAAGCAGATGCTAATAATTCCTATAAAGATTACTCTTACTGATAAACGATGTGAGCTAATCCCCAATGGAGAAACTTTGACTAGACAGCTTCAGGACCTAATTCTGAGAAATCACATTAATAAGCATGTAACTCCAGTGCACTATTCAAAGCTTTCACACTTCTGCTATCATTTAACTATCGTAATCTTTCTATTACCCCGCGAGCGAGCACTGATAGTTATCTACAATTTTTTTCTGTCACTTTTATACGACTCGATTGTATCTATTCACTACATTTCTCAAATTTGCCAAATTAACGTAACGACGTCTCATTCTTATCAGAAGAAACTGGAAACTTAGATATAAAGTAAAAAAGATAAGCTAGATGTTAGTTAAGTGAAGTTTCGGGAATAGCCCGTGTTAAAACCTCTCAAGCATCCGGACCTAAAGTTTAATATTATAAAATACTTCTTAGTTTCCAAATAGCAAACTGGGTCAATGTGAATAAAAAAAACTTGCAAGCTGTAGCAAATTATATGTCGGTTCTCAGGTGACAACTTCACATTGAATGTCGAGTGCTCTAATCGATTTCTTTTTGGAGTAAGAAAACGTCTAACCTCGCTATTCAAAAATTCCGATCTCTCTCTCTTTGTACATTCCTAATTTTAATCTTTTTGTAGCTTACAAACGCTCTCCGATCAATTTTATACTCTGCATTTCTTGCAAGTCATTGTTCATTAAGAAGCAGAGGTTCTCAAATCGAATAACACCATATAGAATCCCAAAAGGTTGGTTGAAGGGTAATATGCCAGAGAACTCCGTTCGTGAATTCAAAATGACTACTAGATTGCAGCTGTACTAATCTCTCGCATAATTTATTATAATATTCTAGAAAGGAGGAATGGAAGTAGGATTCGAAAGTAAATTTTTGTCGTGATTTAGCTCTTCAATATAATGACGAAGAAGAAATGTGTATGCGTAAAACCATACTCAAGAAGTATATTCAATGTTTTTTACGGAATCAATTTCCAAATAATGGAATAATTTTTCAATTAGACAAAATTCCTCGCCAATAGACCTCGAGTTCTTCTAAATGTATAACGGTAATATTAGCAAACACTAGATGGATCTTGAATTGCTCGGCAATTCACTAAGTTTTGTAGTTTTCTTAACACTCTAATGGTCACGTCAGATCTCTCAGACACATAGTTTTTTTTTATATTCCCTTATTTTTTACATTTATTATTTGGTACTTATTTTCCTTATTATTTTATTTTCGCTTTAATTATTCTGTTGCAGCTTTTGTCAAATTCATGTGGAGGCATGTGGTGGAGCACCATCATGCATTCATATAATGTCCTTAACGACATTTCACTGCAGAAATTCTGGAATTTGTCATTATGCAATATTGTTCTATACCGAGCACTTATGATGGAGCACGTTTTCATACTAGTGAATATGATCTTTTCGAAGAAGTACAGACCGAGAACGAATGTTCTTGCGATGTCACACCACATAGATTCGTGTTAAGGCGCTGGTACCACAGCGTGAAGATTTTCGACAATCCGATGAATGCAGTTCTTGGCATTCTCATATTCCCATTTAAAGAGAAATGTGCCTCACTCATCAATAATATCCGTAGAGACCATCAATCTTCATCATATCTTATGAGAAAAAGATTCGCCGAGTCGACACTCTATTGCTCGCCTTCATATTGCAACATCTGGACGCGTTAGAAACGATAAAGAAACACTCGCAAAATAGAGCTAAGAAGCTTGTCGACTGTGTTTTCAGTACAAAGAAATAGAAGATGTTTCTTGTTGTTATTTAATGGACCTTCAGAAATCGTTTTTTCCTCAACAGGAACATGTAGTCGTAGGGATTACAGTCTATCACATATGCATAAATTTTCTTCAATTTTGTTTACCGAATCACATGTAGTATTTTCGGAATATAAGCCTAGTCATAGCTTATGAATTCTCCAATAAACTCATACTGATCCAGCAATATTCTCCCTGTTCAGATTAAAACAGCTTTATCAATTCATCTCGTTGTCTTCCTTTAAGTGTGTCATCTTGTTCTAAAATTCGAACACTTGATTGATGAAACAGTTACGATACTGCTTATAAAAGATTTTCCTCAAACGATGATTTGCACATGTTATTCTGTGATTGATGCTTCTACTGTATTTCCCTGAAAATTATGCTAAGAGTGTCATTGTATTTCCTCTTTATGTTATCATTGGTACTATGCTGTTCTCTTGTTTGCAAATGTCTTAAGCTGTCAAATTTCGTGTTACGTATTTCGTTCCAACGCCATTTTTCAATACGTTCATCAATTTACGCAAGAAAAGAAATGGGCGTAAGTATTTGAAAAGTTCGAAATATTATTTTACTTTGACCGTAACTGTGAATATTTTATTGTTTTAAATTATCAAAATCTCCAGCATATACCTTCAAATTAACAGTATCTGAAATTTTCTTTCGATTAGCTGAGTGGATAGATTGCTTCTGGTTCCTATACTGGGGAAGTTTGTTTTTTTTATTACTACCACCCTATATAATTGAGCGTATGTGTATTTTTTTACTTTTTTATTTTTATTTTACTGTCTCAAAAATGTGTTATTTTGTTCATATTTTTGTATTTGAGTAATAATTTGACACTTCTGGTACGAGCTTTACAGTATCCAAAGCATCTAATTTCTTAAATTAACATTTGATTCTTAATTTACAATAAATAAATGTTTCTTTGCAAATTAAATCTTCTGTTCTGAGTTTTGCTAAAATATTTTCACTAAAACTCGAAATAAACTATGTAAAATAATAAAAAGTTAATCGTGTGTCTCATACAAACGAGGTGACCACTAATGCACCTCCTAGTGACGCTAACTATTAGAGTGGTAATATTAATTAAATATCCTAAGATCTCCCGAAATTCTATGGTTAACTATTTTTTGGTCTTAAAAAATGCTATTCCTAGAACTAAATTTTCGGAATATAACACATTAAGAATTTTTCATCTGGATCAATAACAGCATATGAAGCAAATTATTAACGACTTTATCTATACCTACATTCTCTACCTACATAAAAACAGCTACAGGTATTTCGAATCAAGTAAACTCACAGACATTTAAGTGTTCCTGAAACGTTGCGAAATTGCACTACATGGACGAAGTAGGTGATAATCCAAATTACAACCTCCTTTAATATCCTGAACAACTTTAAGGGAGGGGGAAAAACCTATGAAAGTGCATTCATCAATAGGTATAAAAATCTCAAAACTCATTTCTTGCAATGGGTGCTTTATTGGCGAGGTAGTAAGCTAATTTTGCTAATGGACTCTTTCGTGAAATACGACAGCTGGAGGCCTCCATGGTAACCGAGGTCCAAACACACTCAATTAAACAGTTTCTTGAGAATCCACACTGAAAAAAAAATAGTTTTAACTCCTGCACACATTTTTTATTATTTTATTATGATATTCATTCATTAGTTTGATGAAGGGGCGGTTTTATGCAGGAAAATTGAGCTAAAAAATTAAAGTTAATTTCTGGATTCACATTTTCTGGTAGTTTTATTAAAATTAAAGAGAGAAACTCACGACTCCAAACTCGAAGTCTTTGTGAAAAAGAAATAGGATTTGATGAAAAGGGTTTGCATTGTGTTACTAATCGCATTTTGATGGAAAAACAGAATATTTCAATGAAAGTACATGGAATATTTAACATACATATTGTTTGAGGTTTTTTTTGTGCGTGTGTCTTGAATGAACTCCTCCCCTCTCCCCTTTATGAATATCCTTTTAAATTAGACTTTTAATTTTCATGTTTTTAATGTGCTGGTTTCGAATTACGCAACATGCCATTTTAAACTTTAAACATGTGAAGTGTATAATATACTTCAAGTGATAACTTCCGTGTAAGAACTTTGAAATATTTATCTATATTAAAAAAGAATAGATTTTGTGGGAAGGGAAAGGGACGTAAACAAAGATGGAAAGGTCCAGACGAACAAGATTTTTAACTATGGATGACAGAGGCGTATCCATTGGCACAAGGGCACCTTATTAAAGTTTCTCGCACAGAAAAAATAACATAGACGAACAGGAAATTCAAATAGAACTTAAAATTTTTTTTTTTTTGCTTCAAAGTTATTTTAGTGATAGAGGTATTCTAGTGGTCATGGTTGTGTGCTCACAGACGGTGTTGTTTCAGTCGAGTCCTGGGTTGGAATCTGGTGCCTCCGCAGATTCGCTGTTTCGAGGGGCTGATGCATCATTAAATGTGGTCGAATTCCATGTCCCTCCATGGACCCTGTGGTCGAATTCCATGATGTTGATATATAGAGGGAGGAGCCAGCTCAAGTGCTATCCTCGTCACCTGATCGAGGCTCAAAATTACGACGTTCGTCCCCAATAGCCCTTGCGTTCCTTCTAAATGCGACGATGATAAACAATCAATTAATCAAAATTGTTTGTTGTATCCAATCACAGGACCGAGTTATCGATCGTATTGTAAGTTTTTAGTTCTTGAGTTAAATTTTTTTTTTTCAGTTAAGACTAAGTAAATATGAATAATATACGAAATAAACAGACACAGCTACTTCTTAAAAAAATTTTAAAGAAAAAAAAAATAATTTTACTTTATCAGTCGATTTCTTCTGGATCCTTCATTGAGACCACAAAAGAAGTTTTTCCAAATTAGCTTTAGATTTTTTCAAAATTCAATGTTGAACCATTTTTTTTTTTTTTTTTTTGGGGGGGGGTTATTTTGCTGCCTACCTCTCAAACGGAACATCATAGGTTTATCATCCTTGCGCCAAATGAATTTTTTTTTCAAAAAGACTGATTTTGTCTTCCACAAGTAAACTTAATTGGCACTTAGTGAATTTTTGAAAATAGACCTGAAAAATGTCAATTTCCGAGTTTTTGATTCATAATTTATTCTGTCTATATATATATATATATGTGTGTGTGTGTGTTTGTCCAAAAGATACGATATTCAGTCTATATATGGAATGCATACTTAGCCTTCCCCCCCCCCTTTTTTTTTTTTTAAAAAAAAAAATGAACGGGTGAAATATCGATTTCTTATATACGTTTAGAATTATAAGATCAGAGAGCTAATTTTTTTTCCTTTGCTAAGGAAGATGACATTCTGCTATGGTTCATTTTATCGTTGGTTTATTTTTGGCTTCTTTTGGTCATTTGATTTTGCTCTGCAACGGATTAAAGGAATTTAAAAAGCATAGAAAAGTACAAAATTCTAAAATACATTGAAAAAGAACAAAAAAATCACAGTTACGTCCATTATATCACACAAAATAAAATAATAATAACAATAATAAATCGCTAACATACAAAACGATATCGCCATAACTCTGCTTCAAAATTCGATCCCACGATAACTCAAACAGAACTGACTGAAGCGCCACTTGTAGTCATCTAATGCACTACATTTGGGGCAGGCGCCATGGTTTGGCCACCCCATATCTATATTATTTTAGGCACTTTATCCTTCATGGAGATTTTTGGAAATTGTTATGTTTATTCATTTGTCTGTTATTTATATCAGAACCACGTTTTTTTTTTTTTAATTGAATTGCTTATCGATGGCTTGTATGATTCCTAAACTAAATTGGTTTGATATATCTAATATTAGCTATTATTAATATGATTCGATCTTATTCGAAAATAAGATCTAATCATAAAGTAAGTCTTATCCTGATTTTTCACGAAACTTGCAATGTAATTCCTATCCATAGAATAAGTATAGTTAAGATAGTAAGCCAGACTCATTGACGATACAAGAATGAACGATTCTTTTCAGTGCCTGTGATCAAATAAGCCACGGTTTCTCGATTTTTGTAATATGAAAAATAAAATCTTGAATCGCCCTAGAACATTCTAAGTTCATTGTTGGAAAACAAACACTGTAAAGCATAGACTACAAGAAAACGAGAATGAGAGAAACTTGTGAGAAAAATTAATGGAATAAAATAATATACAGCTATGTTGTGGCACAGGGACAGGAAGAGCTCTTTTAAGGTTCCTTTGCTGGACGAAAGTTTTAGTCAATGGTCTTACAAGAAATAATTATAAAGATAATTCAGAATGAAATTCGGGATTTGGAACTGTATGACAATATTCCATCATATAACATGGCTGTATTAGGATGATTTTTTTCGGTGAAAATGAATATGCAAGTAAATGCGATTCTTGAATATGAATAAAAGTGAGATCATTTGAGGTAAATAAATGTGAGCTCATAAGAATTCGTTTGCATTTGAGGTTCTTTTGCTAGTCATGATAAGTTAGAGTCAATGGTTTTACAGTAAATATTAACAATAATTCGGGATTTGGAGCTTTAAGACGATATTCCATAACATATCCTGTTTGTATTGGAATAAATGTTTCTGGGCATGAATATGAAAAAATGTGATTCTTGAACATAAATAAATGTTAATGATCGTTCATTTAAAATTCGCTCTTGAAAATAATTCCTATTTTGTCTTTTGTAATAAAACACCTAATGTAAGATAGGTTCTTATTTTCGGAGAAACACGATAGTTTTTTCGCATGAGTTAATACTAATTTTATAATGTATTTTTTGGTATAAAGCTACCTGATACGTATTATTATTTATTACGTATTTATAACTATATTTTAAAATTCGTCCATGAGAAGAACGCGTACTTCAATTAGTCTTAAATAAAGTAACATGCAAGTTACTATAATACTTTTTAACATGTTAAAGTTTGTATTATTTGTCGAGGAAAGGTAACTTAATTAATTTTAGTTACCAAGGTTAAAATTTCCATTCAGATTCTTTCAGCCCGATCAAATCTGATTGACCGCAATCAGTCAATAACCAATATTAAAATCAATTTGAACGATCCTTTTAGCTCTCTCACTGATGTATATCGAAAAACAATATCTGCAAACATTTTTTTCATTTAATGTTGCTGTTTTTCAAGTCCGCTATTTATTGCATTGGAAATACGATTGAGAATAAAATGTTATTTTAAAGGTTTTCGATACATATACATATTTACCCCGTAATAGATTTTATATAAAGCAAGTAAGTAGATTACAGAAAAGTTACATATTTCGAGACGTGTACATATTTTGCCCGTAATAGAATTCATAAGAAACAAGCAGGTGAATTATAGAAAACAAATTTGAAATAAAATGTGTTCAGTGTGACGAAAAAACAATATGGAAGGAATGTAAATGATGAAAGTAGTTACAATGTAATGTGATAGTTAATTAACGACGCACTGAGAAGCAACACGAAGTATGTTTGCGACGGACATTGCATTTTTGAACCTCAGTCAATGGACAAGGACGACACCCTAACTAGCACTCTTTCTCCAAAGGGGAATGGGGATGTCGTTCCTTCGGAGCGACGTCCAAAAATTCTTCTAATGTAGTGATGATGAACTTGTGAAATATGTGTCAAAGGCGACACGCCGAGATATTTTGGGTGACAACGCATTGTTCCAAAACACACATCATTGCCCAAGAACAGTCAACAAGCCTGTAACACACTACTGAAATAATTATCCAAATTTAATGGTATGAAAATAAATGGTTTCAAATGGATAAAAATTGAGGATTTGGAAATGCAACTTGCAGAATTTCAAGACAACATCTGAGCTGCAGTACTCAACAACTTCAGGGTGAAATTTGAGAACTTTGGATAAAAAAAATCGTTTGGAGAATAAAGTAGAGTGCCAGTATGAACGGAAAATCTGGAATTCTTGGAAGCGATTACTCCGGACACTTTTAGTACTCTGAAATATCTAACGATTGCTTCCCTAACCATTTTTCCTTCGACGTACTTAAGTGAGATCTTGTATATTCTCAGCGTTAAATAATATTAGAGTGTAGAAAAAATAGTCAGCTGACTGATGAAGTTAGCGCATGAAGTGTACGAAATTTTAACCTTCAATTGAAGATTTTCCAAATGAAATTTAGCAATTAAAATGTCACCAGAGTACATAATTGCTTGGTGTTACTTTTTTTAACAAATATATATGAAAAATATAACCTTTTTTTGTTAAATTTCTGACGTAATCCTCTTACATGACTCGTCTGTCATTTTAAATATTACTCGAATCACAAATCTAAATTTCAACTTAAGTTCAAGCTGAAATAAAATAATTAAAATAGTTAATTATGTTTCGAAACAGAATTTATTAATTCTTTAAAATATGGGTAATGCTCTTAACCGGTTCCAAGATCCTTAGAGCGAGATATCAAATAAGCGCATTATATTAAATAATGCGGTTTCCGTAATATGATCTTAGCAAATCTACCTACAGTGAATCGACCAGATAGTATTGATCCTAATCTTACAAATCACGTAGACACATTCCCGCACATTTCACATACTTTCTATTACCGTAACAGCTTTCTCCCTCAAATTCAAATATCTGTCACTTTTATACGACTTGATTATATCTATTCACTCCGTTTCTAACGTTTATTTAATTTGCATAACCACGTTTCATTTGGTTGGAAGGAATTTGGAAAGTTTAAATATAAAGTCAGAAAAAAACCTCAGATGTTAGTTAAAGGGATTCTCTCGAATGTTTGATATTACGAAGCTAAAAATAGTAAAAAAAGTATGGATATTTCTCGATATGATTCGGTATCCGAGGTAAGCGAGTATTCTTTTCCAATTTTGACATAATGAGTTCAAAAGATTCAGCATCACTACTCTAGTGCATGCAGACGCACATTACTTGAAGCACTTTGTACAGTTATTACAGGAGTGTCATCTGCAATTCGCATGTGTTGTGACACAATCTATGTGGTACAAAAAAAAGAGTACTGTGCACTAGTAAAGGAGATGATTAAAAATTTATAGAGTCCATGAAAAATTAATATTTCTTTAGTACTTGGGCCGTTGAAATTCCTAAAGAATAACATACGTGTATATAGACCAAGTGCACAGAATCAAGTGCACTTCAAGCAGATATTCCTTCAACAGGTATGCATTTTATTCCAGTTTTTTTTATTCTTCATTATTATATAAGTAACAGTTGATTTTGATGTATGATTTGTTCATATGCAGTTTTATTTGGATATTGTATTTCTCCTATAATTTCTCTCGGAATTTCTTCGTCAAATATTGGTTATAAAATTTTCTTTTGATAATACACTGAATATGCGCTTTAACATTACTTGAAAAATTTGTATCAGTTCTAATGTGACGTTATAGAAAAATCTTGCCGCAATTATGAATCATTTAGAAAATTTTTCTTTAGAATGCGTAGCCATTTTTTATGATTATTTTCTTCTTTTAAAAGGGCAGAAACCTTTCCTTTTTGATTACAATCGCATGAATAATGCCAAGCTTCATCAATTGTCATGACAAACCTCCATTTATCTCCAGCTAGATTATTTTTATATAGCTTTCTGTAGTTAGTTTTTCTTTCTTTAGTGTGCTTCATGAAAAGCATACGAACTTTAATATTTTTCAAAACTTTAAATCTTTATGAATAATTTTATTTGTTGTTTGAGATGACATTCCCAGCCTCATTGCAATGCCCTTTTAGTTGGAGGGTTTGTTCCTTTCAGAACTTGAGACTTGACCTTAATGGTTTCTGGATTTGTAACTGTAAGAATGATCTTTCGCATTTCCTTTTATTTAAAAAACCCGCTAATCGTTGTTTGCCTTTATAATTCTGCTAAAGGAACTTTGGTCACAATTATTTAATACGAAAATTGTGATGATTTCAATGAAGCTGTAAAAATAGAAAATAACTGGGTAATAATACCATATTTCTCCTTTTAGTAATTTAAAGAAATTAGCTTTTTGCTTTACATTTCTATTTTCAAATTTAATATTTTTCAAAATAAATCTATTTGCAGCTAATATGGTTAGTAAATGTTATACTGCTATTCCTCAATTTTTGTTGATAAATCCATTTATACCAGGTTATTTTTTTCGCTATAATGCAAGTAGCAATGAAAAAAAGACAAGATTTTGTTATTTCTATGAACAGAAATTTATTTCTATTTGAAATTATCTCAATGTAAACAAGAAAAGAATTCAAATCCATATTCTTTTAATTACAGTTCCTCCTAATCCTCCATCTGTTTGATAAGAAGTTTACCAAGCGATAAAAAAAAAAAAAAAAGGCAATGAGAAAGAGCAGAATAAGCCTACTATATTAAGTATAATAAACATTTCAAATTAAGAAATAGTTCTCATGCAGGTATTACAGCCACTAGTGAAGACAGTACAGCCATTGGTGGTCATATTACTTGCAGCTATAGGTTTCCGAAAACACTGTGATTCATGTTCACTCGATTTGAGCAAATTCATTCACATATTGAAGAGAATTTGGAAACTAACAGAAGCAACATTGCATAACATTTCTTTAATACTTTAATCATTCCCCAAAAAAAAGGTAAACTTACCAGATGAAAATAACGACAGTTTCTGGGAAGCCATGCAGATAAAGACAATCTCGTTTTCAGAAAAGGTTATTCGACAAATCCCGTTCTGTTCTTTGCTGTGTTTACTTCTTAACTACCTCTTCAAAGTGATAGAGACATCTGTTTGTAAACTTTGAAATTAACACTGAAAGCGCTAAATGGCTGTTTTACCCTCAGGTACTCGTATTTGTCACTAATTCCTTAAAATTTACTAATTTACTCGCTATTTTTACTCTATTTTATAATCACTTAGTATGAATATTTTTCCTAGTAAATGCATTTACATAGCCCTACAATCATATGTTCCAAATTCTATTCACTTAATGATCTTTAATTCCAGAGGTTTTCGAAAGAAATCATTAGGGAATATATGCAAATAACTCAAAAAGTTTGTCCTTTTTTAAAAAAAAATGTTGCAATCTAAAAAAATTAAATTATGGAGTCAATGGACCAATTATTAACCTAATTAACATAATTAATTAGCTTCTAAGAAAAAAAAACGTTTCTCGTCATGAAATCTATTTTTTTCCAGAATTTGGTGAAAAATCGTCTAATGCTCCAATTTTCTTTCATGTTTCAAATATTCCATAAATCAATCAGTATTATCAATTAATCTTAAGTTCTAAATTCTATTCATAAAATGATCAATAGTTCCAGAGATACTCAAAGGAAATCAGTTGGAGCTATGTGTTAGATTATACGCAAATGATTCATAAAATTGTGTCCATTTTATAAAACCACGTGTAAAGTTAATATCGCTGTTAATCGCTGAAAAGGATTAAATTGTGGAATTATTGGATTAATTTATTAATTTAATTAACATAGTTGATAAGCTTTTATGAAAAGAATATTTCTATTATAGAATCCATTCTTTTGCAGAATTTGATGGGAAAACATCTTAGTTCCAAATTCCATTCATATAATGATCATTAATTCCAGAGATATTAGAAGAAAATCATTAAGGGCTATATACTAGATTATTTTTCCCAAATGATTCATAAAATGTTTTCCATATTGTTTTTTACCATGTGATATTCCGATCGATTGTTACATATTATAAAATAGTACAGGGCTGCTTAAGGAAACGTGGTATCCGATTGTACCTTTTGACCTTGAAATTTTTCTGAATTATAAAAGGGAATTGAATGGAATTTTGAATTTATAATAAATAAATATTTCTTTGCTCTTTAAATACTCTATTCCGAGTTTTATGAACTCATTCAATACACATCTGTTCTCAGACGATAACTCCAAACTAACATTTGAAACTCCAACTGGTTGATTGATTGTGTATTAACTTCACACTTAAAAGCAAAATGGAGGCTTTTGGCGAAGGACTTCGTAATCTTAATCCTCGTTCAAGTAATAAGGGTAGCATCCCAGTTGGCATTCCTCTCTCTTAACTTCTACGCCACGCCAATGAGAAGACATGGCGCTTTGACAGATCTAACGTGCATCAGGCCCTCTACATAGCGGATCTTAAGTGTTACCAGAACTCGAACCCAAGACAGGACAAAAACTATACCCGCCTCAGTTTGTAACTATGACCACTCAGCTACCAAGGCCACACCTTAAGTCCGAAATTAGTAACATTATATAGTAAAAAGTAAATCTTGTATCTCGAAAATACTAGACGACCAAGAATGTATTTCCTAGTGACGCGGCTACTAGGGTATTAGCGCGAAGCTGTCTCGTAATATATAATCCATCAAAATATTTAATGCGATGAAAGCGAGCCATTTTCAGATTTTTTTTGTCATGCATTATTCTCTACTACGATACCGTTTTGTTTTGATAAGCGATTAAGAGCAACGCTTTTGTTCGCGTGTGATTCGCGCGTATCACGAAGAAACAAACATCTCGTGCCTCCTATGTGTTTAAGAACAAGGGCAGACAGAAACGTGAATCAATAAATATTACAGCTGATTTCATTCCCTTCGTAGCACCTCTATAAGTCTGGCTTTTATTATTCATCTTACATATATTCAGCTTACTGTTTTGTTATTGCTAAGTCTCTGTTTCTCTCGTGTTACCCTCAGAATCTGGGTAGTAGAAAAATCAATAAAGTTGCTTCTTCTTTGATGAAGAACATGATTTGTTAAAGTTATATAGACATAGTTATTGTATTACGTTTTTAAGAAAGTAGTATTTCCTGTTCAGTAAAAGCCTTGCAAAATAAGCTATAAAATAGTTACATGCCATTTTGTATGATGGGGTATTTATGCAACACAATTTTGATATGAAACGGCTTGAAATTTTTCTTTTTGGCACAAAACTGTCGTACTTCCGATGTAAAGTGACGTACAGAATTATATCGTTTCTTGTTAAACATTTTAAAACGGGGTGAAAATATTTTGTTGTGCTTGTAATTAAAATGCCCATTTTTAGGCAGTTTTGAACCTGTACCTTATCCGATCCAGTTATTAAAAAGTCGAATACGTAGAAAATTCTGCTTTAAACTTTCCATATTTAATAGGACACATTCCCTTACCCCCACCCAAAATGCTAAGAATCAAAAAAAAATTTAAAATTCAAAAGAACTTGAAATATAAGCAGTCAAAATGTGAAAGGACTATATAGTCAAGAAAGAAGTTAATTAGTTGAAAATACAACTATTTCTTGTTTGAAAAAAACGAAATTACTTTTGAGTTCACCTCAATAGTTTTCTAAAGAGATAAATTTTTAAAATTATCTATGGCGCTTTCGTGAGACAAGAATATATATATGTATATATATATATATATATATATATATATATATGTATATATATATATATATATATATATATATATATATATATATATATATATATATATATATATATATATATATATATATATATATATATATATATATATATATATATATATATATATATATAAACAGATTTAATTTTATGGTCCCAGATAATGATTCAGAATTACAATGACAATTAAAGTATTCCAAGATACAACGAATAAGAGTTAATTATTTAGATGTTATTCAATATTTTAATACATTTTATATGTAGATTATTTTAAAAATTTTTTAATTACTATCACCACTTCAAAAAAAAACACGAAAATATTCTCACACATTCTCTTATTACCTAGTTTAAATTCTTTTATCTAAACTGAAAAGTTAACACGATATTGATTACGAGAAAATAAAAAGGTAAAATATGCGTGTTAGATCAAGTGCTACAAATAACGTGTAATCGCAGTGTAAGGAAATTTTTTAAAAACAGTTTCAGCGAGAACGAATTTCAATATTCGTTTAAATTCAAGCAATTCTGTAGTAAAATAGAATTTATTGAAATTCTATATTTGTGACCCATTTTATAGGTATTGTTCCATATACTATTTCCAGACATGTTCAAAAGGTACTGGAGTCTGGTTCTAACTTTTTCTTTAAAAAAAGTATTTTTATGGGAATTTTTCGATTATCGAACTTACTTATATATTCTGCACTTTAAACGAAGTAAAATGTTTGACCTATGCTTAGCATACAAGACGAGTTTTTGAACTTTCGTTTAAAAGGAAATGTTATAATTATATGTTTAAGTTATCACTTTTTCAAACATTCTTGTTTCCTGCCTTAAAAGATTGTTTTCATTTATAATTTTCTAAAGCATTTTAATATAAAAATGACTTTCGATATAATGAATAAAAATATCAAGGTTTTGAGAACATTGTACTACTGCAAAAAGATAAGACACTTTTACTTTTCAAAGATACAGCGTTGCTCAAAGTTAGGAGTTCATTATAACCCTCCTGTTGCTTATCACCAAGACGTTAATAATCACTTCCAATGTACTAGTATAAAGCAATCAAGGATTTTTGCATTTATGATCATCAAAGCACTGCATTTGTTTGTATTAAATTACTGTCCTTTGGAATGTAAATTTCCCTTGTAATTTCTCATTAGTTGCTACAAACTGTTTTTAAATATCCTTAATGATGCAGCTGTTCCCATTGCGTTCTTTCGTAATCATTGCAGACATCAATTATTAATTTTAATCCTTAGTTACAGACTTTATTCTAAATATTAAAAAACATCTCATGAAAAATATTCCTATGTAATTATTAAAGGGATACTATACTTTTATTAATGTCATACATATAATTAGGACAGACACATTGGCATCATTAGAAATAGTAATTAATAACGTTAATATTCAAAAACGAAATTACTTATTTTCTTTTAAATTAAATTTATTTCCTATATATCATTTATGGCTTGGCTGCTGGGATTGTTTAAGTTGCGTTAAATTGCAGGATACCTAGAAAGTACTATTTACATTAATTTACTGTAATTAATTTATAAAACATTAAAGTTGATATTTACAATTAGATAAAGTGCTTGTCGTACTTAATATTCCTATACAAATATGAATTTTTTTGGTCCTAGCCACATGTAAGAAAAAGTAATATAATGCCTTCGGACAGAACGCTCTAGTCGAATGTTTAGTAGATATCTAACATCCCTTCTCTTCAGATATTTTGTGTGGGATGAAATTGGTAAATCCTTTTCCAAAGCCAGATTACATAATCCTTTCTTTTGGTTGGATTGATTAATTCAGCTATTGGTCGCAGAGCATCCTAACCGGGAATGGAAATGACACCTGCAAAATTGTAGCATTTTTTTGTTGCTGAGGTGTTTTTCGTTCCCAGGAGAATGGACTAAAAGGTCAAAGTTCATTGGAAGCAGAAATGTTGCTTGCTTTTTAACATGAGACCAGGTACTTAAATGAAGATCTCATCCGGATGAAAGGGGGACCACTTATGAACTTGTTAAGTGTGGTTGCAGCAATCTCCTATAAAAACTCGAAACAGTTATAAAATTCTAAAGTGAACCCATAAAAAAATTAAATGCTTACCATTAGTCTCAATAATATTTGCTGAAAGTGTGTAAGCTCTTTAATGATATTTTACATTATTATTTATTAAAAAAAAATTATAGTTCACATAACATTGAATTTAGAGTTTTCGTAGCCTGTATTATTTTCTTGAAATTATATTTACAAAATATCCCGAATAAAAAAAAACTATTGCAGTTACGTTATGGTGTTTAAATTAATCAAATAAAATTTGACATTACTAGAGAAAGTTTGTGGGGTTATTAAGTTTCCTAATGGGGGGGGGGAGAGTTGCAAAACAAAGAATTTGTTTCAAGTTCAAAATTATATTTAAATGAAGAAGACGAAACTACGTTGATTTCAAAGTCTTAAGAAAAATCACAAAAATAGCGATAGTTCGTTCAAAAGCAAACAAATCCGTACTAAATTTGAATAAGTTGCTAAATAAAAGGTGCTTAATAAAATAGCGAAATCTGCCCCACTGATGTAGAAGCAATTGATTTCCTCCCTCTGCCACATTTCATGACAAATATGAATCCGTCTCTTCGAATTTATCAATTATTTTCTTCAGACTGAATATATTCATTGGTCCAGAGTCGCTTTTTAAACCCATGAATGTCCGTAATTTCTTCAATGCAATTGCAGTGTAGTCACCATTCATGTAAAAAAGTTTCACAAGGAAAAACGATCCTTCAATGATAGAGTCGTAACTATCTTCTAAGACATTGAATAACAGTAATCGCAAGTTCTCCACCTTTTCATCACACGTGTAACGTGCGGTACGCATGCCTCGTCTTTTAATTAGCACCATAAAATTTGCATATCTTTTACGCAGTCGTTTTTAGCCTCTGATGACTAGTACAGCGCCATCTATCGGTCCGTTTTTGAACAATTTTTTTTTCTTTCTCAAAACAATATCCTATTGCTCCACCTATACTCAGATTAAATATCAGGTCATTCTGATATTTTTCTGACTTTTTTTATAGCCTTTCGAAATTGAAACTTTAATTATAATCACTCTGTGTATTCATTTTCTGCGGGCGATCAGTCCTAGAACTTTTTGAATACACTGTGCACAATAGACCCTTATTAATCCAGACTAATTGGGTCTCTATATCGTTCGTCTTAATGAAAGTCTGAATTAAAGAAAATAACCTACAAAATGAGTCAAGATACATCGTTGAAAACTCGTAGAAAAGCTAATTTTTTTTAATTTTTAAAAGATTCAGGAAGGATATTAAAGTGAACCATATGAATGTGACCTTTAACATTATGAGAAAAAGGATAGCTTTTAAAAATTTTAGTGTTAATGTGATCAATATATTTAAAGACTTTTAAAAGTTAATTTATATTTTTTACATGTTTTCTGAAGTCTATGAGAATTACTTTTTTAATGTATCCTGTTGTTCGTGCTATCGTTCTAATGTTGGAGGTTTGGGTGTTTTCAAAAATTTGAATAATGCTTTTGGTAAAATATCCCCATAATGGAAACGCATAAGTAATAGCGGGTCACAGGATGACGGTGTAAATAAGCCCTTTGTTATTTAAATTTATATTTGAGTTCTATTTTATTAAAGGGTAGGTTTTATGAGATAATCTTCAGAACTTTTCCCGCTTATGTAAATCGTGTATTTTCCATATGAGACATTTGTCTAATGTAACGTCTAGATATTTAGAGAACTGAGGCACAGGATTTGGGTGTTGTTGAAACTTGGGGGAGGGGAGTCTCCTCTCTTTTTTTTTTGGTAAAGAACACGGCAGTTGATTTGTCAACAATAATTTTCTTTTTCCACTTATTATAGTATGTTTCAAGAATTTTGAAGTAAGGGTAGAAGTTATTGTTTGGGGTATTCTGAATTTCGCAAGGATGGCCGTATCATCCACATCACATTCAAGTTGTGAAAAGTGTAAATTAAAATATTATTTACAAAAACATTGAAAATAAAGGATTCATTAAACTTCCGTAAGCCACACTTGATTTGATGCTTCTGAAGTTGGAGAGATCATATCTTGGATTGCAATTTGAAATGATGTGTTATTTCAGAATGAGGGAAAGAGGAAAAGTGGTCAGTGGTTAGTTTTCAAATCACGTATGAAAGACAAAAAAAAAAAAAAAAAAAAATTTATACCTGTTCTTAATCGGAAGTCGTGACGTCATCCGAACAAAGAATAATATGAATCCCACAAAATAAAAAGCAAGAGTTTGACACAGTCACTAGTCATGGACTAAGCTGCGTATCCTATAGTCTTGCGCTCCTAGCTCAAACATCACAAATGGATCCAGCTTTTTTTTATTTTCGTTAATCAATAATGAATTGTTTGAAATGGCTATCCGGATCAAGCAACACCCGGCTTAATGGTGTTCGCATTACTGTACTAAAAAAATGAACAATTAATAAAAACAAGCATCAATAATCGTTTACATAAAAATATTACAAAGCAAATAAACTATTTAAAAATAAAATAAAATAAAGGAATATCGTTTACCTAAAAATAAGACGAATGAAATTATTCAAAACACGGAATTAGGTGAAGTCTAGTGAAGACTGGGTTCATCTTTTCACACCAGACACGAAATCAAACAAGGCATCAACAAAAATAATTCCACAAAATCTCAATTCATGAAATCTGCATAAAACATATATAAGGCTTAAATATATTAAAAGATTTATTTTTGTGATTAATTTAAGTAATACATTTATATTTAAGTTTTTCTTTCCCTTTTTTATTTCTTCCGTTGGTGTGAAAGTATTTGGAGAGGGAGGGGACAAAGCTCAGGTTCCGTCCTCGTCACTTGATCGAGATTCAAAATTGCGAAGTACATAATGCTATGCTTTATTCATGCTATGAATATGTAAAGAATATGTCTAATTATTTTCTCCATGGCTACTTGGTCTAAAACGCGTCTGAATTATTGTTTGACGTATTAAATTAAATTATTTCTGACCCATTCACTCGGATTCAAGTAAGTAGGAAAACTGTGGAATAGAGGGTTCGATCTTTGAGCTCCTTTTCTATCTCTTCAAAAGATCACACTGTTCGCATTTTAGATTACAAAGGTCTCATACCGACGTCTCACTTTGACTCGCTGTCACCAACTAACTGCCAACTTCAATTTAATATCTTCGCAGCTTAAAAGTGCATCTGATCAAATCTGTTCATTGCATTTTATAACTTAAATCCTATCTGTATGAATCGCGCTTGATTTTATTTTTATTTAACTGAACAATTCAGATAGAAAAGTACTCAAGGTTAATTGAAAGTAAAATCATGATAGAACTCATTGTTACAATTTCTACATGGTGCTCAAATTTTAATTTTTTCGAAGGAAACTCTTTCAGTTAATTGATGTTTCGGTTGATCGGTACTCGAATAATAGATGCTGTACTGTTATATAATCTTATGTTATTTACTGTTTATATAATCCTTGAGTGATTACCACATAATACTCTCTGATTAATAAATATTGATTCTTAACTTAATATTCTTACCTGAAAGAATTAAATATTGAATAATTTTAATTCATTTTTATTTCAACGTAATTTACTGAAGAAGTGTTGATCGTGAATGTTATGCAAGATACTGTATGTTGCCTAGTAAATAGTAAAAATATTTATTGAAGTCCAGACAAAAAAAGGCAAGTCTAGGACACGTAGACAGAACTGAAAATCGAGATAGTTCGAAAAGAAAGGAAAATCGAATGTCTCAATGGCAACCCGCAGCGAAAAATCAGCAAAAATAGAATTTTCCTGCATTTTCCTAATCTTGGTAACAGAACAGAATGAAATGCAAGGAAATTTCGTAAAAATTTGCTGAATGTAGATAGAATGAAGAACTCTAAAAATTCGATAAGTCTGGTTCTAAATCAGCTTAACAAATGTGAAAAGTCAGCTAAATAGATCGGAAATAGTATCCATATATGTTAAATGGAAGAGGAAAAATTTAACTCCAATAAATTTGCATGACGAATCTGTTACAAATTTGATCATATATAAATTACTTAACTATAATTACATTTAAAACGAACTAATATCTGATTGCCTATTTGGTTAACGTAAGAGTAGATGTTATACAAACCAAACCATCTTTTTTTACATGAATGTTTAGAAAATAAGAATACTCTGTTTCATAGAAATTAAAAAAGGTTATATAATTTTTAAAACATTAGAGATTCATACACGTACATCAAACAATATTTTTCTACGTAGTCACCTTCCTTTATTATATACTTTGGAATCGAAGGGGAAACTTTCTTATATTTAATCAAAAAAACATTTTTCGCCGTCTATTTGGGTCTCACGAACAATTGGCTTACTTTCATTTAAAACTTTATTTATTTTTAACTTAAAGTAATAATTTTTAATTTGATTTTAGGGTTGATTTAATTTACAGATTCTTTCAATGAATTCCGTAATATTTTAGTTTTGTTACTTCTAATAAATTATCTTAAATAAAATTTTAGTGATTATAAATTGTGTGTGTGTTTATTTTTCATGATTTGGTTTTCACACATACATATATATGTATATGTATATATATAAACTGATACACACACACACATATATATACTGCTGTTTGTAGAAAATGCAACACCATGAAAGAATCATCAGAATCAAATGAAATTTATTGCAGAAACGACTTGTACTGATACAAATAAATGATGAAATTTTCAAAACAAAAGAAACAAATTAAGCGTCCGAAATCAGTATTTGGTGCAGCCACCATGCGCTGCAATAAGTGCTGCTATACGACGTGGCATGGAGTCAAACAGATGTTGAATATCTGCTTGAGGAAGAGAATTCCATATCGCTTGTATGCGCAACCAAAGTTCGTCTTTGGAAACTGCAGGACGTGGATCACGAGCGAGACGCCGACCAACCATATCCCACACGTGCTCAATAGGCGACATATCCGGTGAATAAGCAGGCCAAGGAAGAAGTTGCATGCGTTGTGCTGAACAGAAGTCTCGAACAGTCCGCGCAACATGTGGGCGTGCATTATCCTGCTGAAAGATAGCTCCAGGGATGCCTTGAAGGAAAGGAACGACTTCGGGCTGTAGCACTTCATGGACGTACCTGTTGCTATTGAGATTACCCTCAATTCGTATCAAATTGGATCGTCCATGATACGAAATCGCACCCCAGACCATAACTCCGGGTGTTCGACCACTATGTCGTTCAATAATACACTCAGGAAGGCAGCGTTGACCGGCATAACGTCTAACACGAACACGGCCATCATGGGTCCACAAATTGAAGCGTGATTCATCTGAAAAGACAACTTGGTGCCAATCAGCTCGCCTGTCTCTGTGCTCAAGAGCCCACTGCCGACGCAGCCGTCGATGATTCGCCGTGAGGGGAATCCTGTATAAAGGCACCTTTGCACGCAATCCACGGCGCAGCAGACGACGACGAATTGACGAAGCCGACAATTGTACACCTGTAGCAGTAGACCAACGTGCTGCCAGCTGCCTGGAGGAAGCTGTGCGATCATTCACCGCCATGCGGAGCAGGTGTCGATCATCGCGCTCTGACGTCACCTTCTGTCGTCCAGTGCCTGTTTTTCGAGTTGTTCGGTGCTCGTCGGTCCACTGCTTCCAAACTCGCATCACTGTGGAACTGTTCCGCTGCATACGAGCTGCTATTGCGCGATAGGAAAATCCTCCTTCTCGAAGGCCGATTATCCTCCCTCGTTCAAACTCCGTAAGTTGCTTGAATTTCTTATTCTTCCGTCGTGGAGGCATACTCAGGTCTCACTAAACGTTTGCCACTAACAAATAATCATAGACTTTTTTCAACGTCCCGCTACAGCACTTTATTTATACGCTTTCAGCATCAATTCAGAGGGCGCTGCGCGCGCCGCGCACGCGCGATGGCTCTGAAACTTTATTAATTTGCATAATATCCTATAATTGACATTTGCTGCGAATTTCATTTGATTCTGATGATTCCTTCATGGTGTTGCATTTTCTACAAACAGCAGTTTATATATTCATGGACAAAAAAATTAGCGCTCCAAGAAATAATTGCGGGATCGTAATGAAACTTGTCATGAAGGTACATGTCGGGGAGATATGCAAATGATTAGAAATGCAGCGTGATTGCGCTTTACGTATAGCCGTTTAACGTCGTTCTCCGTGGAGTATAAAACAGGTAACTAAAGCTTGTTTTAGTGTGCTGAATCTTTTACAAAGGAAGAGCGGCGGTAGACATGCCATTACCCCGTTTTCGAAGACAATATGAGCAGCTGTCGCAGTTTGAGAGGGGGAGATTCAGAGGCATGATGGAAGCTGGGTGGTCAGCTAGGCGAGTAACTCGTCAATTAGGCCGTTCTAATTTTGTTGTGAGGAAGTGTTGGAACCAGTGAATCCGAGAGATGTCATTTACACGAAGACCAGGTTCAGGACGCCCTCGACAGACCAGTCGTCGAGAAGACCGCCACATCGTAAGAAATGCACGCGTACAGCCAACTGCTTCATCAGTTGCCATCCAGGCACAGGTAGCACCTTTACTAAGGGCCCCTGTGTCTTCTCGGACCATTTGAAGGCGCCTGGCTGAAGTACATTTGAGATCGCGGTGCCCATTACGTGTGCTGCCCTTGACACCCACCCATCGACCCATCCGTTTGGAGTGGTGCCACTCACGAGGAAACTGGATTGCAGCGGAATGGAACCAGGTAGTCTTTAGCGACGAATCCAGATTCAATCTCAGCAGTGATGACAATCGTGTTCGTGTGTGGAGACACTGTGGTGAACGCCTCAATCCTGCCTTTGCTTTACAGCGACACACCGCTCCCACAGCTGGTGTGATAGTATGGGGTGCCATTGCCTATAATACACGGTCACCCCTAGTATTGATCCGGGGCACCATGACAACCCAGCGGTATGTCCATGATATCTTGCAACCACATGTGTTGCCACTCATGCAACGGCTCCTAGGAGCCATTTTTCAACAACGCAATGCTCGGCCTTACACAGCAAGGGTGTCACAAGACTGTCTCCTCACTGTTACTACCCTTCTTTGGCCTGCCCGATCCCCAGATTTGTCTCCAGTCGAGCATATCTGGGATCATTTGGGACGACGAGTTGGGCATCCCACGAGTTTGAACGAACTAGAGGCAAGGTTACAGCAAATATAGGACGAAATGTCTCAAGACATCGTACAGAACTTGTATGCCTCAATGCCCGTTCGTATTGCATCGTGCATTCGCGCTACAGGAGGTTCAACATAGTATTAAATCCTCCATTCTTTTGCCTTTTTCTCTGAAATAATGATCCTTTTTCTTTGATTTTCTAATCGTTTACTTATATCAAAGTAGTCATTACGTATGTAAGATTTCGTTTCATTTTGACTACTCCTTCTTGGTGAGCTAATTTTTTTTTGTCCATGAGTCCTAATTTTGTATGTATATATATATAGCTGAGAATCCAGATTTCCTATGAAAAAAATGAGAAAATTTGGTAAAATTTCTCGAGTGATTCAAAAATTGATGAGCACTAAATCAGAGTTACATAATGAGTGAAAAAACTAATGCAGTAATCAATCATTATTGACTCTCGAGATTCAGTAGTCAATAATAATTTCTTGCATTAAATTTTCTAAGCTCAGCAAGCTCAGATTGACTGTTAATAAGCTTTGCTCCTAGTAGCTTCACATGGTTATTGGTGACGTACCTAGTAATTGTGATCCATGATCAAGGGACAAGAATGGCCCTGAAGCAACCCAACCCCACTCTTCTATATTTTATTCATCTCAACGTTAGATTTTTCAAACCCAATAGGCAAATACGGAACACCATAGGTCTTTAATGGAATTGGGACTCAAACCCGCGACTCGAAGAAAAAAAAGTTTGCGTAAGTTCACGAAAAGACCACTCGGAATTGTGGCTAGAAAATGCTGAGAATGAAATCAGGTTTAAGTTGGTATTAAAAGCAACCCTTCAAGGGCTCAATTTCTTTAGGATAGTACGGACATCATGACTGCGAGGTAATTTAGTTTTTATTTTCTTTCCTATGGGATTTAGTGTCATTCGTAAACACGGGTGACGCTGCTCCGGAGATATGCTAGCGATCTTTTTCTAATTTCGACTCTCTTTTTATCAACCAGTTGTTAACTTTTTCTTTTTTTCTGGCCAGATTATTTTTTAAATAAGTGTTAGTGCTGCTTGGCCAGATTTGGCTCATGCCTCGTAAACTCTATTTGTCACTCACCCACACGCTGTATTAAATTCAAAAAAATAATATTCACTGTTTTCAAAATTTGTTTCTTATAAATAAATTTCGTTTTAAAATTTTATTTTTAAAACAGATTTATACATTTATAAAGAAAATTAATAAAAAATAAAAATTTAAATAGGCTTTGCTAATTTCATTTTAACAAGCGCTAAAAGGTTATTTTCCCTTCTAATTCCGTTGAGTTCTCGAGAAAGTAGAATTAAGAAAAATGAATATTAATTAGCGTAAAATAAATGTATTTTCGATCCCCTTTCTCCACAATAGCAATGACTATCTAGAGAAGAAAATACCTTCAAATTCCAATTCATTTTTATTATTACAAGCAAAACATTCCCAAGTACAAAAATGTTGCAATATTAACAACAAAAAGATTGAAAACAGACGATTCTGCCGTAAAAATCACTTGCTAAATTAAGGCTCTCGTCTACCCGCCATTTTGATTTCGTGAACATAATGTTAATCCTATGGAATTTCGACTTTAATTCTAGCAACTTTACTAACTGATCTATTTGAATGCAATAAAATGCATTTGAAAGAGCAAAAAGTAATGAATGATTCTGTGGAATTACTTTCCCCCCCTAAGATTCTTAAAAATGTTTTTATTCTTATTTTAATAATTCGTTTGTGAGTTTTTCGGTACTTAAAAATAATTTTAAATATTTTTAAGAATCGGAGGACAAAAGTAATTCCACAGAATCATTCATTATTTTTTGCTCTTTCAGATAGATGCACTTTATTGCATTCAAATAGATCAGATAGAAAAGATGAGAGGATTAAAGTCGAAATTCCATAGGATTAATATCATTTTCACGAAATAAAAATGGTAGGTAGACGGGAGCCTTAAGCAAACTAAATGTAACAATTATGAACATAACATAGAATAATATCAATCTTTTAAGCCTGACATTTCCATTATTTTATGCCCACGCACTTTTATTGACTCCGTTTTCTCAAAACAACATCTTGTCAACATATGTTAAAATGACAGTGTTGCCGTTTGCAAGATTTGAAACGGAAAGTCCCCAGTGGAGCATGTGTAACTCTTTTGGAACCGCTACCGAGTTTTCGGGGAAAACATCAACTCTTCAATCTAGCCACTTTACTAACAAGAGCCTTGAGGTTGTTTCCCTTGATCACGCGATATATATCTCTCTCCATATTTCCAAATTAATATTTCATGTCTAAGCCCGAATTATCTGAGAGAAAAGAATTAACTCCCACCCTTTTCAACTAACGCCAGAAGCGTGGGCGGAGATAATTCTTAAAAAGAGAAAGAAAGAATAAAAAGGAACGGTTTTTTTCTAGGGAAAAAAGGCGGGTCCTATGACTTTTACTTTGAGATCGATATGAGAATTTTGATTTTCCCCGCGATCACGTTCTAAGCACTGTCGGAAGCGAACGTGCTGTAAGAAGGTGAATTACAAGATATATTTGCACACGCTTTGTCTGTTATATTTTTTATCTGAAGAAAATAAACGTTTTTGGAACGCTAGGAAATGAAGGTCGGGGTCTTTTTTAAAAATAGGCTAATGACACCGGACTGTAAATGTGCGGGGAGCTAAAAATTGAAGTGTCATAAACATTTACGAATTTTTTTTGTGTGTGTATGTGTTACTTTTTCTCATATGGGGAAGAAAAATTAGAATCTTTTTTCGCAGTTTGACTTCCGTTGTAATTTATAGACGATAACTTACAAAAATGGTACGTGAAAAAAAAGGATATTAGTTTTCCTTACTACTAATTGATTTCCATAGCAACAATGCCTGAAGTAAAAGTTCTAGCTTTCGAATTTCTATTTTTTTTTATTGTGGAAAGAATTATGCTACTGATTTTGGAAAGTATATTCGTGTTAGGCATGCACGTTTTACATAGCTGTTCTAAACATCTTGCAGAGAAGATGGAATGTTGATAGTAGTCTTTATTTATTTGTTGAAATTACAAAATAAGCTTATTTATAAATCTGGAAAAATTTGTTTGTTATGGAATTTCTTACAAATTTGTATAATAGCTTGGTACTTACATATTTTGTTGCAAATGTTTTGTACTACAGTCGTATTACAATAAAGAAACTTTAAGCAGATATTAATAAATGTATTTTATGTTCACACAAGAGGCAGGCAGATACATCAGGAATAGTAGCGGACATCACACGCCCACTCCTCTGGTAATCAGGTAAGAAGTAACAGAGTTTTTTTTCCCTGAATGTTTCACTTGGAATTTACAATTAAGATTACACAGGTCATATGGTAATAGATATGGGGATATCTAAGTATTTTACGAAGGGACTAATTGGTTGGTAGGAAAATATCCCTATTAGTTCAGAGTTGGGGAAATGCTGATATCTGCATATTTGGAAACTGCGTTATTGCATAAATTAAAGATCTAAATGGGAATAAGTACAAAAATTTATTTTATTAAATTCTGGACTTGATATGTTCATTTCTCAGGTTTTTAGAATTAACTTTTTACTTCTATTAATAAATTTTATTTACATGGTAAAATAAATTTTCGTACGATTGATAAAATTTGAAGAAATTCAAATTTTAGTGTTTTAGCTTCCAATTGTTTTTACTGCCAAAACACGTACTTCCAGTTGTTCTTATGTTCCTGCAAAAGGGTTTCCGGAATATTTTTGTATAAATTTTTCTGATCCCCAAATTCTTGGTCAAAATTTGGTGAATGGTGACGTGATTCAAATTTAACTCTTCTCTGATCATTCTGGCTTCCAAGCGACGATTACCATTAAAGACTCGCCGCATAGTGGAGCTGATGCACGTCAAATATGCTGGGGTTCTAAGTCCTCCCAACGGCGTAGTGTGAAATTTGAGAGAGGAGTTGCCAGCTCCGATATTCTCCTCGTCACTGTTCAGAAGTTCAAAGTTATTGTGTTTTTCACCAGTAATCCTCGTGTTGCTTCAGAAAATCAGATTGAATGATTGTTTTTTAAGTTAGAGTGTAAAATTAAAAAAAATTCAATTGATGATAAGATCCCACATTCTGGCAACATTTTCATCAGTTTTTGTAATCGCAGACTTTCCGCTGAGAGAATTCTTCTCCAACAGTTTTCTTCCTTTCTGAAAATGCTTTAAGCCGCTTGAAAACTTGAACCTTTATCAAAACATTGTTCCCATAAGGCTATTTAAGTTTTGCAAAAACATCTATCTCACTGTGATCAAATTTGAAACCAAATCTAATTGCAAAAAGTTGCTAGAAATTAATGTCACTTATTTGTATAACGCATTAGCAAAAACAGTTAAAGGAAGAGCCGTTACCAAAAATAAATAGCCCAGGAATATTAGAATCTTGAAATAAAGTAACTATATTGCCAAGACTTAAAGAGAAGAAGATCCTACTGATAGCTACGTGACAATACTGAGTGCAAACTGGTATTGGGGTGCATCACATACTCACAAACGGGAAATCACGGTGTGAGAAGATCAAACGCTATACTTTCCGTTTCATTATTTAATTTACATATCTCGTATGAATAACTAGTTTCTAAGACTCTATAAAATTGTTTGGTAATGTAATGTATCAAAGGGGTGGTCTTCTAAAGTTTTAATAAATACTAAGATGTAACAGATATCCGGATAAAATTTACTTTTCATACTAATTGATCCTTATGTACGTAATGATTTAAATTACAACTATTCATGTCGATTTGTTTGGTTTCAGGAAGCCATAGATTGAGGAAACATACAAATAAGGAGTATATAATTTTATTCTGCTGATAATAATGACATTTGAAATATTATGGAACATTGAGAGAAATGTATAACTGTAGATGATGTATTATGTAGAGAGAAGAAAATAAACACAAATTAAGTTTCTAACTCGATTATTTCAATAGTACTTAAAACTTTATGATATTGCAGGTTATTTTAATCTACGACTTCCTGAAACCAAACGTAATTTACAGCATTATGCACAAAAGAATAAATTAATATGATGAATAAATTTTATCCAGATGTCTCGATTATTGCTCGGCAATAATTGAAACTTTACGATATCGTCTCGCATTATGCACATATTTATAATATCAATTATTGTCGTTGTAGAAATAGTTTTAATGTCTGTAATTCATGAAAGTATATAAAGGGGGAAAGTTCGTTCCGAAGAAAAAAGAAAAGAAAAAAAATATTGTCATGGAATTTTTTTGGAGTCTTTTTTTTTTTTTTTTTTTTTAGGAATACTGATAATTAAAGGGGTTCGTTTTAAATCCACGTTACAACAGTTCATAGTTGAATAAATTGTGTTCGTGTTCATACTTAAATTTAATAGTATACAATTTAATTGTATTGAAAAATAAGAATATGTTTCAGTCAATTAAAAGGTCCAGTCATCAAAAATCCATTTTTTGTTTATAACAAGAGCAGAACTCCTGAAATAACTTGAGAACCTGGTGTAAATAATTACACATTTTAATCATAATTGCTTCATCCAACACGGCAACACATAATAATTACTGTCATTTTACTCAACGAAGAACATCATCGCATGCCACAAATGAAAATATTCATCTTTCTCAGAAACAGGAAATAAATCATAAGAGCGTTCTCCCTACGAAAGTATTGATTCAGCTCATGCCAGAAATCTGAGTAATGTTCCGCAGAATTTTTTTCTCGCTCCTATAAAAATTCAATAACCGCCATGATGAACAAAGTCATTTACATGTTCTACGCCATTTGCTAATGAGTTGGCGTCCGAGCTTTTGGACGGTGTCCAGTAGAGGAATGTGAATATTAGATACTTCGAGCACAATAATAGGTTGTAGTAATTCGATGACGCGCAATGTGCTGTGTCAGTCGAGACAGAAAGGTAAAAGAGTAAAAATTGAGACCTTATTATTGAAAAGAAAATTGAAGATATATGGGTTTTTTATACAGAGTTTATAAATTTTCGCGCGATTCAACTAGAAATTATATACGAGAGGGAGTCGTTAAAGTTCAATTATTACTAAGAAATAACTTATATATCTGAATAAAATTTATTCAGCACGTATCTTTATGAATATAACGTTGTAAATTATTGCTATTCATATAGCATGGTTTGGCTTAAGAAACAGTACATTGAAGTAACAGTATCGTAAAGTTTTAACTATAATCCTGGGGTATCGTAAAGTTTTAATTATTACTGAAATATAGTTGTTTTATTTATTATTCTTACGACTCCCCTAAATATTTATACACTCATCCATTGATATACATTTCTCCCGGCATTTTTGATCTTTCGAAGGCCATCATTTAAGAACTCAGCTGATTTTTTTTTTTTTAATTCTGTCTTCTCCAAACCTCGGGTTTCTTCAATCTACGGCTTCCTGAAACCAAACAAATCAACATGAATAGCTGTAATTAACAAAGTTATGTACATAAGAATCAATTAATATGCAGAATAAGTTTTATATAGATATCTCGGTTATTTCTCAGTAAGAGTTAAACTTTTACGATACTCTTACACATTTATTTTTGTAATGAAAATTTTGTTCGTATTAATGTTTATGGAAGTCTTTAGAAACAAATATTAAGATTTTATTGCTATTACTATGAATTTATCAGCTTCCTTAAACATAATAAAGAGTGGAAATAAACAATAATGATTGTAAAAACATAACAATGATTATAATAATAACACCGGTAAAAAACGAGTTTTTAAAACATGAGTTTTCTTTCAAACTTCACACTTTGCGGAATATAATTCTTATACCTTAAATTTTAGGAGCAAAAAGGAACGTTGAGTCAAATTGAATTTATTCAATAATTAGTTTTAATAATTTATTTTATTACTTGACGTTCAATGAACGTCACAATACGTTCACATTGTAAACAATTGGAATTTTGAGTAAAATCTAATTTTTAAATAATTAGTTTTAATCAATTAATTTTTATTCACTGCAGTTAAATTATAGTATGGTAATCCAATACAATCGTGTATAGAAAATTTCAGCTCATTTAAGCTCTTTAAAATGTGAGAAAAAAGCTTTTAAAGTTTTGACCCAGATATTGTTACAATGTGAGTAGAAGAAAATCCATTAAAAATTTATTGGATTTTTTCACAGAAAAACTTGAGACAGATTTTATTGGAATTCCAAGAACCTTTCTAATCAAATTAAAGATTTTTAGACCATGTTTTTCTAATTTATGCGGAATGAGTGAAATATATTTTTACAACTTTATATTAAGTAATTATAAGGAAACATATTCTTCTCTGCACTTAACAATATGATAAGAATACATTTTTTTTAAAAATGTTAGTTAATGGGGAGAGCAATGTTAGTAGTTGGGGGGAGCAAGGAGCAATCGATCTCCCCCTCCTTTTTGGGCTAAGAAGTTAAATTTTATTTCATTTCAAGCGCCTAAAACTAGTAAAAAAAAAAAAAAAAAAAAAAAAAAAAGAAAGAAAGGAAACATTAGTTTAAACCCTATTGTTTTATCATTCTCTAAGGCCGCGGTAGCCTAGTGGATCAGGCAGCAGACACCTGACCGGTAGCTTTCGTCGAGTCGTAGATTCGAAACTTGATGCCCCTGAAGACCCACCATGTCGCCTTGGCTGATGCCACGTTAAATCTGTCCGGGACTAAAATCATCCCGTTGGCGTGTTGTGGAAGTTAGGAGAGGGGAGTGCTATCTCAGGTGTAGTTCTCGTCACTTGACAGGGGTTAAAAATTATGAGGTCCATCGCCTATAGCCCTATTCATCTGACCATAAAATTTCATTTTTTTAAGTATCAAATTTGGAGGCGACTTAATTTCAACTTTTTTTACTTCATTAATAATATCCATTTTGATTCAAATATCTCACTGAGAACTGTTCGTCCTGAAAAACGAATTCTTTTTCTTAACATATTTTCGGGACCCTCCGAGTGGGATATTTACACCAACGGATCAAGGATCGGGTCCGAAACCGTGTGTGTCCTAAACAGAGTCTACACATTCAAACTGAATTTTTATAATTCAATTTTCCAGGCCGAGCTTTCAGCAATCAGATTTGCCGGTTTGTGGGCCGTCTCGCATAACTTCAAAGTTTCTATTTACTCCGACAGTTTATTATCTACATTGCTACTGCAGAGAACCAGAAATAAATCGGTTTTTATCAATACCATTATAGAAAAATTAACAACTTATTCTGGTTTTTACAACTTACCCAGGGTTCGGGCCCATGTCGGAGATTATTATAACGAAATCGCGGATTTCTTTGCAAAGCTCGCTGTCACTTATGGTGAGAGAATGAATGTCCCTGCCCCTTGGTCTCATACTGTTATGACTTGAAAAAAAAAAGCTTCTTTCTGACTGGAAGGTCTGGTGGTCAACTTGTAATACTGGTATTCGGGTTCAGTCATATATTCGTAGGTCAAATTTTAGTTTGTATGCGAATTCTTCTTAACTGGTCATGATCCCTTCATTTCTTATTTAAATAATTTCAATTTTAAAAAAAAATTATGTATCTGTGGCTCTGTTGGAGATGCTGACCACTACGTTTTCTCTTGCCCTTTTACCAGAGATTTTCATTTAAAATGTCCTGTTGTTGAAGCGAAATTTATTTGGCTGAGGTCCGTGTGTGAAAATCCCTACTTGTAACTATTCTAAGCTTAAATCCTATATACTTACGGCTCGTAAAATTACTCAACAAATTTGTTAACTATTTCAAAGTTTTATTATATTTCTCAATATTTTTACTCAATATTAATTCCCTTACTGTGTAGCTATAATTCTATGCCTTGCATATATGTTCATACCTTTGCCTAAAACTTCATTTTTGATTACGAGTTTGTGGACGTTTTTATACTGTGATATTTAACCTGTTGTGCGTCTTATTTTTGCAAGAAATTTTCAACTGTTATTTTTTTTTTTTATTTCTTGTGTTTCTGTC
Organism: Nephila pilipes; assembly: GCA_019974015.1. Lineage (NCBI taxonomy): Eukaryota > Metazoa > Arthropoda > Arachnida > Araneae > Nephilidae > Nephila > Nephila pilipes. The sequence goes on from BMAW01131842.1 coordinate 157,924, forward strand.
ATGTATATTTCTTGTTGTGCAAATACCTTGTACATTTAATTTAACCTTTATTTCATATTATATGAATCTTATATTATTTTGTCAATAAATGCCGAGTGGAGGGTGGCTGTTTCCCGGGGGGCCGGTTTGAAGCTCTAAACCCTTTGGGTGAGCTAGGTCCCACCTTCGGTATTCTGCCAATAGCCCTCGTGTTGCTTTTTGTGCTACGTTAATAAAACCAAACAAACAATCATTTCTATGATTATTTAAAAATTTATTTGAAGAAAATATGAACAAAGAAGGCAATGTCATGCATCGCGGCTCGTTTCCGAGAATTTTAGGTCGTAATTAATCGTCTGGAAAAGCTGTGGTCATTGGTTGAATTTGTACAAATTATTTTTTTAGGTGTTTATTTTAAACAAGTCATACTTTTTTAATGAAATTAACACTGATCATTTTTCATATCTCAATATACTTCTATTTATTTGTAATACATATATAGTATAACTCCTTCGATGAAAGTAATATTGTATAATATTTATTTAAAATTCTAAAAAAAAAAACTATTTACATTACTAGTATTAAAACCAAACCAGGACATATTTATTATTCAGAGTCAAATTTTTCTTTTCTGTCCAAGTTCACTTTACTTGGATAGTGTCAAAAACGTGCCTGTTTTGTAGGTAAATTTTCAAATTTTGTGTTTGTGTGTCTACCTTCTCCACCTCTCTCCATTTATACTCCCATACCGCTATTTTTGTTGTTTATAAAGTTTCCCCCCCATGACAGAATGTTCAACCTCTATTTACTGTTTTGCAGTTATTTATACAATATCCTCTTTGTAGTCATAAATATTGAATGTAACGTTTAATTCCGTTCTAAGATATTTTTTTCTTTTCCTATATGTATGCGTCATACATATTTATTTAAGTCCCACTTGGATAAATCCCCTATTCGATACGACATTTCATTTAATTAAGTTTTTTTGTTTATTTTAGTGTACATAGTTATTCATAAGAAGACAAAAAAAATTAACATCTTTCTTATTATATGATAGCTAAAAAAGCTATGGCTTTCTCCTCGATTGCGACGTACTCGTCTAACAGTATAATAGTGGAAGAAAACAGAAAGCTGCAAAGGCATACATTAAACAGCTTATTTTAAACAAAATAGACTGCAACTGATTTATTTATAGCATTTAAAATGACATCATTTATATTGATCAAGAACATTAGCTCCTTATCTTCCTTTTTAACTATTTTTCTTTATTTCTCGCACACGTATGATACCAATAAAACGATGCAGATAATTGTAGTAAATTCCTTTTTTTTTAAAATCAATATAGCTCTAAATTTCGTTGTAATTTGATTTTTAACTATTAAAAATTGCTAAAGGACCCTTTCTCAGTGAGGACAAAATTTCTCAGTGAGAAACAATCAAGTCAACATTTTGCTTAAGCATTTATTTCAACAAATATGTTTCTCCTTATAGAAAATTTATTTGTCCTACAATGAGCAAATCAATTTCAAAAATATTGTTTATTTAACAGTAATGAGTGAAATAAATATGTTCAATTATTACAATGTTTTTATTAAGCCTCAAGTATTTTTTATTAATGTTTTGATTGTTGCTACAATTTAAATAAATAGTATTTTTCTTCGATATTTTGGCATCCTCCCCCCCCCGCCGGGAAAAGAGGGGGGGGGCGGAAATTTTTTGGTATTTTTCTTTCGCTTACAATTTCTAAATATTTATTTTTATTTCAAAGCAAAAGTTGCTATAATAGTGTCCAACAGTCTCCCTGGCAGAATATAACTATTGTCATACTGTGACGTAATTGTTACCCTTCTCATATGTCATCTTAAATGCTACTCTATTCACAAGATCTAAATTAAGACTGAAGTTCAAGCACAGACAAATTAATTAAAATAATCAATCATGTCTCAAAATAGAGTTTATTATTCCTCTTAGAAGGGTGATGTTCTCAACCAGTTTCCAAGTCCCTTGTCGAGAGTACTAAAAACTTCTATAATATATCAAAGAACACACTTACCGGAATACGATGCGGGTAAACCCTTCGAATAGTCAATCAATCAGATAGTGTAGAGTTCCAATCTCAACAAATCACGTAGATACGGAAGAAGACTCCTGCTTCTCTTACACTAGAAACTTTCCTATTATTGTAATCTTATTCTCTCTTTTCAATTCTCTGTCGCTTTTATACGACTCGATTATATCTATTCCCTCCACTTCTAAAGTTTACTTAATTTTCATAACTACATTTCATTTGGTTGGAAAGATTTTGGAAATCAGATTTCTTTCAGATTTTATATTTAATAAAATCAAAAAGCAATACCAGATGAAGTAAAAAGGAAATTTTAGCTCAAGTGTTACAATACACTTAAGTGCTTCTACAAAATTCAGTCTGGAACCTAACACTTTCGAATAAATTAAATTACGCCTAATGGTATTCTTTGATTGGATTTTAAGAGGCCTATATCAGTAGTCAAGGAAACTAAGAGCATGACAAAAAAAAGCAAATGTAGTTGGAACGAATTACAAGGTGAAAAGAGCAATTAATACATTATCGAATTATTATTGATAGAATTTACAGGATTGTAAAAATCACTTTTATTTTATACTTTCTTATAAAAACTGAGTTGTCTGGAATAGAAACGAATTTGTTTAATAACATTTATAAATGTAAAATAAGAAAATACGTGAGATATTTGTAGCCTCTTTTTAAGTAACTTACATAGTTCCAGAATTCTAAGAGAAACACAGTTCCCCCAAAAGGTCCAAAATGTCGAAACATTACCTTATTTTAACTATATTACATTCTAAAAAATATATATATAGACAATTTCATAGCTCTAATTACATCATTTAGATAGTTATTTAAATTTTCTTTAACAGTGTGCCAAGTCATTTCATTACCTTCAAAAACTTAAATCTGACTTTTCTCAACTTTTTATTTTTTATGAGGGTTATGTACTTAAAGTTCTAAGTTTTCTTTTAATCAGTATAAATTTTTCAAATTTTTCCTGGTCGTTTTTCATAATATTTTTGATAATTCTGTGCATTGATTAAGAATTTAGACAAATAGTTTTTCTTAAAAATCCACACACAATTAGATATAGCTGGGTTTTTTTTTTAATGTTTTTCGTTTTTTGATGGATTGCTTTTTAATGTAGCACTTGGAAGCAACGTGTGGGTCACAGGCGTCGGACCTCATATTTTTGAGTCTCGGTTAAGTGCGAGGACGAGATTTGAATTAGGACATCCCTCTCCGAACTTCCACACCACGCCAATGGAAGAACTTGGAGCATCAATCAGATTTTAACGTACATCATTCCCGCTACATTTTGGGTTCATAGTAGCATCAGGGTTCAACCCACAACTCCTAGAAAACTATGCCGACTGCGAGTTCGCAACCATGAGCTCTAGGCTACCATGACCAATACTGTTTTTCATAGCGTCTGATAGAATTAAAAAATGTAAAACAATAAATAACATTGATACAACCAACCTCATGCACAAAATTGTGCGAATCATTTCTGATAAACTGAGAACTAAAAACACTTAAAAATATTAAATTTTTTAGTAAAAATTTTAAAATGTTGAGATATTTTAAAGAATTTAAAATATAAATCATTGTTTGTTCGTAATTGAAATTTTTATTGCTTTTGAAATACATATATTACGTGTATGTAAATAGGGTGAATAAAATATTTTTCTTATGAATATTAAATTTAAAAAAATCTGTATAGCCTTAAGAACGAGAAAGAAAAGATAATTTCACTCAAAATGAAATATGAATTGAAATATTTCTTTAATTTGATATCACAAACTCTCAACTCCAAATATAAATTCAGGGGATTTTCAATTTGAAATGCTCTGAAAAGTTTGATTGAAAAAGAAAAGAGTATGACCGTTCAAATTAAATTCATTGTGAAACTAGATATTAACCTAGAACCAAAATGTCATGATCTAGGCTAAATCCGTATAAATCTTTTAGAATGGTTTGTGGCTATTCTCACTTTTTTTTAAATAGTTCAATGAAAAACATAAATTTCTCCTCTCGATTGCATCCAAGAACGCCCTAATTTACTCAAATAGAAAATGCATTTTCCTTCAGCTCTTTTCGTATGCATAAACAAAATTCGAGAATGGAATGTAGGATGACTGACCAGACGGCAGAAGTAACTTCCCATCTGTAACGACTGCATGTCTTCCAAAATATTCATTTTAGGAAAATTGCAAATACTCCTTTGTTTACCCAAAATGAAGTCCTACAGAAAAATCTCAAAATTGAACTAGTAATTAAATTTATTAAAAAGCAATAAATTAACTTTTTCAATAAGGCTCAACAAATTCCCAACGAATTACTTTAAAACATTCCATCCTTCTCTGCCGGTATACCATCATCAGGTAAAAGATCAAGACCTGCCCTCGGACACAACACTTTCCAGTTCTCAAGAGACTGAGAACGCAATGAGTAATTCATAGGGATTTGAATTCTATCCGATTAAAAAATTTTAAAATTTGTAGGGTTTTGATCAAATTAAATTTATCCCCAAACCAATGCTATGTTATGCTTAGCGATAGCTTGCGTTAACTGTCCTAAAATGTTAAAGTCTTTCTTTTACAAATTGAAAATAAATTAAATATCACTATTTTTACATAAAATTCAAACATCACAATAAATATGCTTCACCAAATTTCTGAGCTCTCAGTATTTAATATTCCTTCTTTTGCCAAACACGCCCGCGCTCTAAAGCCTTATGACATCGTGCATGGCAATTCTTCAACGTTAATTTTTATTTGTCTAAAAAATCCCCTCTCTATTTCTTGTAGATTTCAAATCGCGAAGTTTTCCGCTTTAAGATTGGTTTTTCTACTCGTTCTTGATCCTCAACTGCTGTCTTGCAGACGATATTTGTTTTGAAACCGAGTTTTATATATTTAATTATTTCTGTAAGGTATAGAAGGTAGTTATTTGTTCAAATGAATAATGCTGCTTTATTTTTTAACTTCTTCCTCGTAAATTGGCAACAAAAGTACTTTTTTGAATATTAATTTATTTTAGTTTGCTATTCAAAGAATTGAATAAAGGGATGTAGTGTATAAGATAGAGAGAGAAAGTGTATGTGCTGTTTTTGAAATGATTTTAATAACCTGTACTAACTAGGATATATGAATTAATTATAAAGGGCACATTAATACTTCATTACTTTATGTAATTCATTTCTCGCTACTTCCTTCGACCAAATAAAACTGTGTTACTACGGTAAAAGAATAACTAAATAATATCATAAAAACTTATCGATCAACTTGTTTAAAAAATATTTATTTGAAAAAGATAGATAAGGATAACAACTTAATTGCTTTTCTGTTTCAATTATAATAATAATTATGTATCAAATGAGTCACTACATGGAAATTCGTCTGAATTTCCTTCATTTGTACGAAACAAAATTTGCTATGGAATATTTTCCTCTTTTTACAGGTTCTGTTCAAATAAGAATGAGAGAAGATAACAAGAAAATTGAAACTTGCATTTCTTATCTTTCCAACGAAAAAGTTGTATCGAGAGATTCTTGGCTTGATCGTAAGTACGTTGGTGTCTGTTTTTCTGAGATATTGGAAAGGCTTCAGATATTTAAAACGACCTTTCTCTTATAGAGAAGCTGTGTTAATGCTTTTTTTGATTAGTTTTTCAGAACTCAAGGAGACTGAAACGGAAATAATGGAAGATAAGGGGGGGGGGGGAACCGATTTTTTTTTTGTTTGAGAAAAAAGTAGAATGTAATTAATGTAAAAGGAATTTTGTTTCAGACTTTTTCCCTCGAGTACAAGATTTCAGTTCTTTTACCGAGCAATATTAATGAAGAAGTGTATGTTTCTGGTTAAAAAATGTTTCATTCTTTTTTAATTACTAAACATTCCTTGAAAAATGTATTATTTTGTTCGGGGAAAAGAGATATGATGTGCTGTATATCTTGATAAATTAATTAAGAATTTTTGCTTTTTTTATATTTAATTATAATAATAACAATTAAATAACTTAATTAATTAAAATTAATTAAACTTTTATAAATTAAAATTAATTAAACTTTTATAAATTAAAATTAATTAATAAAGTAAAAGACAGTAATATATAATTCTTACTTTAAAGTCTGGAATGCTGTGGCTAATAGCAGATATTTCAGCCAATATCTTTAGAATCTAGGGATAGATATTTTGGTTCCTTTGGATGAATGCTCTTACCTATTCTTATTCATTTTAATTCACAGTCCTTTAAACTATTCTTTGATTCACTTGTTTAGATACCTCAAACAAAACTTCAATCGTATTGGAATGATTTTAAAGCAAAATAATTGCCACATATGCACAAACTTGATTACTTTACACATTCAAGGAAAAATCAAATCAGAAATTCAAAATTTGAATTTTAAAAAGAAATTTTAGTATTAAATTTGTACTAAATCGAACAACCTGTTTTAATTTTATCAGGAGAAAATAAAGTATCCTTCCCTAATATATTTATACAAATATTTTTTTATAACTTACACACTTAAAATAAATAAATAAGGTGAAGTAAATGCTAGTAAAAAAAGAATTTGGTACAGTTTCTGTATCATTAAGTGTATTGTGAATTTTAAGCTCAATAGCATTTCATATTTTTATGGGAAAAAATTTAATTTAAAAAGTCCATACTTTTAATACTTTTATATGTAGTGCCGAAAATGCAATTTTGTTAACATTTATATATATATATATATAGTAATATATATATTAATAATTAGAAGTAATACAGAATACAAAGGAAAACTGTGGAAGATTTTTTTTGTGAACAAAAAACAGGTGCCCCCTATGTGTTCTTTGAGAAGCTATTTCACGAAAGCTGTTTCAGAAGCTTTTACGGAACCACCTCGCAGTTAGATCCGTCACTGTGGGCCACATGACTTATTGTTACTTAGCTGGCCACTTTAGTCACCCGTTGTGGCTTCAAGCGATTTCTTCCTTTGGGAGATAATAAAAGATAAAGTATTCGAGTGCTCCACCATTGCGTAAAAACAACGAATTTCTGCTGCTGTACAATTACCACTGACACTTTAGAACGTGTTTGGCTGGAATTTTCAAATCAAATTGAAATTGTATTTGTAACAAAAGGAAGATATTTCGAACACTTATAATTCTGTACCGTTTGTTTTTGGTCTCGTAAAATTTTGAAATTGGATAAATCATTTTGAACAACCCTGTATTATAAGAAACTTTTTTCAATCACTCAATATTATGAGAACTATTTTAAAATATATTATCAAACAAAAAGATAAAAGATACAAAGATATTTTTAAACTAATCCCGTAATACTAGTTTAATAATAAAAATTACCTTAATATCTTACAATACTTAACTTACATTTCATAGCTACTGGGATAATATGATCTGAATAAGATGGTACTCCTAGGTATAAAACCTCATCAAGAGTCAAAAAGGAAAATATCCTGAATAATCAGTTTCGAGTAGGTAAAGAGACAAAACAAAGATCATACGATTCTAAAAATCTGATGCAATTTCTTGAAAAAAGGAAATAATTACTGACCAGAGGGTGCAGTAAAGTTTGGATTATTACTAAAAATAATTAGAGTAAATCTATTTTAATTTGTTATTCTTTAGACATCTCTATATATAGTCACCATCCTGAGTTATACATTTCTCCCAACGTTTCTTGACCTTTTTGAGGCCGTCATTGTAGAATTCTGTAGAGTGAATTCTGCTTTTCTCCATTCTGCGTGTTACTTCAATCTACAGCTTCCTAAAATAGCACAAATCAATATCAATATCTGTAATTTATAAGATTATGTAAATAAAGATAAATTAATATGCAAAATAAATTTTACTCAGATATCTTGGTTAGCTATTAGTAATAGTTAGAACTTTACGATACTCACTCGTAAACGTGAGTGATTGTTCATTAACGACGCATTGAGAAGAAACTTGAAGGATATTGGCGACGGACTCTGTAATTTTGAAACTCGGTCAAGTGACGAGGATGACACCTAAGCTGGAACCTCCCTCTCTAAACTTCTACGTTACTCTATGGTAAAATATGGGACCTCGAAAAATTCAATGTATATCATCCAGCTACACGGTGGGTCTTCAATAGTGTCAGAGACTCGAATCAACGACTCAAAGAAACCCAGCTACAAATCCACGACTATGACCACTAGGCTACCACAGCCTTTCCGTAAACGTGAAACTATACTTAAAAACTAACATTGAATCTTATAATAGAAAATAATGATTAAAATAACTAAATTAAACGCGATTGGTGGAACTAAATGAAATTTAAATTATAAAATTTTTCGCCAAGGCTAAATTACTAGTAACGCAACCCTTTATTACAGTTGATGCAAAAAAGTACTCTAAAGAACCTGTGAAATATTTTTAAAAGAGCTAGAATTAACACCGAGTCAATTTTGAGCTGAGTATTTATTTTATAATTTAATAATAGTATTGCATATTAAATTTTCAAATATTCTCGTTGTTGTAATTAATCAAAGGCTTTCTACAGAGGACTCGATTACGAACAAATATGAAAAGAAAAATTATAATTAAAAGTTTACTCTGGTTCTCATAACTCAAGAAAAATATTTATAAATATTCTGGTAATTAGTAAAAAATTATCAAATAGAGCAAAATATTAATGCACATGTGAATAAATATAATGTTCTTAAGCTAAAAATAACAAAAACCCACGAGAAAGCGATTTAATAATGAATTCACATTTCTTTGACCAGGAAATTATGATTAAGATTTATTAATTAATTATCAGTGTCTATAATGTATCAGTTAAAAAATATCATCCAAACCAAAGATTTATCTGTAACATAAAAAATACACTAATTCCTTCGATGAAAACTATCAAAATCAAAATATTTTAAATATTTAGGCATACGTTCTCAAATAATAATTTAATAACATTTGAGCTGACAAAGAATTTTGAAATGGATATAAACTAAATTTTCGTTCACACAAATTGCATTTAAAGCGTTGATGTCTAAAGTAACGTAAGTGAAAGTGAAAAATCTAAAATGATTTCGTAAAAATTGTTTTTATGGGGAAATTCTATGTGTTAATCTGATTGTTATCATTTATTTGCTTCCTTCCTAGATGATTCATGCAAAAAAACTTCAGTAACTGTTCTAAAGCTATTTGCACAAAATTTTGTAACATAAATAATATTCAGTTTCACTTTCGAATTCATTCCTGTGTCTGTAATACTAACGCAAATATCTCTTTGTATTGAATTGCTCTTCACTTTCTACAAATTTTTAACTAAACAAGAAAATAATAAGTGTATTTCTTTTCTCATCGGACTTGTTCATGATACTAAAACTTTGAAATATTGATAAGACGGAAATCGAAAGTAATTTCACTTTTCTCATTTTTTTCAATCACTTCTATATTTTGAAAAATTCATGCAAAAGACAAAAAAATAATAATAATTTTACATAATAAAATTGCTTATTTTTAGTAGAATAATCAGAACAGGTTATTCTGTATGCCACATAAGGGAAATAATAGTCCAACAATAAATCATTGTTATTATTAAATAATTCTTTTGTATTATTGAGGAAATTTTGCAAATAGTTCCAGCAAAAGAATTTTTTCAATGTTTAATGTTTCTTTTACCTTGTGTTATTAAGACAGAATTTAATTTATTTTTTATGTTAAATGAGTAAGTTTTAATTGTTTAAGTACGCATCTTGGATAAAAATTTACAAAAATTCATTACAAATTATTCAATGTTCAGATAATAAAGTCCGCAAGTTTTCCAAGTAAGTTGTTTATTCCAGGTGTTACTATTCGTTGAGAGATAGACATCATATGATGATACAGTGTTATATCGGCCACTAAGGCCGACGCCAAATTATCATATGACAATCACAGCAGAAATAAGCAAAAGAGAAGGAATTTTCGCTTACATTTAGTTTTATATAGGGGATTTTCCACCATAGATGCAATTCACCCCATGGTATAGATGTAGGGATTCTTAGGGATCTCAGCTATAGACAAAGAATCTAGTAAGAATTATTTTAGACAAATTTACGACCATGGAAAAGAGGAATAAATACATTTTATGAGTGCGTGATCTGATAAATAAAAGGATAATTTGAAATTGGATCAGAAATAAAAATGAATTCTTCACTTTTGAATTAGAGAATGGGAAAAATTACATTATTAAGAGAAACTATTAAATTAAAGTTAAACCATTACACATACACACACACAGATATATATATATATATATATATATATAAGGTAGTTTGAGAGTTTATCGTAAATAAAAGAGAGTTTATCGTTTATTGTTTCAAGGAATAAAAATAATTTAAATGTGAAGCAATTTTATTTATGACTTCTTAAAACTACAAAAGGTCACAGTTGTTAACATTTAAAATAAATAAATTTAACAGAAAAAAATTTCAAAATGATCAACAAAACTCAGTTCTGAAAAATCAAATTGTTTATGCTTTAATACAAGATAATTTGATTCATCGTGATTTCAAATCACAATTTCGTAAAATTTTGAATCAGCTTGATTACTGAAAAAAATTAATGTTAAATTCTAATAATGAAATTAGATTTTAACATATGCTATATGATTGTTGGCAGCATAGAAACTTAATTAATAAATAATTAATTAGTCAGGACATATATTTTCTTGGATTCAGATCGGAGTATGATCACGAAGGAAACAAATCTCTTAACTGTGATGATACCGGGTAAGCTAAAAGCTCACGTAATGCCTCTCTTCGTGAATTTTTTATACAAAAACAATGAACATTAAAACATTTGTTTTATGCGTATGGTAAAAGGCACTCCTAACATGACGCAAAAAATACTTGCATTTACATCAAATGCTCTAAATGTCTGTCTCTTTTTAGAGGTATATTTAGCTAGTTTGCGCATATTTAAAGAAAAGCATTCCAAGATGCTGAGAATGATTTATGATATATTTTGAGTAATGTGGTAATTTTCAGATCACCTATAGTTTGATGACTATAATGAAACCATAGATATGACTCAAGAATTTTTTTCAGCATTCGACTCATCTCAAGAAATCTTTGCTCCCCTGTTTTAAGCATTTTGTAACTTGCCTATGGGGATATTAAAGAAAACAGTTTGTAAAAATAATTCTCAAACAATATATTATCTTAAATTGCTAGTACTCAAACGATACAAGAATTCACTCGCAGAATCTTGAGTTCAGCTTAACTCCAAGAAAGGGACCAAGAACATTTGTTATACTTTTGTTATATGAAATTTTGAGCATTTGTTACAAATGTTCGTTCAAAATTTTCCTACTGTATATTAGAAGATCATTTCACCATTAGCATAAAACATTTTTTAAAAGTTTATTGTTAAATTATTTAGGAATCTTCAGTATACGGAAGTTTTCAAGACATCCAGTATTTTCAAATTACTTTTTACACTTATATTTTATTACGATTGCGCTAAACACTTATATCTTATTTCACACTTGGTTCTTAAAATAAAATATTTCTCAACATTTATTGATTGAAAGAAAACTCTTATCAGAAGTTAAGTCACTTCAATGTATAAAATGACATGGCATTCTGAAAAGAGGAAATACTGTTATTTATAGGTATTTTGTAAACTATTGAAAAGAGTTGATTTATTTTTTATATGGGGAATAAAATGTGCCATACCTCTCGATAATGCCATGATTTGGGGTTTTAAAATGTTACCAACATCCATAATTTCATACATATAGAGCAGAAGTAAAATAAATAATTTCCCAGTGTCCTAAGTGATTAATTATTTAGATGTACTTACAAAATGTTTTCACCATTTAATTACCATTAACTAGCATTTTGTATATAAGCTCGAAAATGTTTTGTCTCTTTGTGAATTATGAAACAGAAAAATCATTAATTTATTTTGTTCTTTTAGAAGAATTTTTTAAAGCTGTAAAATCTTTTCATAACTCTTTATATTCACAGGAATGAGAAACCTGGCAATGTCCTGTGCCATCGTTTGCATGATTCTCCTAGGCTCATCCGCACCTCTTGGAATCCTGGGATTGTTTAAGAAACAGATTAGCACCATCATGGTGACAGGAGTCATGTACAGCTTAGCAGGTTAAGTTTTGTTTATCCAATCACACAATGTGTATCGTCAGTATAGGAGGAGCTTACGAAGTTCGCCTACAATCCATATATCCACTCCTTATAACTAGTGATAGAACTAATGTGGAAGAAAAGAAAAGTTTCTAAGCCCATTGTTGAATTATTAAATTTTCAACGCCACTTATTTAAAAAGTAATGCAATTTTATAGTTCTCATTTTAGTTACTATGAGACGGTATCCTTTAGCCCGTTTGGTCTGCCATCTTAAAATTTACTCTAATCATGATCTAGACTTCAACTTAAGTTCAAGCACAGACAAAGCATTAAAATAGTCAACTATTTCCAAATTATCTTTTATTAATCCTCAAATAAGGGGATGCTCTCCACAGAAAATTTCCTGTCCACGAGTACTAACAACTCTTATACTTTATCAAATATCGTTCATCGGAATAAAATGCAATTACATCCTTTTATTGCTCCGATAGCGTTGAGCCCTAATCTCACCAAATGCTCTATACACGCCAAAAGACTTTAACGTATATCACACTAACACCCTTTTTGTTACTATATATATCTTATTTCAAATCAATTCTCAGTCTCTTTTATACAACGTAATTATCTCTATTCACTACATTATAAAAATTTTCTTCATTTGCATCATCATGCTTTATTTAATTGGGAAAAAGCTGGGAGTTTAAATATAAAATCAGAAGAAAAAAAAAACAGATGTTAATTGAAGGAAAAATTCCCGAATAGCCCCCGTTACAACTGTTTTTTCAATACCTTCAATGAAAAAAAAATATCTAAGTCTGCATTGGATCCCAGGAGATCGGACAAGGCTTGAAAGACAAAAAGTTCATGGTATATAGAAATGACCTTTCACATAAGTCCAGATGCCTTTAATGTGAACATTGCCCTCGTATAAAGGGGACTTCTAACGAATTTGTTAAGTGAGGTTGCCGCAATATATGTACACTGGTGTTCAAAATTAAGATGATTTGCATTTTTATTCGAATATAGCCAAACTACTAATTCTTGGCGTACTTCTAACATACAAAAAAAGAAACCATTATAACAAAGAGGTTTAATGGTTCAGCGGTAAGTAGTTTTCCGCCACTTTGGGGAGTAGGTTTTCTACCTCATGGCGAAGTAGTTGACCTTGAGTACAAGAGGCCATTTGAGCCCTTGATATATCGGTCCAGGAGGTGCAAAACTAATGTTATGAAATTTTAAAATGAAATGTTTTCCATTCTTAAATGCACTAAAAAGTAAATAAAAAACTTTTGCTAACTCAGTCCATCACTTCATCAATATAGGGATATCTTTTTCAATGAATTGTGTCTCTTTTTGATTTTGAAACATATGTTAGATCTATATACCCAGCATACAATAATTTTTCCCATCTGCTTCTCTAACATAATTGATTTCTTCTCAGAAACTTTTTTAATACTATTAAATAAGTAGCGCGACCACTTTATTCTAACTTCATTTTTAGGTTAGTATATATTGATACATATTATAATGTTTAAGGTTCTTGCAATGTTATATTTGAATAATATTTTAGAACACTTGTATTTTTGAGCTGCCACTGTTATCTTCATTATTTTCATTACTTGTTTTGTTTTGTAATCCCTTCATAAATTTAGCGAAACTTTGAAAACATACGCATGAAATTGCTTTTGAAAAAAAAATTTAATCTTATTAAAAATTAAAAAATACGATATTTTTTTCTAAAAATACTATTATTTTCAAAACTTTTTTTAAAAAATTTCGTTCCTTTCTGTATTGCATTTTGGCAAACAGGAGGGAGCTCAAAATCTTTAGTTTTTTGGGGCGCTGAAAACTCTAGATATGCCTCTGAAGAGGGAATCATAAACCCTATGGACTTCTTATTTGATCCAATCTTGTAACCTGTTATTTAGATTTCCTTGCGTTGTTGAGCTATACACACTATCACACGAGTATATCGCAACTGTCGCATAGTATAAATTTACATCATATCTCCTTATTTTTTCGTACATACCTTTTAATGCCCGTTCTTCATTACTCCGCTCTTGCGCCATATATCAATCTAATATATTAGTCAAAAAGTACTTAACTCCAAATAAAGACGCGTAAAAACAAACTAAAAGACTTTATTAATAATCACTTAAGAATAGATAAAGTCATTCTCTCTTGAATCCCGATTAACTCAACAATCCTAAATTAGGATTTACATATGAAAGTTTAGCTTACCAAATCACTCGTTCTAATTCAATCACTTCATTAAAACAGAAACTTCATAGCTCAATATTTGAACTAGAATTTTCTACACTCCTCAAAATTCCTTCAATCCAAATTATAATTCTCTGACAAGTCAATTTCTTCCAGCTTCTTTTCATTTCTATTTCATTCACATATCGTTATTTCTAATTCACTTCCCTTCTATCTTCCTCTAATTTACGTAATCAAGATTCATTTTTTGTTGGGAAGAAATTGTAATTTGATGAAATTCAAATTATTACAAAGTCCTCGATAAAATCGCGAATAGCTCAACGTCACAACTTAATTTCATTAAAATGTGTCATGTAGTTTTGGAGACACTCAACCAGAAAGGAAAATTCCCTTGATTTTTAATCCCTGTGGATGTACAATTGTTAAAGTATAAAGGGTCCTAGGGCACTCAAACGTTAAGATTATCGATTTTTTGAGAAAACATATATGTTAAAGCCTCATCTTATCTGAACATTTTAGTGATGAAATTTCAACAATACTGTCAAAACTTCCAGAGTTTTAGAGAAGAGGGGGAGGGGAAGCTTACTGGGTTTTTTTTGTTTTTTTTGTAATTTTTCAACACTTTCTCAAACAAGCAAAAAAATATAGCTTACGCACAGAATTTCAGAGAAACTATTTATCATATTGTAATTTGACATTCCATACTCTTATCAAAACAAGTTTTTTTATGACTATTGATCAATGTTTAGACAAATTATTAATGGAGAAAAATTTATATGAATTTTAATTGGATTTATCTTAAAATTTTATAATTTTCTCATTAATTGTTTTAAAAGATTTTTCTTTCCATAAATCTTTTGAAAAGTATGTATCACTTCAAAATTGAATATTTTTCTACTAAAAAGTATTACTTTTATGAATTTTTATCAATGTTGTGCTGCATAATACTGCATGCAGTAAAGTATTGATTTTCATAATTCTAAAATAGTGTCTCTATAAATTTTTCAAATTTTTAAAACTATATGAAAATATGAGAAGTAATGTAAATATATATGAATATTATATGGTAAATGTTTCCCAATTATGTTTTGTTTCATTGTTAAATCATATTGATTTGAAAAATGATATTTTTTCGCATACTCGGATGACTGTTAGAGTCCCGAGACCTCATATATATGCAAAACTGAATGCCGAATTCGCCTGCTTCTACTTCTTTGAATTCAATTTCAAAATTGTCTTTTTACCATTTTGATATTTTTCATTGATATATCAAAATAAAGAAGAGGTGTTCCTCTATAGTAATAAATACCATTATGATTTTTACTTATTCATGTCGTTCGTTTCAAAAAATTATATAACTATTATAAAAAATATATCATAAAATGTATAACTATTTAAATATTTCTTCTTTAACTTCATAATGTTTTAATTGCTTCTTAAGACCAAAGTGACTTCAGTTAATAAGATATTTAAAATTATTTCATGAACCAAGAGATATAGGTCATGAACATAAAATCCATTTAAAAAAATTAATAAATCAGAAGGAGTAATAAAACAATTAGTCTTTGCACATTTAGATTACAGATATTGTTATTAGATTCTCCAGATTTATACCAGATTTATATATGTATCATCAATAGCAATTTTCGTAATAACTGCATGTACATTTTCTTTCTGCAACATAAATACATAAAGTAGAATCTCATGCAACTCTTTAGCTCAGATCTCCGGATAATCCAGTTTGGTCTGCACGAATTTTTTTCTTAAAATTTGAGATTCTATCTTCGAATTACCACAATAACATTTATTTGTTTCTTCAATGTATTTTAAAAAATTTCTTACTGAACTTTTTTAACAGCTGTGAATGTATGAACGAAAAGTGAAGGGTTAGCTTTATCAATATTATGCGCAACGTCAACAAAATATTAGTTACACCTGTTATCATCAATGACAAATGGTAAATGGTGTCCCATTGTCCAAACATAAAATGCAATAAAGCAATTTTATCACTAGATTTACCAGACTAGTCAAATTGACAGGATTTCACATTCCTTTTCGAAAATAAACTTATGTTGATCCTATTTCTTTGCTTTTTGGTAATTTTTAACTTTGGTTATATATTTTAGTAACTATCACACACACGCATATATGTGTGTCTATTCTGTGTGTGTGTGTGTGTATTTGAAGCTAAGTCACTATGCAAAAAAGCAGAAACTTGAGAATGAGTGTACTATCGAGTTTAAGCTGGAGGATAAGATAATAATATCCAGATATTATCAGAAGAAAGGAGAATTTAATAGTTGCTCTTAAATATTGCAGTTTGAAAACAAGCAATTTTATAATGGTATTTTTTCCTAAGCCAGTCATTTTGACTGGTTTGTTATGTTATAGATACATACACCCTTTTTTTTTACTTATACCTCACATCCATTCTTGTTTTATGCGCTTTCTTTCCACTTTATAAACTAATAGCTTATACTTAATCCCTTGCTTTTATATATTACTCAACTTTTAGTCTTACTTTGACTGTTAATTACCCTTTTGACATTAATCTTTAAATATATAAAAGGAACGCATTTAACAATAAAAATTTATTAGACCTCACGCTTTTATCGCATTATGTCGGTGAGGACTTTTGTTTGGAGTATTTGTCATCTATGATGAATTACATCTCTCTCTCTCTCTCTCTCTGGGGCGTTTCTTTTTCACTGATGTGATGTGTAAGAAAGAATATTACATTCTAGCCCCTTAAAAAGGGCCATCTTTAGCCGGGTGATAACAGGTAAAGATCGAAATACTTAAAATATCTGCATATCTAGCGCAAAACGCACTTCGTTGCTCACAAAGAAGATGAATTCAAGTTCTGCAAATATGATTCACACTCAGTTTGTTTGTATAAAAATGAATTTCTTTTTAGCTATATTTTATCTACTTTCATTTTTTCCCATTTTCCGAAAACCGGAATTTCTGATATCCAGGACCGACTCTGATCCCAATTAATCCGGCTTAACGAGGTCATGCTCTGTTTCTACAGCTGATTCACAGGCCGTCGAACAGTTTGTCAGGCCAACACAATATTTTTTTTATTTATTAACAGATTCTAAGAGTGCATATCAGTCTTTAAGTCACCCACATAAATCATTCCAATCATCTACTAGTTATTGAAATATTAAAAACAATTTATAATTTAAAGATTGAAAATATCGAAATAATTTTTGTTGGATACCTTCATGTGTAAGTATCAAGAGCAAGGAAACAATAATCGCAATTCATCTAAATCTGTTACCATAATCTGTCCCAACAAACCATATTGTGATATCTGTTAAAATATATCAAATCAGCTATATTTATGACCTCTGGCTAGATCAATGAACTTAGAAATCCATAACAAACTACATTATGTAAAACCAATCATTTCTCAAATGAATTCATTTTTATATAGAAGACAGAAAGTTATTTCAACATGTTTACGTATTGGACACACGAGACTAATATATAAACATTTATTAATGGAGAATGTCCTCCTATGTGTAATCATTGTGTTTTGTCTTCTGATAGTAAGACATATCTTGACTGAATGCTGTACTTTTAATTTTTTTTGTTTTAATCATTTTAAATCATATACATTTTCTTTAATTGTCTTGGTTGGGGAATTTCCCAACAAAACATTCTTAATTTTTGCAAGATTTAATTTATACTCTATTCATATAATTTTTTTTCTAAAAAAATCCTTTTATACTTTATCATAAGCTTTAGTTTTAAATTTTTATTTTAAAAAAAAGGTAATATTCATTTGAGTTTGGCACAATATATTCCATGAGTGAGAAGACTCAGTGCCAAAAACTTTTATGCAACCAATCACTCAACGAAAATTTGCTGTGCTTACACCATTTTCTTTCATTTCTTCCTTTCCTTTCAGCCGTCTTCGGAGTTTTCAATCTAGTCTTCATGCGTTTCAAACGAGTGAAAGCGGATGGATTCTACACAAGCACCATTCTCGACAAAGGAATTCCAGACGAATACCTGAAAACAAGGCTGTTCACAGTGGGATGGCCTCTGTCTCTAGAATGTGCCGGACTCTGCATATGTTTCTTGGCGAGCATCTTCTGGCTGCTCTTGGCGAAAATATTCCGATTTATCGTACTGAGCCCCACTTTATCATGAATCGGAACCGAATGACTTATTTCTAACAATAGTGGGATTGCAAAGAAATTCCATTCAAAGTCTTGCACATTTTGTCATTTTCACTTGTTCATGTATCATAAATGTATAAATAAAATATTCTGAGAAGGGATATGTGTTTTTTAATTTTATGAGTCCTTAAGAATGTGAAGTTATTCTGATATGAAATGCAATTTAGTAAAAGGGTATATCCATTTATCATTTGACCAGATAATTTATTTTTGCTGTTGGGAAATATCCAAAGAAAAATTAAAGAAAAAGATTTGTTGAAATGCGCATCGTGGTATTTTTAGTTATTCATATATAAAATATAAATATTTTATAAAATTAAAAATGGTTTTACTATAAATGCGTACTCAAATAAAATTCCCTTAGATTTAGAAAGAACAGTTTTAATTTTGTCGGGGTTTCCAGACTACCATTAACATTCTTTTTTCATTTAAAAGAATTTACATAAAAATATTTCTTGTAATATTTTGATTAACTTTCAAATTCAGAAAGAAAAATAAAAAGAAATGCTTTTTAATTAATTTATGGAATCTTATATTAATTTTTGCGTTTCTTTAAGTCTGCATTCAAATACAAACCTACTTCGCCACTCAATAGTTTTTAATACTAGAAATACTTCTACCATGATCGAAAAAAAAGTTCACTAGTTATTTAGTTATATGTTTTTCAACAAAAATGAAATAATTAATTGTAAGATGGTAAATTTTAAAATTTGTATGCAATTAATACTTTCTTTCTATATCTTTACAAAAACATAGGCAACATAGTGATATTTTTGGAGTTTTATAAAAGTCATCTACCTTTTGAAAATACAATCATGTCGCTAATGTATCGATATAATGTGTAGAACAAATAATTTATAACTCTGCATATTATTATTTATTATACAAATTTGGAAATATTTATCTAGCAATGAAAAAAAATTTGTTCCATTTCTTACAGTTTTAGAATCAACCTTTTCAGTTATAGGCTTGGGATGGAAAATTGTGGTTTAGTTTGTTTCGTCCTGCGATCGCATTTGATTATGTTATTGGGATCATTATAAAACCAATACGAAAAGTACAAAACTTTTAAATACTTATTAAAAGCTATTTCCTAATTATAAGAAGTGTACAGTGACTTTTATTTGGTGTCCGTATTTTTTCGTATGAATTTCGAATTTGTATTTTGAAAGCGGTAAGAATGAATTTTAATTAAAAGCTTTAACAAACATAAGTTGCTACGACATATAAAAGAAACAGTTGCACGAAATCTATTTCTTGTTGTATGAGACATTCGCGAATCTTCCCTTAACTAACATTTGGAGTTCCTTTCTGACTTTATATTTAAGTTTCCGGCTCCTTTCCAACCAAGTAAAACGTGGTTATGCAAATTAAGTAAAATTTAGAAGTGAAGTGATTAGATATAATCGAGTCGTATAGTAGCGGCATAAAATTATATTCAAAGGAGTTACGATAATAGAAAGATTGCGATAGTTGAAAAACAGCTGAAGTGTGAAGACTTCGAGTAATGTGCAGGAAATGCTTATGTATCTCTGTAATCTATAGAGACTAAACCTCGACTTCTGGTTGAAGTTTTTCCTCTGAAGATTAACTCGCATCATATTCCGGTTAGAGTAATCTTTGATATCTTACAGAAGTTGTTGGTATACGCTTGGGGAGACAGTAAACTAGTAGAGAACATTGTCCTTTTCCGAGAAATAATAAATAAGGCATTGAAAAGTAATTGCCTACATTCTTGAACTGTGTTTGTGTGACTACTTTAATTACTTTATAAGGGTTCGGAATTTAATTGAATTTTAGATTTACAATTAGACTGATATTTAAGATGACAGACGAGTCGGGTAACAGAGAAGAGCCACAATTTGTTTTTATTACCGCAATTCACCACTATGGTACACTTTCCCATATTTTTACGTTCTGGAAAAATATGTGATCGATTCTTTCTCTCACTTTAATCCAAAATATAAAAGAAAGATAAGAGCTATGGTATAGTTTTATATCATGCTATGAAATAGCTTGTCTAATAAGGAGGGAAATAAATTGATAATCAAATTGATGAAGAAGTTCGTGTCATTCCATTTTTTAAAACTAAGAATACGTTTATTGACGCTGCTTTAGAGATCTGGATAATATCAGATGATTTAAATTTCTGTATGTAATTAATGTTGTATCATTATTTCAGATTCCCTTTTCTGTATCCGCTGATTTAGCATTGAAAAATTTTTGTCAACAATATACCAGTAATTTTGAAGTTATCAAATTTAAGTTTTTGTTCATAACAGTATTTTTAAGTTAATCCGTTTACAACGATATGCCATTATATTTTTAAGTTTGGTTACCGATATATCTTTAAAAATTGAGTAATAATATTTTAAACATGGACGTATATTATCCACAATTCTACTTCCTACCTATTTTTCACAAAAATTAAATTTACCTATTTTTCACAACACCGTTAAGTCGGTAAGACATTCAAACAAGACCAATATATAAGTAAATGACCAGGAATTTTTTAAACTATGAATTTAAATTAAAAAAATAATAGAAAAAGAAATTTTATTCGATTTATGTATGCTGTGACAAAAGAATATGGAAATATACTGTATTCTCCCTGAAAATAAAAAAAATATGCATAAATAAATCTCGACAATTTTATAGTAAATTGTAAGTAGCGAATAAGTAAAAAAAAGGTGTATATATATATATAATACATAATTTACCCAATTACTGGTATAAAAAATGTAAAATTACCGGGTAAGAATTTGAGGCTAAAACTTGCAATTCACTAACAAACCGAATTGCAGGTTTTGCAATCCCGACTTCCTATGAGAAAAAGAAAATTTTAACTCAGTGTTTATCTTTCTGCGTTTCTTTCTCTGTGATCATTTAAGAGTGCTTAAAATTGCCTCAAGTAAGAAAAATAACTTTTAAAAATTACAAAAAAAAGGAACACTTACGTAAACATATTTTTACAAACAATGAAAACTATCCTTATTATATTTTAATACGAATTAAGAAAAAAAATAAAATAAACCTATCAATCAATCTTATCAATTTAAATGAAAATTTATTTCGTTAAAAAAACACCGATAAAAAACGAGTTTTTAAAACATAGGTTTTCTTTCAAACTTCACACTTTGCGTAACATAATTTTTTATACCTTAAATTTTAAGGTAACATTCGCCTATCTTGAAGAAGAGGGTCAATGTTGCGAACATGAGTTAATGCTTCCCTGGAACGCTTCTCTTATATAGGAAAACATGGATTTACAGAGATGTCAACAGTTAACAAAAGAGATGAGTCCTTCACCTTGGTGACAGATTTATCAACCAATTGGCGACAAGGTGAGAAACTTGTAAAATTTAATTTTTAAATACTTAGTTTTAATCAATACATTTTTATTAATTATGATTTAACTATCGTATTGTCATCTAAAACAATCGTTTGAGAGCTTTCAGATGTGAGAAAAAAGCTTTTAAAGTTTTGACCCAAACATACAATGTGAGTAGAAGAAAACCCATTAAAAACTGGTCTGTGTTGTGTCAATCATTTGTGGTGATTGTGTAAGCATCCAACTTAACAAGCTAAATCAAATTAACTGAGACGCCTTCAACAAGATTATTTTATGAAAACTTTAAATGATACTCACCTTTTTTAAAATAAAAACAATCTAAGTCCTTTTTCTTAACTTTGAGAAATATGTATATTTAAGTTTCTGTTTATACAAAGGAAATCAGATTTAGGAACACAAACAATTATGTATGAGCAAATAATATTTTATATGTATATACATATCACGTATTTAACATTAGGTACAACTTACATAAATTCTACGGTGTTTATAACATTAAAAATTTGCAAGCCCCTTTAAACATATCATCATATACTCTGAACTTAATTGTAATTGCAAAAATTATATTTAATAAAATTTTGAAAATTTTAAATTTTATGATTCGAATTTCCCATAATTTTTAAACAAATATTGTGTAATACTTGGAATTTGAGAGTTTATTAGAAAGCAATTATATGTTCACTGTACAGGAAAAAAACCTAGTTTCATAATGTGTGAAATTTGAGCTATATGGATAAACTAGATATAATTTGAGGAAAGAGTACCACAGCCCCCCCCCCAAAAAAAAAAAAAAAAAACATATACTTCTCTTTGATGTGGTGTATTTGTTTACAACTTTAAAATCCAATTTTTGCGTGAACGTTCTGTTTATCAAATTCTCATAAGTAATACATCTACGGAATGAACGAAGTGTCCTCTACTTTATTAATATCAAAATAAGATGGTGTTAGCGGTGTTTTAGTGTCTCAGGAATCTTAAAATAAGCGCTAATGAAATAGAAAAATATCTCTTTCATCGACCATGTATAAAATATAAGCACCAACAGTTTTAATTAAAGAAGTAAAACGTTTTTTATACATGTTTCGATTTCATGTCTTTTTGTATCGCAACTGTCTGATAGGATTTATATATAATAGATACAATAAACATCATAATATTAAAAGAAACGAAATTCCGAATTCATCTCGCAAATATATCTGATCAAAGTTACCCGTGTTGTGACCGGGCGGGACAGAATAGTTCCACTGTAGCTCATGCACGTTGTAAGAGGCGACTAAAATGGATACAGACGGGCTCTCTGCTCCTGGGGATATTATCAGGGGACCTCAGGGACTTGCCTTTTTTAGGAAGTTACAGGCATCATGACCTTGAAGTCCCTGGTGATCTTTTCTTTTCCATGGGTTTTATAGTCTTTGATATACACGGGTGATGGGCCCCTAAAATACCCTAGCGATCCTTCTCTATTTTCAACCCTCCTTCTTTTCAATCAATTTTTATCTTTTTACACCGTTTTTTATGTATTTCACTTTTTGTGTGTGTATGTGTGAGTGTGTCATCAAATTTTCGATCGTTAATTTAACCAACTTCCCATCAAGATAGAGCTCTGAAACTTTGGGAATCGTTCTTACTCGTCTAACAATGTAATATTTAGATATTTGCGACAAGTTTTAACAAATATTTCAATATTTTTTTTAAATTACCACCATATAAAAACGTTGGTTTTTATCTCGAATTATTTTTCAATTGTTTTCACACGTCTTGACCACAGTAACATCTTATTTGGTGCAGCATGGACACATCTGGCCCCTGAGCCCATAAACTTTACTTTCACTTATTTTTTATTTTCAACCCTCCTTGTCACCCAATATCTTTTTTTAGTGTTTTAACGTCTAGATCATAGATTTACCTCGTTTGGCGCATTATGGTTCACATCTGGCTATTGCTCCACTAAACTTCACTATCACACACACACACATACACGTGCGAATCAAAGTAAACGTCAAATGGCTAATGAAATATTAGTAAATGCAAAAGATATGAAGTCTTTACGATAGTTAGGATCTATTTCTTTTCATTTCTTTTTTAGACATAAATTCTAAAGAATGCGAATTAGTAAGGATTACAATTTGGAGAAATACGAAACATTTATTAAAAGTCACGTTTGCAGGCGAAAACCAAATTTTAAATATATTAATCTAATTAATGATAAGCTAAACTATTTAGAACATCCTTACTTAGAAAATCCTAGGTTTAATAATTCGGCCATTTCGTTAAAAAATTTTTAAAAAAAAGAGTTCAGGGTTTTGTTTTATTAAAGAGGATAGGAGAGTCATTGGTAAGATCAGTGATAACGTAAAATGGTGTATCAGTGATAATGGCAAAAAATATGTCGCATTCGCTGCTAGCAAATAATCCAGACGTTCGGCTACCTCTATACATATTTGGGCAGCTCGTTGTCTAGCAAATGTCTATTAAAGCTGTACCGCAAAAGTTTTTATTCCTCAAATGGTGTTTTGAAACATGCTCATTAATCTAAAAGAATAAATATTGATTTACAGTAGAAACGAACACTACAGATGCAAATCATCTCAGTTCGTCGAAATGAATTCTATTTCTTCAAATTACAGTAATGGAAGCATTCATAGGAAATGTTTTTCCTCCTGCAAAAATAATAAATAACAGTTTCTTAAGGATATGTATAATTGATTGACCAAACGATATTTTGATAAAAGCAATTATTAATTGTAATTCACTACAATAGATCATGTCATCTATTAGACTGCAAAAATAAAACAGAACAGCACTTACACAACAATGAAAATTAATACTCAGAATACAATCTTTATATTTAGCAAAATACTTTCAGTTCCCAATAAAAAAAAGAATTATTGCAACATTGAAGTTATTTGCTTAAATGAGAGTTGTACTATAACAGTTTAAATGGCTGCTTCTGTTGAGTTATGAAACCGCAGTAGCAGAGTGATAACGATCGAGAGTTTCCGGCCAGCATTATTGTCATCGAGTAGAGGACTCATGCCGTTGAAGACCCGCCGTGTAGCGAGATTGATGCACGTTAAATCTCTCAAGGCTCCAAGTCCTTCTTTTGGCATGGTGTGGAAGTTTGGAGAGGATGTCAAGTCAGGCATTGTTCTCGCCACTTGACGGAGATTACTTTTATTGAGTCCCCTCGACACTTTAACTTTTAGTTAAAATTGTTCAGCTGGATTAAAAACTCGTTATTTTTTTATTCATGTTGGTAATAAATTGTAATTTCCAGTACATTTTCATTTAATTTCTTACTGGCCGAAAGAAAAACTATTTTTTACTTTTATCTTACTCTTTTGTAGATTTAAAAAATTGAGAATATATATATATATATATAATTTTCTTCTTTTTTTTGTTGTTATTTAAAAAAACATTTTAGCATTGGATATTTGTTAATTTTTTATGCAGTGTTGAATATTTTAATTGTATATTGTATTGTCTTTCAAACTAAGCAGGTGAGGAAAAATTACTGTTCTAGCTTATCAAGAAATAGGAGAAAATCGATGAAAAGATTTTGCGTCAAACTGATGAATAGCGCAATGTAATAAGGAATGTTACAAAAATATTTTTGTTTCTGGATGGAATTTTATGAAATTAAAAAAAGATATTTCTTTGCATAGCGTAATTTATTTTGAAAACTTTAACTTTATTTAGGGAAACATAATTATTTATTCAACACAAAACAATTTTACAAATAAAGTTTCTAATTCGTGTTTAATTTCCAAATTTTTAAGAATTAATATTTTTAAAAAAGCATATCAAGATGATACTCTTGAAGATACTGTGTAGTCTTTATGAGTTCTGAATAAAAACTAATTCTTTTTACACAAAACCTTTAAAAAGTCACTTTAAACACAAATCATTAATATATAAATAAGTAATTAATGAAGATATTTTTTGTTTATTTTACTTACATGTAAGATTTTAAAAAAATAATGGGATTTGGATATTACATCCATATAATAAATATCTAATATTTTTTGTTATTTTTGCGCTATTGTATAATGTTGATTTAACTGCATTTAAGAAGTTAATGCTTTATTATTTTTAAAAGTTAAGATACAACTTTCCTCGAATGGCATTTTGAAATGAGTTCTTTAATAATTTTAGACAAAATTAAATTCCAGTTTTTTCTCCTCTTATATTTAATTTTGTGCAGGAGCAACATGAACATGACTTTTCAATTGTTTCATGCAGTTATTTAATTAATTAGGCTTTTTTTAGGTAGGAAAGTGACCACAGTAGCCTAATAGTTATGATCGCAAATTCTTGGCTGGCGTTGTTTCCGTTGAATCGTGAGTTACGAGTCCTGATGCCACTAAAGACCTTCCGTATAGCGTTCAATCTATCGACGCTCCAACACTCCCGTTAGCGTGATGTGAAAATTTGGGGAAGGGGGGTCAACTCAGGCGTCGTCCTCGTCACTTGACCTGTTTCAAAATTACGAGATCCATCACCAATAGTGTCCGCTGTAGCCTAGTGGTCATAGTTTTGGATTCGTGGCCGGTAGTTTTCGTTCAGTCGCGGGTTCAATCCTTGGCCGCCAAAGACCCTTTCATGTAGTCGGGACTGATGCACGTTAAATCTATTGGGGCCCAAAGTCCTCCCTTTGGCGTGGTGTGAAAGGTAGGAGAGGTGGGTGCCAGCTCAGATGTCGTCCTCGTCACTTGACCGTGGTTCAAAATTACGAGATCCATCGCCAATAGCCCTCGTGTTGCTTCTAGTGCGACGTTAATAAAAACTAAACCATCACCAATAGCCTTCGTGTTGCTTCTAAGTACGACGTTAATAAAAAAAATCGGTAAGAAGAAAATTTTTAATCAGAGTATATTACATAAATTAAAAAAGTGAAATGAAAATTTATAAAATGAGCCTTATTGGTTTGAATTAAAAATCCATCAGTTTTGATTCAATTATACAGTGACACCCAAAATTGAGTATTTAACTCTCATTGTTTTTGAAAGATTTGAATCAGTATTATTAAATCCTCACTTAAGTTTAATATTTAGAGTAATAATAAAATACGCGTTACAAAATGCATTAGACTAAAAACCATAATGAAAAATCGATAGCATTTTAATTTAAAATATTTTGCGTGGAAGCTCTAAGTCTTAGAGTCACAAAATTGAGTACACACTCTATAAAAATTGTGATTATGCCACTATTATTTTTTGTAATGATTCAATATAACGGTTTTGTTTCTTTGAGATACTATTTTTTTTTTAATTTCAGTAGGAAAAAAATATTTTAGACGTGAAAACGAGCTCCAGTACTGAAACTAATATTGAAATTCTGAGAATTGTATTTCTATTGTCTAAGGCAGGCAAATTCCTCAGTGACATTGCAAAAGAATTTCCACTTACTAACAGATAAGCACAGAAATTATCCAGAAGTATAAAAAGCTTGAGCAAATTGCAAATAAATCTAGAAGAGGGGGAAAAAAGAGTTCTATAGCTAGAGGACCAATAGAAATTTCATTTGAGATGTAAGAAAAACTCGTAAGATGAGGGCTGTAAAAATTGCTTCATCTACTTTTACAGAAATAGGAAGATGTATTTCTTCTGAATCAATTCGAAGAGTACTCCGAGAAGCAAAGTGTAATGGTCACGTATTTGGAAGAAAATCCTTTAGTTCCGAAGCAAAAAGAGAAAAAAAAGTATTACATTTGCTAAGAAATATATTTCAAAGTCTCAATATTTCTAGAATAATATAATATTCAGTGATGAAACTTAATTCAATGTTTTTGGAAGTGATGTTCGATGGATATTTGGCGGAATCCTAAATCCCAACACCATTCTCACTGTCAAGCATAGAGGTAGTTTAGTTGTTGCGTAGAATTGAATTTCTGTAAAAGGCGCGGGAAAATCAGTTTTTATGGATGGAGTGTGGCTTAAGGGGTGTCAGGAGCCTTAAAACTTTCAAAAAAACAAATTTTTTTTGAAAATAATATTTTATTTATTATGGATTGTTCTGAATAATTTGACACCAACCATTTTTTGATATTTCTATCGTTTTTAAAGATAAAGCCATTCAAAGTGAAGTCACTTTGATTGGCTAATTGTAGTCACAGAGTCAAAAGTAGATTACGTTTAGATTTTCAGATTGATTGTCACTTATAAAGCCGTGGACTGTTAAAATTAAGTTCTTTTTATAATTATTAAGGTTTTCTTACGTGAATAACTGAAATAAATTTTAAATTATTCAAAATTTTAGCTTTACAATATTTTTTCGAATTCTTTTTCTCTTCTTTTTTATATTTTTGACTAGATAGATGAAGTAGAATGCTTTGTATATAAATAATGATAGTTAAGGGCCTTTAAATAGTTATTTTGGGCAGCTTAAACCTAAATTTAAGTCAAAAATACTGTTACATTTTGTAAATATTTGTATATTTTAAAACGCCAAAAATGTCGAAACAACTATAAGAGGCTTTGTTTATGATGTTTGTAGCCTACAAACTGAAATTAAACCAAGTTAATGCATAATGCAGAAGTTTTTTTTTTTTTTTTTTTTAAAAAAAAAAAGGCAATTCAGACACATTTTTCAAATGTTAAGGGTCCTGACACTCCTTACTTGACATACAAGAATGTACTGAAGAATAATTTAAAACTACGTACTTTAACCTTAAGAACCCCCTAATTATGATTCTAGTGGGTAGTAAAAGTAATCCCCATACACACTAGAATCATATTAGTATTAAAAATATTCTATACAGTAATTACCAACGATATGTTTCAGGATTAATGCTAAATAGTTCCATCTATCGCTGACAAGAGTTATCTTTGAGAAGGAGAATTTTCCCGCTATCCTTCTCTTTTTAGCCACCGTCTCGTTGTGCGATGTGCGATATTGAGTTTCTGCGGTACAACACCTCAGCATTCATAGATAAGCCCATAGCATATTTTTTTCTAATTTTATAAACCTCAGAAATTTTGTTATTTGTAAAATTTTAAAAATATAAGTATTTTTATTTTATTTTCAAATCATTTTTGGAAATGGTACCTTTAAATACCATTGGGACTAAGCAACGATTGCTAATGCCTTTAGTTTTAATTTACTTTTAGATACTGTCGAGTCTATGAAACTATTGTATGTATTTTTTAGTTCAAGTGTC
The DNA here is from genome assembly GCA_019974015.1 of Nephila pilipes. Classification (NCBI taxonomy): domain Eukaryota; kingdom Metazoa; phylum Arthropoda; class Arachnida; order Araneae; family Nephilidae; genus Nephila; species Nephila pilipes. Next base: position 186,981 of record BMAW01131842.1, read on the forward strand.
GAAGAATAATTTTCTTTATCTATGATATAGCTTTTAAAATAAATTTAAATTTTTGATTTTTATTTATTTTTAATCACATATATTTTTCATTTTATGCATAATATTAAATAGTCAGTGAGCAGGTTTTGTGTATGAATAAATTTATTATTATTTGCAAAATGTGTATTTTTTGTTCTCGGCTATTTGAATATTGCTGTTCTCATTTCAGATATGCTTAGAACTGGCGATTTAACAACAGAAGAATCTATGTCACTCTTCGAATTTCTCACAGCGGACTGCAGTAACACACCTGTAGAAAGTCCATCTGATGAAGATATGTCGATCGATGATCCTCCAGTAGCTTCATCATCAGGTTTCAAGAATGCTGGAAATGTCGACAGCTGTTCAGATGAAGATCTGGAAGAACAAAGTGTTTCAAGAATATGGAAAAAGAGAAATGCTACAATAATTATCCCAACTTTTTCACTGAATTCGGAATTTATTGAATCATTTTTATCGTTTTAGTACACCTACCTGGCGGTGCCATTGGCCTACCTTTACAGAAAATCGGATGAGCAAGTCTGCAAAAAAAATCTATGCAAATTCGACTCATTCAAAATATGAAGTGAGCAATGTATTTTTATGCTTGAATGAGAGAAAAATTGCTTTCGTGATTTTCAACGAAATTAAGAATATGTATCAGGTCTTACATAGTATTAGAAATGCAGTGAAATGTTGTACAATTGTTTTTATTTTCAAAGTTGTGAAATATTTTCACCTTCAGTGATCTGAAGGTACTAAAAAGTACCAGTCAAATTTATTAGCTTTAATTAAAGATATTATTTTAAAGATTTTATATTATTATTGTGATTAAATCTTCTAATCTGCTTTTATAATGTAATCAAAAAAATTTCAAGGAGAAATTCCTTTTAATTTCATTAGTTTGGGGCTCAAGGGTTAAATCGTTCTTTAGAAATTAGGTTTAGGTTAGATTGACAACTATAAAATTAATTATTAAGGTTAAGATTTAAGGTTAGATTGACATCTATAAAATGAAATTGCATACACTATATCACAATCTTCCGATCACATTCTGATGATAAAAAACTTAATTCCTAAGAAGGAAAACTCTGTTTAAAAGTATAATATTATGGGCAAAGAACCCTTATAAACAGTTTTGCAAGAAAAAAAGGTAAAAACACTCTAACTACATAAGCCCTTTCAAATCAATCATACTATTTGGAAGATGTTTTAATTGTAAAAGAATATGCAACTTTATATATATATATATATGTGTGTGTGTGTGTGTGTGTGTGTGTGTGAATGTTTCTTAAACATTTTTGTACATTCGATTTTGTGACTTAAAAATCTGTAACTTCCAATTAAATATTTCTGTAATTAAAATATTATTGATTTTAATTTTGTTCCATAGAGTTTAACACAATCTGTAAGGTCCATTTTATTGTTCTTATAAATATTAAACTTAAATAATTATTTAATAATATTGTCTTTTATTATTCCTTTAAGAAGGAAAGTAAGTGGTGTAAATTCAATTATGGGAGAAAGTCAAAGTATAATTAATGCTATCTATATTATAACTTTTAAATCTGTTGTATTCTCTTCTCAGGACTAAAAAGTTACTTCTAAAAAGTAACTGAAATTAACACACACTGCTATATTTTATAGCTTTATTCAAATTTTAGAGCAGTTACTCAAATAAATATAATATTAAAAAAAACAATATTTTTGCTGCCATTCTATGGAAGAATAAATTAAAACTAGTGTTATTTTATTCACATTTTCTCCAAACATCGTCTGTATCACACACAAATAATTAAGCACTTGAAAACTAATATAAAGCAAATATCGTCTGTTTCATATATGAATTATTACACAATATGGCACCTGCCATAAATTATTTTTACATAACGTAAGTATGAAATCGGCAAACTCTCTGATTTCATCAGAATCAATGAAAATTTCCATGGACTATTTTTAGGTATGACTACATTTTATAGCGATGGTTAGATAGATAAAAAATGGTCACGAAATATTTCTTTAAGAAGAGCGATAAAGTTTGATCAGTTAAATCAAATATTATTTTGTAATATTTGTTTTAGGAATAGTAAAATTATCGCTTTCAACACATATGAGCTTAATAAAGATTATCTAAATAAAGAAATGCTTTTTATTTGTCATTCATCTCTGGAGGAATTGATATAAAAATAATTTAAAGAAGATGTATAGGAAATAATCAAATATAAATGACTTATACAGGTCACAGTTTTTGTAACTCTTCGAAATTCAATACGAAAACAGTTTTAGCTAGAAAAATGTGTATTTAAACTATAATTTATTTTTACAAAATTCTAAAATAAGAAAATGAATAAAAGCTACGCATTATTTAATGAAATAATTCATCACAATTTCTAAGATTTGTTTTCATAATTGTAGCGAAATTTCATTTAAAATGAATAATTCTACTCTTATCTGGTTTATTCGTGAATTTTACAATGTTATTTTATAAAATTAACACAAACCATAACTTAGATTTGAATCACTTTATTCAACTTTTAATACAGACTAAATTAATTATACTATTCCCAAAAGTGGTTCATCACAATTCTACGAAAAATTAATTTAAAAATAAGGCAATAGTCTGTTCATCAAAATTACTCGATTCTTTTTCCGAAAGTAATTTATAAACAAATCATCAAGATTATATGCGTATATGTATAATTCTATTGTAATGACTGATTGGTTTTTACTTACAATTCTGGGGCACTGATAAATATTTTGTAATGAATAAGCGTCTAAACTCGCAAGGTTGTTAACAGAATTTAATTCATAAATCAACTGGATTATCCTAGAAAACGTCTATGTGAACATCTACCAAAACAGAATGAAATAACAAAAATTTTAAAAAGCTCTATGTGAAGTTTTGCAAAGAATAGATTTATCCACTTAAGGCACGCTTTCTTTATAATTATTATTAAATTACTCAATTAAATATAAGAATTAAAGTAAGCGATAAATATAGAGAAATGGGCTATAGTAAACTTTTCCGATATTAAAATTATTAAATTGAATATTACATCAGCTACATGTAATTTAAATTAAAGCAAACCATAAATTATTAAATTTAATATATTTAAGCTAACTGTAATTCAAATTGAAGCAAACGATAAAAAAATATTGAAAAGTGATCTGGTGTGCCAAAAGGGATCTAGTACGCGAAAAGCGATCTAACAAAAACAATAACCCCTTGGATGGATAAAAAGATAAGTTTTTATTCTAGCAAATATTTTTAAATTTTTAGAAGCATCCCGAACATAGATATTGCATGAGTTAAGGATTCATTCTGTTACAAAAATTAATTTACTATAAATAATTACATAACCATAAATGACTTGTGGCTAAAGTATGTGGTAAATACTCCTCCCACATCGGAAAAATCTCTGTAATATACTCAAGATAGATCCATGATGCAAATATCCATTCCCATTTTGGTCAAAGTAATGATTTCTTGCAGAAAATTAAGTACGTTGATATTTATCAATCTAAAAGAATACTCATAAAGGAAATAATAGCCTTTGATACTTCATATCCTACAGAACTGAAATTAAATAAATAAAATAACTAATACTGAGGGAAAGTTCGTGAATTGAATTATAAAATTGGATTTGTGTGCGAAAGAATAATTCATATCAAACGCGAATAGCAGTAAACTTTCGAAATCTGAACAGTAAAGGTCAAACAGTGACCACGCCAAACGATCTTGAACATTTTTGCCGAAACAGTCAGTTTTAGCCCATTCTTGCCCAATTTTAAAACATTTCCATTATTCATTACGAATTATTATTGGCAATACTTTTTAAATAAGTATTTTTTATTACAAAATTTGCCATTCTAGTATTCTTGATTTTCCATCGAGCTCTTTAAACGAACAAAAAATGTATGTATTTAAAAATATTTCCATTAATTATTCATATTAAATAATACGATTGTTTTTGCAGGCATTCCCAAACACGCAATTATGCTCTTATTAGCATTCAACTAAGTAAGCAATATTTCTTCCAGCTCACGCCAAATTCAATGGAGAAACAACCCAATTATACAACAAAATTGCATTTACCCTTGAAAATAATAGTTCCTTTGAGATTTGTAAAATATATTCATAACCGGTAACTTTTCTAAAGAATATAAGCAGAATTTATAATCTAACCTTCTGTGTAAGTGAACTTCGTTATGTTTAAGAAAAATGAATTAAAAAACTTAACATAATCCGGGTATTTCTTTTACTTAAAATAATTTAAGAATCAGTTAAAGTAAAGCACGTCATTACATACTTTATACTCAAGGTATCAAGAATACAAAATAAAAGTAAGTCGCATACCGATAAGTCTTGGAAATGGTAAGCATATCATCGTAAAAACAAAAAAGTGTAAAAAGGTTACTGTACAACGTTTTTCTCCTTGATAATTTTCATTGAGAAAACAACATATCACTCATCTGATTATTGAGTTTCTTTGATAAAACATTTTATCATGTATTATCATAAATAAACTTGTTGCAATTTTAAAAGCGAATTTTCTTTGAGTCTCTTTCTAGATAGAAAAAAATTAAACTATATCTCATAGTTAAATTTTTCTGATGAAATTTTACTTGCATATCAATATTAAATTAAACTTCAGATAGGAAAAAGTAAAACTCATCGTCGCTAATAGATTACATGCTTATGCATTGTGAATAATAATTTTTCTATTTTTAATCGAATAGATGTCATTGTTTTAATAATGTTTTAACTCAAGGAAAAATAGTAGTTAATTTTATAAAAAAAATACATTTATTTCTCAAAATACTATTCTATTGTAACATATTACAAGAAATAACTTTTCAATGAATTCCAATAACGAAACTTTTAAAGTGCTTAATATATACGTATAAGCTATAAAAGTATTTTTAAAAAATCAACAATCATAAGATCAATATCATTCAAAATATCCATTAGAATTAGAATTCAGAATTAAGACTTAAAATATTTTTTCGTGAAAATATGTTTCTTCAGAATTTTAGATACTTTAAAGAAGAATAAAATACCTTTCAGTAAATTTTGAAATGAGGCATTTACTTAATTTCACAGATGCATGTTTTATGTTTCCTTGTAGCTTTTTTTATCATGTTTAATAGAAACTCATTCGTACAATTTATTAGTGAGAATTGTAAAAATTCCACGTCGAAAATATAGTGGAAAAAAATCACCATCACAAAAAAGATGGAACAATGAAATTATGGATATCGTTATTTTAGATTAAACTTGAATATATATAAACAGAATCCGAAATAATTGAAATTATCTGACAGATGAAATACTTTATTTTCGTTTCATAAACATTTGAATTTTCTAATTGGTTAATAAATCAAAACAATATTTTAATTTATTTTTACTGCAATCGTATTTTAAGAAAGTCATTTTTTTAAGAAAAAATTTAAACTTCCAATAATTTATATTAAATATTTTCATTATTTTTCCAACTCCTTCAAGTGTAGAATTTATTACATTCGATATTACATTCGAATGGATTTATTATATAAACTACAGATATAATGACAGATTTAAGAAACGAGATTACGATAGATTTAAGATGTCATAAATTGATAAAAGGATTTTAAAATGGGAGATGACGTATTTAAGATGTCATAAATCGATAGTAGATTTCATTTTTTTCTTGGTTCTTGATTTATTCCAAAACGCTATTTTAAAGTAATTTTATTTTTTGTGACTAATTTTTAAATTTTTTGTACAATACATTTATATATTACTTATTTCAACAATGATTTCTAGTTTCTGTACTATTTAATATCGTTCGAAAGTTGTGATATAAGAGGCCTATATGTAGTGCTAGAATAAAACCAACTTCAATACAAAAAATTAATAATTATTTATATTAGAAGAAAAACCAAAAGTAATAAAAAAAGATTGAGCTTATGGTACAAAAGGGTTTAAAATCTAGAGTATTTTATTTTACAAATGCTAAGATTGTTATTGAAAATATTGAAAAAAAACTACTTTTTCCTGTTTTGGATGTATAATTCTTAGAAATAGATTTAGTTTGAGTATGGTTAATAAATAGTTCTATAAATTGTTAATGATATATTTGTGGCTATCTTATGGTACAAAGAAATTCAAAGAGTTTGGCTCAATGCTTGACAGTTTCAGTCTTAAATCAGGTTCTGGATTTAAAGGATAACAATGAAATGTTTCTGTTCTCTGAATTAAAAACTCTCTCTCTTCAAATTTAACTGAATTTAAAAGAACTATTTGTTACATAAGGGTTGAAACAAGTTGAAAATTTTAGAGCTTATTTGTTTTATGGCCCTAGCTGCTACAAAATTCAATTTAAAAAAGTTATATGCAAAATTTTGCTAAAGAACAGATTTATCCACCCAAGGTGTGCTTATTACTCAAATATAAGAATTAAAGTAAACGATGAAATATTAGGAACTGGACAATAGTTAACTTTTCCGATATTAAAATTAAAGGAAACGATGAATTATTAAATTGAATATGTTTAATCTAAATGTGTGGCGTTGGGCTATTCGAAGTTTTCTCTTCACTAACCTTGTTAACTTTAATTAAGATAGATTGCTATAAATAACAATTTCTTCCCAACCATAATAAAACGTGATTAGGTGAGTTAGAGGCAGGTAGAAATAAAGTGAAGTGATTTAGGTAGGAAAGTATATAAGCAGAAGGAAGTCTAGTGGATAAGGGGTTGAGTGTCACTAGCGTTGGGTATATGCCTTACAGATGGTAGACGAGATCAAGAGTTGCTACAGGTGAAAGTGATCGTAGCGAGGTCAAGAACCAAGTCAACTTCAACTGTAAAAGTTTCGGTTAGACACTCTTAATTTGGTAATTAGTGAGATGGCCGAATATACTATCTACGATGTTACCTTGGAGAGCAGGAATTCATTTATCATTATTGTGCAAGTCTATTGAATAAATATTGTGTCTAACGTCTTCTGGTATAAGTTACTCACTTTTAAGAGTTAGTATATTTGATTGAGTTAGGGCACAAGAGGCGAATAGGAATACTATTCCACCACAAATGTAACTAAAATTAAAGCGAAAGATAAATTACTAAATTGATTATTATATCGTATACATGTAATTAAAATTAAAGCAAACGATCAATATAATTAAATTTAATATATTTAATATAATTAAATTTAATAAATTTATTATATTTAATTTTTTATATATTAAGTAATTAAAAATTGAAGCAAGCGATAAGAAGTTGAAAAGTGTTCTGGAACGCCAAAAGTGATCTGGTACATGAAAAGTGATCCAAATAAAACAATAGCCCCTTGGATGTCTAATTAAACCATCGCAGAATTCAAAACATAACACTTTAATGTGTTTCATAACGTAATTTTTTATTTACAGTTTATAAAGAGTTAACACACAACATATTTGTTCTGAAAACTACTACTTTTGAAAATAGGTACAAAAATCTCAGAGAAAAAAAAATATTTCTAAAAACAAGTTCTCTTATAAAAACAAAAACATATGACATGCAACTCATAATTAAAATTAAATTAATAAATAATGCAATTTTATTTTAATCATGATCTTAAAGAAAATCTAAAAACAATAAGATTAATTAGAGTAACTTATTCTGAACAAAAAGTTATTATATAGATATATTGAACAAAAATATGCAGCTGAAATGCGAAGAATTATTACCATTAAAATTTTTATTTCGAAATGTTTAAATATTATAGAATTATTCGTTTTAGTAGGAAAATTTTAAAACCATTTTAATGACGAATGCTCTTTTCAAAGCTATGCTTGAATTTTTTAAAAAATACAAAACACTAAGCTTCATTTACTTGAAAGTAATAAATTCTAGAATTTAATATAATGAATAAAATCGAGCAATACAATATATTTTATTCAATATAAGTACTGAAAGCTGTTTTTTTTCACACTTTTATTTCTTTACAAAATAATGAAATAATTTCCTTTGAAAAAATACTGAATTTAATATTCTTATATAAGCAAATGCTCCTTCACCAATTAATCTTTTTTTTTTAAGACTTTGATTTAAAATTAAAAGTTTTTCTTATAACCTTACTCTATCAACTAAGTATTTAATTGTATGCTCTTTGCGTTCATTAACAATTCTTAAATTATTTGTGATCAATTACTGACAATCTTAAGTAAGCCAAGAACCTATTAAGAAATTTCAGATATTTTTGTGGGGGAAAAGGGATCAATTGAATTAATTTTTTTTCTCGTAAAAATAAACGTATCATAAAATAATAATTAACAGTCGATATTATTAAATAGTATACGGTTCCACATATCAGTTTTAGTATTTATCAGCCTGTTAACAAATCAGATAGCACATTTTTTTTTCTTAAAAAACCTTTGAAATAATCTGATTACTTACCTGTCCGAGAGCGACATGTAGGAAAAGTTGTACACTCTATAATGTCTGGAGGAGTAATGAGCAAAAAGACAGAAATACATCGCTTCATCCTATTTTCAAAAGAAATTCTCTAGTTGTAATAGATCCTATAAGGAATCAACCAATGGAATGGCTTAAAAACCCCATACATCACTGCATCCATCCCACAATTAACTTAAGTAAACAAAACGCCCTTCACTGCTTTTATTTCTCACAGAAATCTAAGAAAGAAATTGTCTTTTACTCCCATATTTTTGGTCTTCATTTTTAAAATAGTCCAGTTGGTTGGAATCTTGCACATATCCCACGATCAACTTAGCAAACAAAATGAGTTTTATTTTTTTCTCCCCATTTCTTGCAGAAATATAAAAAGAATAATTTTAAGTACACTTCTTTGTTCACTATTTTCAAAATAGCTGAGCTGATCGAAACTTATAGTCACAATAAAGTTTTTTTCCCCATACTAAGTTTATTACTTTGAACAGAGATTACATTATTAATCTATACATCTGTGGCGAAATTCAGAAAATAAAGGCTTTTTCTCAAATTTAAGAAATAGTTAATAATCAAGATTAAAGGCCCATTTATTTTTTGGAAAGTGTTACCATAAACTATCGAAAAAAATAGCCATTCTGTAAACTAAAAAGAAAAAATATTTAAAAAATAAAATTGTAAGTTCTATGCAAAGTTTTTCAAAGAACAGATTCAGCCACCCAAGGTGCGCTTCTTTTTATAATTATTAGTAAATTACTCACTTATATATAAGAATTAAAGTAAAGGATGAAATATACTCTACAACAAAAAATTCCGACGCACCAAGGAGTTGTCCGATGCAGACGAAAATTGGCGGGTAGGAAAAATATGTACAGAATAGAAAATGAGTAAAATGTCAGAAAAATTGAATGATTTATTTCAGAGTTACATAGTTACAAAGTAACGAGCTCATTAAGGTGTTGACCCACCTCTAGCCTGGATGCAAGCTGCCACACACGACATGGCATTAAGGGATAAAACTCCCTGATGGTCTCCTGCGGTATTTCTTGCCAAATTTGCTCCAATTGTTAGGCTAGGTCATCAACATGGTAGATGCAGTGGCCTTCCCATTATATCCAAGACATACTCGATTGGAAAAAGATCTGGCTGGACAAGGAAGTGCTTGACAAGCTATAAGACAGTTCATAATCACACGTGCCATATGGGGTCTAGAATTATCTTGCTGAAAAATAATGCCACAGTACTTCAAAAGGAACGGTAGCAAAACAGGTCTCAGAATGTCGTCGACATACCGCTGTACAGTAAGTGTGCCTCTAATGACGACCAAAGGGGGGCAGCCATCAAAGGAAATGGCACCCCAGACCTTAACTCCTGGTTGAGGGCCTATGTAACGTGCAATAGTGAAAGCAGGATCTGCTCGCTGCCCTGGGGGTCTCAAGAAATGTGTTTGATTATCGTCAGGACACAGTTGGACGCGGGATTCGTCGATAAACACTATACGTCCCCAGTCAGCATCATTCCAACCTGATCGAGCCAAACACCACTGTAATCTGCTTCGACAGTTTGCAGGCGAAAGTGGCAGGTGGCATAGTGGTCGGTACTCTATCAGCCGTCTGTGAATGGTCATGGTGGACACTCGTGTGCGGGTCGCACGTCTGATCGTTGATAACGATGAATCAGGTGCTGTGACAGATGATTTGACTATCACTCTGTCATCTCGATCTGCTGTGGCCCTAGATCATGACGCTGCAATCTGCTACCATCATGACGCTGCAATCTGCCACTATTCACCCATTCTTGCCAGCATCTTCTAATCACTGTATCGCTTCCACCCATATGATGAGCGATTCTCCAATTTATATTATCATTATTTGCTTTGTATATTATCTTTATTTTGATCTTAAATTGTGTTTAAAATTCTTGGAATATACTCTATAACCCCCCTCCCAAAAAAAAAACGACGCACCTACAAGGAATTGTCTGATGGAGACATGAATAGGAAAATTATGTATAGAATAGAAAATGAGTAAAATTTCAGAAAAATTGAATGATTTGTTTCAGAGTTACATATTTACATAGCACAATAAGGTGTTTTTCCACATCTAGCCTGGATGCAAGCTGCCACACGATGTGGCATTGAGTGATAAAGCTCCCTGATAATCACCTGCGGTATTTCTTGCCAAATTTGCTAAAATTGTCTGATTAGGTCATGAACATGGTAGATCCAGTGGCCTTTCAATTACATCCCAGACATACTCGATTGGAGAGAGATCTGGTTGGCCAAGGAAGTGTTTGACAAGCTGTAAAACAGCTCATAGCAACATGTGCCGTATGTGGTCTGGCGTGATCTAGCTGAGAAATAAGGCCAGGGAACTGCAAAAGGAACGGTTGCAAAACAGGTCTCAGAATGTCGTCGACGTACCGCTGTACAGTAAGTGTGCCTCTAAGGAGGACCAAAGGGGGTCGGCTATCAAAGGAAATTGCACCGCAGACCATAACCCCTGGTTGAGGGCAGGCCTATGTAACGTGCAATAGTGAAATTAGGATCTGCTCGCTGCCCTGGGGGGTCAACAGTCAGGGACAGTTGGAAGCGGGATTCGTCGTTAAACACTATACGTCTCCAGTCAGCATCATTCCAACCTGATAGAGCCAAGCATCACTGTAGTCTGGTTCGACAGTGTGCAGGCGTGAGTGGCAGGTGGAGTAGCGGTCAGTACGAGATTAGATTTTGCTCTATGAGCCGTCTAATGGTCATGGTGGACACTCGTGTGCGGGTCGCACGTCTGATGGTTGATAACGATGAATCAGGTGCTGTGACAGATGATTTGACAATCATTCTGTCCTCCCAATCTGCTGGGCCCCTAGGTCAACCGCTACCATCATGACGCTGCAATCTTCCAATGTCCACCAATTCTTGCCTGCATCTTCTAATCGTCGCATCGCTTCGATTCATATGACGAGCGATTCTCCGATTTACCCAACCTGCCTCTTTTAATACAAGGATATGACCTCTTTCAGACTCTGACAGTTGCTCATAATGAGCTCTAATCCTGTGGCGGGGCATTTTCTTAATCGTAGAAAGGTATCCTAAATCGCAATGCAGCAGGAAAGTTGACCATCAGATTGAGAATCACTTCTTATATACACCTTCTGAGTGTGCAGTTCCAATGCTCTGTAGCTCCCACTATTCATGCATTGGACACCAAATTTTAATCATTTGCATTTTAGGTCCAAATGTCTTTGCAGACGAAATTTTATTAAAATTGGACAACTCTTTCTTGGTGCGTCTCTGCCTTTTTTTTTTTTTTTTTTTTTTTTTTATAGAGTGTATCAAGAAATGGGCAATAGTAAACTTTTCCGATATTAAAATTATAGGAAACGATGAATTATTAAATTGAATATGTAATTAAAAGGAAAGCTAACGATAAATTATTAAAATGAATATTATATCAGCTACATGTAATTAAAAATAAAGCAAACGATCAATTACTAAATTTAATATATTTAAACTAAATGTAATTACGATTGAAGCAAACGATAAAAAATATTGAAAAAAAGGATCTAGTACACCAAAAGGGATCCAGATAAAACAATAGACCCTTCAGTGGCTAAAAAATATTTAATCTAAGAAGAATTTAAAAATCGATATTTCGTCTATCAATCAACTTGATTTCATAAAAGTAATTTTAATCCTTTGGAATTTCTTCTTTCCTCGTAAGGCTAAATTATTTTATCTATTTGAATTTAGCGTATTCTATACGAGTAGAACAAAAAATAATTACCGTTCCTACAGTATTACATTTGCCACCTATTTTCAAAAATACTTTATATCTATTTTAACGACTCGTTTTGTGGGTTTTCCGGTATCTAATTTTCTTTTTTCCCAAAAATAGTAGAGAAAATCTAATTCCGCTGAAACTCGTTATTTTGTGCTCTTTCGGATACACTCTTATACATTTAAATAGATAAAATAGTCAGGATTTGAGGAGGAAAGTAGAAATTCCATAGGATTAACATTATGATTTTGAAATCAACGTGACTGGTAGACTGAAGTCTTATGCTCAACTTATCCTACATAAGAAATTATATGAGATGAACTGCCACGAGATAATAAAATATACTTTATTTAATATATAAATAAAAAATTATTGAAAAATTGCAGCAATTTTTAATTCAAGAATGAATTCAAAATTCAAATAAATCTGAACGAGTACGAGAGGCTTGTTCTCAAAAAGAAACGTATTGCTTAGGATTTGCTCAAGTCTTATAGACTGTTAATGAAATAAATCGTTGTAAAAATATAGAAAAATAATTTGTTGTTGTGTGGGAGTGGAGTAATATTATTTTTAACTAAACATCAGATATGGAAAATATTTAATATCTATGCTTCTAATAATAGGATTGCTCTTGTATTTAAATATGTTAATGTTCAAAAAAAATATTTTATAGTATGTTTTTGTACAGTATCACTGGAACATATTTGAATATGTTCACTGGTAAAAGTATCACTGGTAAAATCTGTTCTCTATTCTTCTCAGAGCTTTATTCGTGAAGTTAAATGTTACTTAAATTTTCGAAACTAAGTTCTGCAGATGTTGTGATTTAAAAATTTTATCAAACATCAGTTCTTGTCTTGTTTCAGAATATATAAATCTCATCCAAGTTCAAGGCGATTTTGCATACAATTAGCGAATCATCAGAAGGAGAAAATTCTTTTGTTTATTCACAATATTTCTGTAAAATAAATCTTCAGAATACAGAGAATTCAAAATCATTGTGACCGAATAATAAAAGCGAATTCACCATAGCTATTTAACTTTCACCAGGTCTGTCTCACTTTTCTCCAAGACTGCTGTAGCAGAGCATAAGTGGTAAACATTTGCACAGATTAGTGACACAACAGGAATAAAATAACTTTTGAACTGATCAATAACACAATCAGATGCAAAACAGTACTTTCAATATCATTAATTGCACTTTTAATAACCTTCAGTTCACACAGCTTACTAGTTCAAACCCCGGACAAATCTCTAAAGTAATACTCTGTACTCCAAAGGCAGACTCCGACAGGCTTCGTATCTCCAAGTATTTATAACTCTCCTAGCCATGTGTGACGTCACCTGGAAAATTTAGGAAAATTCCATAACTCCTCTTCGAATACAGATTTTTAAAAAATTTCAGGATTTCAGAGCACATTTTTTGGTCTCCAAGATTATGAAGACGGTTACCAAGTCAGCAAAATATTCGTCAAGGTCGGGAGGTCATTGCTTAAGCTTTTCTCGGTATCCGACAAACATCTGTAAATGTCTATTTTCCTCCACAAGAGTAACATTATATTTGTGTGTGTGTGTAAGGCAATAATTATTGTCCATGTTAAAAATATTTTCCACTCATTGTACGCAGTGAACACCACTAGGAAAATCTTAAGAACATACTTTTATTAATTTAACACGAGAGAGAGGCCATTGCATGGAAATATTTCCTTGCTTGGAATTTATAAGCAAGAATTTCTTCAGATCATGTGATATTGGATGGAGGAATCTGTAGGTATTTATTTTCGCTGGATAAGGAGAGTATACACGGGAAGCGTGTGAACGTTTGACTGAGCAGGTTTCAAGAGCGCGTAATTACATAAATAAAAACTAAATTGAAATGATGTCAAGAAATGAAGATGAATTCCTTACTTTGATAATTAAGGTATGGGAAAAAAAATTAGTGAAGAATTTAAGTAGTCTTTGTTATATATATATATATATATATATATATATATATATATATATATAATGGACGTATAAAATGGCCTGAATATTCATGGCTATAATATGAGAACAACAATTCCTAATAAATTCTATTTATTCCTTTTGGCGAAAAGAGAATCCATTTTACACACATTTTGAAAAAATCAACAACTCTGCTCTGGTCTTCATGACCAGAGCAAAAGAGAGAGAATTTTACCTTGCTTCAAATTTATATGTAGGGATTTCTTTAGATAACGGGATAGTCATGAGGTATTGGATGAAAGGTTTCTGAGGGATTTCAACAGGAGACAAAGAACCTTCAGGGATTATTCATGCAGCTTTGCGACCACAGGAAAGTTGCTTTAGCAGATTTTACCAGCTCTTGATCGCATAAATTAAAAAATGACTTGGACTCGTATCAGAAAATAAAAATAAGCTCTTTACTGAGAGTTATAGAATGGGAAAAATTAGAAAGTTAAATTATTTTTAAGAGTGGAATCATTACACACACACACGTGTGTGTGTGTGTGTGTGTGTGTGTGTGTGT
>BMAW01131842.1:216310-275049 GCA_019974015.1 Nephila pilipes
AATTTTTGCTGAGTGTATATCAATTTTATCCTATGGCATAATTTCCTGCTACTTCAAAAAAATTAAAATATTTGATTCTTGTTTCAGTCTCATTTTTTTAGTGACATGTACAATACATACTCTTATCTTATTTTCTATAATAAATAAACAGAATTTCAGTTGATTGATGACAGATTCGTATATAACGAGATTCTAAATGGCCTTACTTTTTATACAAAAACGAAATGGATTGATGTCACAATATATATCATTTAAAATTTACAAATTTTTCTTTGAAAATATGTGGTGATATTTT
Organism: Nephila pilipes; assembly: GCA_019974015.1. Lineage (NCBI taxonomy): Eukaryota > Metazoa > Arthropoda > Arachnida > Araneae > Nephilidae > Nephila > Nephila pilipes. Next base: position 216,606 of record BMAW01131842.1, read on the forward strand.
AAGCATGCAGGAAGACTGTAAACCCATTTTTAGAAGCATTTTGCAGTAACCATTCAGGCTTATTTGATACTTCCTATTATGGAGCAAAAGATTTACCCTATTATTTTTGATATATATATATATATATATATATATATATATATATATATATATATATGGTGTTTTCTTATGATATTGTCTTAATTGAAAAAAAATTTCCAAAGAATGAAACATGATTTAAGTCAATGAAATTGAAAATTCATAAAATATATTGAAAAGAATTGAAGCAATGTATATATACTGAAATTAGTAATTTAGTGCGCGATAACGATAGTGAGCTGAATTTCTCAAGTGAAACATCAGTTTTACACCTGGATTGAGTAAGGATCCTTTGGAGTGAATGAAGATAATATCAACAAAGGGTCAGTGACTCGAATCTTCATCTTTCTTTCGTCTCAGGTCTCAAATCCGATGGGATATATATGTAGGATAAACACTAGATTATTATTTTAAATCTTACAACAGCCACGTTTAGGAGTAATTATCTTAGATAAAGTATTTTAACTATTAAATATCGATTATTCGGAAATCTGAATAAAATAACTTTATTATCATCATCGTGATTAACTTTCTCTCCCTCAGACTGCTGATTCAACTCTACTTTAAATAAGTTTAATAATGTCCGCAAAAGAAAGTAAATAGAGGGGCATTAGACTTTTGCTAAACGAGCAAACAAATATTTTCAAAAATTATATTATTTTCTAAGAATTCCTATGGCCCATGCATGTCCTAAATGGTAGACCTAGAAATGAAGAATAAGAATTTTTTTTTCAGTCATATTCCATTCATGCATGTGGCAGTCATCGATGGAAGTGCGCATGAGTAAACCGAACCATAGAAAATGCCGCAACAAAGATGTTGCAAAGTTTCAACGCGATATTTATAAATTCAAAATTAAATAAATCTACATTAATTATATTAAAGTAAGTTTAATTCAAGGAAATCGCTTACAGTATTTCAATTTGAGAGATTAGTACAAAAATAATAAATTTCCTATCCGAATTATATTTATTTTGAAAGGGCTTTTTAAAAAAATGCAATTTTTGTAAAATGAAATAAATGTAAAATGTGATAAATATAAAATGTAATTTTTGTAAAATGTAATAAATGAAATAAATGTAAAATGTAATTTTTGTAAAATGTAATTTTTGTAAAATGTAATTTTTGTAAAATGTAATAAATATAAAATGTAATAAATGTAAAATGTAATAAATGTCTTTTGAAATGTAATTTTTGATTTTAATATTATTTGGCTTAAAAGAGTTAATGATATATAATCACAAAATAAAGTTTTTTCATATTGAATAAAACTTAAGAGAAAGAAATTCTTTTTCAATCATTATTCGTTCCCTGTCTAACTTCTTCCTTTTTCATACATGATTTTGATGCTTACTGTCAAACACAGCATCTGCATTTGAACTATATACAGTCACTCCCAAAATTAAGTATACGCCTCTCATTTTCTTTCTGGTAGGCCTAAAACAATAACAGGAAATACATCATTTTAAGTTTTATTTCTCCAAGAAATGTTGAGGCTACATGAACAACCGATTTTTCGAACCACCTTTTTATTGTTACATTTTCCTTACTTGTGGTAATGGAAAATGTGCCTCTTGAAACACGTTCAATTCATTAATAAGTTTCAATTTATTTGTAGCTTCTTCTAATCTATTTGTACGTATGGTTCCTGTTGAAAAGATTATTTTCTGTTCAACAATTTTCATCAAAAGAAGAATTGTTGTGAATAAATTGTTGAAAAATACTTTGTGATTTTTATGCATTTTAAGTTTACAAAGCTTCAATACAACACCTCCAACTGCTTCAAATTCTTTATAAAATTCCTGAGATTCAGCATTTGCACTTTGATAAAGTCCAAATGCATAAACATAGCCAGAAAATTCAGCTAACATGCAGGATTTTATTCAACATGGATGGGGTTTCTCTCTCATGTATTGTTTAATGTTTGACCTTCCTTTGAACGGAATCATCATTTCATCCACTGACAAATACTCTTCTGGGTCGCAGATGTCAGAAAACACTCTGGAAAGGTAGTCTAATATTGATCTGATTTTATGCAACTTAACTTTACTGTAGTGAGATGCATTACTTGGAACAAACTGAAAATATTTCCGTATTTCGAAGAAGTGAATATTATCAGCGATAATATTTAGTATCATGCTATGTTTTGGTGCCCAGTAAAATTTTAATCTGGAATACTGAAGGTATGTCATTACAAAATGTATTTCTAAAAATACCTTCAGTTCATGAAGAGTAAGGGCAAAATTTTCTTTCTCTTTTAATGTGGCATACATTTTTGATTCATGCACTGTTTTCTTCTAAAAAATCATCTGGCAGCCTTTTAGAGAAATAATCAATAGGCATATTTCCAGATGCATGGAATTTGTGATTTCCTAAAAATGGGTGTATAATGTTTTAAAGATCATTATCTATTCTTATTTATTCATTTTATATTAAAAATAATATTATGAAACTATTTTTAAGGATTTTTACTAAAACTTGTTTAGTTTTATTTTTTTAAGGAAGTTGCCCTTTACAACCACGTGTTACTTTAAGCCACATATAAGGCACCATAGTTTCCTATACATATGAAGCTTATTTTTTATAAGTAAACAATTTTTATGAGATTATGTAACACATACATGTCTTACGACGGGGAAAATTTTTTACTTACCTTATTTGGAAGTATATTACAGAAACAAACAAATGATGTTATTTCTGCATTCACTTCTTTCTCAAAATCAACGTTTTTAATTTTTAGACTGGTGCTGCCAGCTGTTATAGTATACTAAAACAATTTGAGGCGCAATTTGAGGCTAAAGGAATAACAGGTGTCACTCAAATGAAAAAAAAAATGATTTTAAATCACTCTTTCTTTTAATTATTGTGGGAGCCTCAAATGAGCCCCAGGTGAGTGAGAGGGTTAAGATATGTGATTTCCAGTAGAAAAAAAAATAGATGTGAAAATGAACTCCAGATTTGAAACTGCTTTTGAAATTCAGAAAAATGTCATTCGAACATCTGAAGAAGGTAAATGTCTACTTCTCATTACAAAGGAAGCTCAAAACAATCATGAATGCATAAAAAAAAATTATCCGGAAGTATAAAATATCTGGGCAAATTACAAATAAACTCGGAAGATGGAGAAAAAGAGTTCTTCAGCTCGACAACCAAGAGAAGCATCATTCAAAATGTTTAAAAAAAATTCTATAATGAACGCTCAAAAAGGTTTTTCATCTAATTCAACAACAATCGAAAAATGCGTTTCAACAGAAACAATTCAAATTCTTCTATGTGAATGGTCACGTAACTAGAAAGAAGCCCTTCACATCCAAAGAAAATAAAGGATTAGATTTGAGGAAAATCACATTTCAAACCCTCAGTATTGCTGGAATAATATAACAGTTAATTCAGTTTAACGCTAATTCAGTGTTTTTGGATTATGTTTGTTTGTTGACGTCGCACTGAGAAGCAACATGAGGGCTATTGGCGACGGACCACGTAGTATTGAATCTCCCGGTTCAAGTAACGAGGACGACACCTGAGCTTGTATTTTAAGATTATTTATTCCTTTATGAAGGCAAGTGAGTGATGCGTACTCAATTTTTGGAGCCTCCAAATAATCCATCATAATTTTAATACTGAAAATTAATACCAGCTGTTATAGTATACTAAAATAATTTTTTGCTGATTAAACCGTTTGGCATACATTTTTTTAGATGTTCGTATCCTTTAAAATTACCCTCTTAAGCGTTGCAACGAAACACTGAATGAATGTATGAAAAAGAGACATCAAAATTCAAAACAGTTGGACAATTCTCTGTTACATTTCGTCATTCTTTTTAACATTTTCAGCTTTGGTACTTTACCATTAGAAAAGGAAGCATACGGTCAACACATATTAAAGAGAATTTCATTTACGTTTCGGACGCAGTTTTGTGAAAATATTTCTAGAAACTAACTCGAATTTTCAGAATTTGCATACTTATATATCAGAGGAATAACCATTATGTAGATTCCATTAAATCTATGAAAGACATTTTTGAAAAACAGGAAAATTTAGTTTTTTCGAATTTATCCTGAAATGCCTTGAAATAATCATTACAAAGAGAGTTGTCTGTCCTTAATTTCGTCTTCGATAAGATCAAAAAGTTTTGAATACCTGTTTAAGTTTCATACAGCGCAAAAATTTAAATTTATAGCTGCTATCTTCAACAAAAACGCCAGAAATTAAAACGCTTTAATACTCGTAACTAATCCAAGAGACGCCTCTTTTAATCTGGTTGGTAAAGGTGGCAACAAAAAGCAATCGGTGAACTTTTCTTTGGACCCATTGGTCCAGGCTTCGAAATACCACTGGCATTCCAAGGCTAAACAGGTCTGAAAACTATCGGCCGCCGGAGTGATGACCTAGGACTTAAATCTCTAGATGATAGCACAGCCTTGTACTACTGGTTGCATATGTCCCAGGCGCAAAACACTTGCATCTGCGTGTCTAACAAGAAAACAGCATTTAAAACTCAATTAGTGATATACCGGCTATGGCGCACGTGTTAGTGAGACCCGCCACTCAACTAGAGACAGCCGATGACGCCCTGAACGCAACTGCCGATGACACAAATGGAAAACTGTTAAAAGTTAAACTCTATGCAACTGGAACCGGGATAAATATCAATTACGGGAACGGTAGGAAAAGCGACCATTACTGCAAATATCATTCAGAACGTTTCTTTCCGTATCATCATGATGATACTGGAGAGACAGTATGCAGCGGCTGTCTTTGACAACAGCGCCAGAAGATAAAACGCCGAATAACTATCCCAAGAGAGGCATCTCTTTTAGTCTGGTTGGTAAAGGCGGCAACAAGAAAACGATCGGTAAACTTTTCTTTGGACCTACGGGTCCAGGATTCGAAACACAACTGGCACTTCATAGTCAAACAAATCCTCCCCCCTCCACGGGTTCAAAAGCCATTAGCCGCTAGAAAATGTTTTGATATCAGTGATAAATACAATTTTTATTCAAAAGACTTTAAAAAAAAAAGAAATTGACATAGGAATGTGTCTAGGAGTAAGGGTAAAACAGTTTTCAATCCCCCTCCCCCCTTAGAAGTTCGATGCGAACAGGTATAAATTTTTTTAAGAAGAAAAATATGAGGAAAAGATCTTTCCAATTAAATTATAATTTTTGTTTGTTTGTTTGTTTGTGTATCGAAAGCTTTTTGGTTCCTTATTTCTAAAGAAAAAGAAATTGAATCCAGTCGTACTAGAATTTTTTACTAAATAAGTTATATTTTAATTTTAAATTTGCAACACGTCAATAAAATTAGTTTTCCGTTTCTGATCAATTATTTTACTACGTCCTGCAGCAGAATCTTTGAACAAGATTTCTATAGAAGAAAACACACAAGCACAAAATCATTCTACATTTCTGAACATAATAGACTCCACAGAAAAGAATTTCACAGTTTTTAAATATAGGTAAATACAATTATAAAGTCCAAAACTGAAAAGATATTTTGAAAATTAAACTTTTTACAACTATATATCTAAATACATAATTTCTTTTCTATTTAATTATCTGTTAAGAAGAGTCTCATCGAAATATTGGCGGTTTATTTCCAATATTAATTTTTTAACAAAACAATTAAGATCTTCATTTTATACTTCAACAAATTATATTTTAAATTGGGTACATTTATCAAAATGTTAAGCTATATTTCAAATCAAATGTTAAATGACATTAGAATTACATATTAACAGAAAGATTTATAAAATTCATAAATCTCGTTTAATACTTACCTTTTAAATCGGTTTTTAGAAATTCTATATATTTCTCAGATGCTTAATGCTTTGATTTGAGTCCAAAAATTTATTTCAAATTAAATCCCTAAGCGGCTTACATATTTTTGAAAGGTTTATTATGAACGTTCAAGCCGATTCTATTTTGCAATCAGAGCGTTTATTAGAAAAATGGAAGATTTTCTCTTTTTAAATTCAAAATCTATGTATTGTATTAAAATAATTTTATATATATTTTTATCAAAAAGCAATGAATCACTTTTAAATATATATAGGGAAAAAAAGAATTTTAAGAAAAATTGACTTGTACATCTAATGAATTGATGACAAGTTCAAATCCTCAGTAAAATTCCGAATATAATGCCGGATTGCTGATTATAGACTTAATTTTCGAAAAAAAGACGTCGCTTCATATTCTCGTAAATTATTAAATTACAATAGAGCAATATTAGTTGTTTAGTACTGAAATGAGAGTATTGAAAACTTGTGAGAAAGTTCCATAAAGATTAATTTCGAGAAATGAACATTCTTAAGAGATATTTAATCATGCTCTCGATCAACTTGCCAGGGTGAGTGATTGTAGATTTATGTCTCAAATATCTGTGTGTCTAAATCTGCCCCAACTATTTGTTTTAAAAATGCACTCTGTAACAAAACAAAACAAAAAAGACGCACCAAGAAGGAGTTGCCCGATTGTAATGAAATTTCGCATTCACTGACATTTGGACCGAACATGCGTATGACTAAAATTTGGTGTCCAATGAATGAATAGCGGGAGCTGCAGCGCATCAAAACTGCGCACTCAGCAGGTGTATATAAGAAGCGATTCTCAATCGGATGGTCAAATTCTCTGTTGCATTGCGATTTAAGGTACCTTTCAACGACTGAAAAATGCCTTGCCGCAGGATTCGAGCTCATTGCGAGCAACTGTAAGAGTTTGAAATAGGTCGTATCATTGGATTGAAAGAGGCAGGTTGGGCAAATCGGAGAATCGCTCGTCATATGGGTTGAAGCAATTCGGTGATTAGAAGATGCTAGCAAGAATGGGTGGATAGTGGCAGATTGCAGCGTCATGATGGTAGCAGTTGATCTAGGGCCACAGCAGATCGAGAGGACTGAGTGATAGTCAAATCAGCTGTCACAGCACCTGATTCATCGTTATCAACCATCAGACGTGCGACCTGCACACAAGTGTCCACCATGACCATTCACAGACGGCTGATAGAGTACCGACAACTATGCCACCTGCCACTCACGCCTGCACATTGTCGAAGCAGATTACAGAGGTGCTTGACTCGATCAGATTGGAATGATGCTGACAGGGTACGTATAGTGTTTATCGATGAATCCCGCGTCCAACTGCGAACATCCATAATCGAACACATTTCTTGAGACCCCCAGTGCTGCGAGCCGATCCTGCTTTCACTATTGCACGTTACATAGGCCCTCAACCAGGAGTTATGTTCTGGGGTGCAATTTCCCTTGATTGGCGGCCCCCTTTGGTCCTCCTTAGAGGCACACTTACTGTACAGCGGTATGTCGACGACATTCTGAGACCTGTTTTGCAACCATTCCTTTTGCAGTTCCCTGGCCTTATTTTTCAGCTAGATCATGCCAGACCACATACGGCACGTGTTGCTATGACCTGTCTTACAACTTATCAAACACTTCCTTGGCCAACCAGATCTCTCTCCAATCGAGTATGTCTGGTATATAATAGAAAGGCCACTGGATCTACCATGTTGATGACCTAGCCCGACAATTTTAGCAAATTTGGCAAGAAATACCGCAGGTGATTATCAGGGAGCTTTATCACTCAATGTCACATCGTGTGGCAGCTTGCATCCAGGCTAGATGTGGAATAATACCTTATTGTGCTATGTAAATATGTAACTCTGAAATAAATCATTCAATTTTTCTGAAATTTTACTCATTTTCTATTCTGTACATAATTTTCCTATCCATGCCTCCATCAAACAACTCCTTGTTGGTGCGTTATTTTTTTTTTGTAGGGGGGAGGGGGTTATAGAGTATATTCCAAGGATTTTAAACACAATTTATGATCAAAATATCGATAATATACAAAGCTTAATTTTAAAAAAATGTAGTATGATAGGTAAAATTCTAAAAATATTATAAAAAATAAATTTTTCGCAATAAAGCAAACAAATTGTATTAGAATTTTTCCCACCATCAAGACAGATGAACTTGAATCAATGTAAGTTAAGCACCTTTAAAAATTCTGTTTCTGATCATGCTAGAATATCCTTTTTGAATCTTTTCTAATGATAATAGTTTTTAGTTTAGTTTAGTTTTTATTAACGTCGCACTAGAAGCAACACGTGGGCTATTGGTGACGGACCTCGTAATTTTAAACCATGGTCAAGTGACGAGGACGACACCTGAGCTGGCACCTCCACCCCTCTCCTATTACTTATGATAATATAGTTATGGTTTGAAAATGTTTGAGGATAAACAATTGCAAAAATTATTCTAATTAATACAATGACACATGTGGCTACAAAAGTAAATATTAGTTGGAAAGCAAAGGTTTCTCTAACACTTGGAATATCTTAAATAAAATTGGAAATGAAGGCATGAAAATTAAAACTGTCGAATCAAATCATGGATTTAGAAAATATCTTAGAGTCTATAAAGTATGTAGTTCTCCTGGGTTTTTGGTTTTGTAGAGAAATCTTTGTCGAAGAGGATATATTTGGTTGCAGTTGAAGAAATAAGGAGACACACATTGGAACAGTTGTTAACCCTTTCAGGGGCACAATGTTATTATGAAATATTTTTAAAGCGATATATAGGCAAAAGAAGTATATCGATCATGGAGATGAAAAAAAAAAAAAAAAAAAAAAATTGAAAAAAATCAGCAGATCCTGGTTCAGAGAAAAGGGTACTTATACGGCTTAAACATGAACGGGGACAGTTTGCTCGCGGCAAAAGGTGCTCCTGAAAGGGTTAAAGAAATGTATTGACAAAACTCCTCCATTAATTTTGATTACTAAAGAACCTTTAATGAGCTAAGCGGAAGTTTTGACAATGATTTTGGTGTTAGTCAATTTAAAAGCTTTAAAAAATTTGACTCACACTAATGCTATTGAAGGAAACTAATAAAGCATAATGGGTTCAAATTTGATTTAATTTTCGATTTGGGGTTTTTTAGAAGGAGAAGGGAATTTTTGCAAAAAATATCAGCCCCCCTATTTTAATGATAAATTTCTTATAGTTAGTGAATTACATGCGTAATAATTATTCCACTAAAAATATTGAATTAAAATATCACTTCCTTGCTTTCTTGCTTACAAGTTCGTCAATAGTGACATCTAAGTTTATTTTTTCAGACAAATATTTCTCTATAACAATTAAACCTAAAGCAATCATTGTAGTGATTTGCCATCAAAAGAAGATATCCGAAATCAACCTCCGCTTTGATAAAGGTGACTATCTTCGTACATGCACGGTCTGCTCAAGGGTAGTATCGCCCCTGCCTAAAACACAGCCAATACGCCTCGTAACTTTAATATCACCCCTCTGGATCATTAAGTCTCGATTTTACAATTCGTAACTCTGCACGACAACGCATATGAAACTTGTCTGTGTTTTTTGTTTTTGTAGGAAATGTTCATATTTCGAATAAAAGGCAAACAACTTTTAACTAAAAATTATTCGGAGAGTATAATCCAAAATTAGAATAATTATCAATAAACCATATAATTATGAGCTATAATCAGTGAAGGGACATAAAATCTGAACTTGAACAGCTCTTTCCTGATTTTCAGACGTACTCTATATGAGGATTTCCACTACAAAATAAAAATTCAGCTTGCATGGTATCTCATTGGAGAGATCACAATTTTTCGATTATTAATCAAGCTCTCCAGGGTCCGAAAAGCAAAGTTAATATTATTTCATTTTACACAACATGCTGAAAAGGCAATCTTTTTTAAAATACGCTTTCGAAAAACATACAAAAACCTTACGGAATTAAATATTTAGCTCATGAAACAAAACCGGTATTGAATATATGAATTATGGTTTAATATAGCTGAATTATTTGGTGATAAGATATATATATATATATATCAAAAAAGGGGTCATTCTCTTCGAGTATAAACTTCTTAATTGAAATAGATATAATTATAAAACTAATGAGCTTTTTTTATCAATCAAGTGATGGTTATGAGGTCACAAAAAATTGCTAGTTTTGTATACCATTTGACAACAATCATCTCAATTCTACTATGGATAATATCATTTTCCAATGGGAGAGCAGTAATGCACGTGCTCTATTTTCTTTTTGTTTCTACATCTTTTTTTGTTGCTCAGATCTCTGTCGCATGATCGCAACATCAGATGAATCGAGTCCATTGCTGTTTACACAAGTAAGTTTTGTTACCATTTTTACGATTGCATATTTTTGTCTAATGCTAGATATTCTAATCACAGCCATTACCCCCCCCCTCCTAATTTTGAACCATGGTCAGAAGACAAGTTCGAAACCTCAACGGTTATTCCTCTAACTACATCCATGACACTTCCTCTGGAAGACAGGGATATTGTGCTGCAGTCTTTCTGCACAGTTAGTGTTTAGAAAAAGTACTACTTTTTTTTATGGAAGATATTGAATGAAACTTCACTGCTATAACATTTACAGAACGATTTCTTTCATTTATTATAAAATAGTTTAATTTATTCAATCGTCGTAATGAAGTCAAGTCTTCGAGACAAAAAAGATAATGGTGATAAGGCTAGATACTATTGTAAAAGTTTTTTTTAAATAAACTATTTAATGTTTTATTTATAATTATCATTACAGAGCTTTTTTTGTATCATTGTACGTTCTTTTGTTCTATCATAGTGACCATTTGTCTCTTTTACCATTTCGTTTTCTATGTTGTAACTCATCTGTAAATCACATTCTGTGTTGATTTGAAAACTTTCGCAGACTAACTATTGATTGATTGATGAGGAATATAGGGCAACAAAAACCTAGACTTACTATTTAAGTCTTACTTTTGGATTACATGACAATCTGATCTCTTAATTTTGTAGTGAAAATTAAGTAAAGAAATAATTTTTAAAAAAAATTTCTACTTTAATGCATAGCACCAATTTTTTCTATTTCAGCTCTGCACCATTAGTAAAAATTAAAATATGGATTCTAGTGAAAGAAATTAATTGCAAAAATATATATATCAAAATCCCATTTCATTAATTTAAAGTGATATTTATTTTATCAAAGCGCTTGTGAATTCTTAGAGAATGGAAATTAAATTGAAGTGAAGATATATTTATTCATTGTTTTATTTTTTTGTTTCTCTATTTCTGGCGCGAAACATGTTAACTTTTCTTGAATTTATATGAAGTTTTGCTGTTTCTTTTTTTAAATTTTACTTTGTGTTTACAAAATAAAAATGATCCCTCAAAACAATTCATTAGATACAAGCGTATTTGAAAGATCATCTTCTACATATATTCATAATTGGAAAAGATTTTATATTGATAATGATGAAAGTTCTTTTGAAAGACAATATGCTACATTTTATTCATCTAGACTTCGAATTTCTACGGATTTGTTACACCAGCAAATACAGAAGAAATGGGGTTAGTACTTCCATTTTAAAACTGATATTTAATTATTAAATTTGTTTAAGTTGTATGTGTAGTATGATTATTTATGAACTAAAGGATTGACTTTTCAAATCTATTAACTATGATTTCAATTGTTTCTCAATATTTCGTAGGGTTTTTTTCCCCCTCCGATTTAATCTAGGTGATGCAAACAAATTTTAAGATAATTCAGTATTTTTCAAAACGAATTCGGTTTCTCATTTTTTTATTGAATTTATTATTCTTTTTTATATCTTACTTCAGGTGAATTTCCTTTTGATACGCATGGTTTGAATAGGAAGGGAGAAATATCTTTAAAGTATAATGTTTTGCATGAGATTTTCACTAATGTCATTCCTAAATATATGCCTCTTCGGTTTTTGTAAAAAAATAGTAATATATAAATAAATTCTTGTTCTTATGATCACTAATATATTAATTAAAAAATTAAATATTAGAATGTCATTCTTAAAATAATGTTTATGTAAGCCTTAAATATGATCCCTCCCCACCCCTGTTTTCAAAATATTTCGGTAATTTTTTTTGTTTTTTACAAATAAAAAATGCGTTTTGTTAATTCTGGTTTCTACTTTTAAAACTAAATTCACCATTATATTTGTTTCTAGGTCCCTCAGCAAATGTGAAACGACTGTGTGACATAACAGGGAATGAAAAAGTTGTTGTCATTGGAACAATATTTAAACATATGGAATTGCATCCAAGTATATTGAAAGAAATAAGTGAAGAGGTAAGTTTGTTGTGAACAGACAAGTTTAGTTTTTTTTTTTTTTAATGTGTTCTTTTTTTTATTTCACAGTGTAACTTATTCTTTTTGCATCTTCATCATCATTTATATACAGCAATTCTGTAATCTGTGTATTAAGTGGATTCATAATTGTTTTTTAAATGGATCATTTACATGGATTTAATTCTGATTCATATTTTCTTGTTTTAGTTATCAAAGCCTGTATATTACTGCAATGCAGCATAACAAAATTAATTTTAGATTTCCTTGCTGTAGTTTATTTCATAATTGTATATAGTATTGGAAATTGTGTGTTGAATATTTGTATTGCAGTAGAAACTTTGTTTGATTAATTAATAGGACACACATTTTAATTTTATTCATGGTTCCACTTCACAGTTCTATTGTGGGACCTGTTAGCTGTGTAAATAGAGAGGTTATTGTAATTTATATTGCCAATTATCTTTATTTTACTATGAGTTATTATTATTGTTTATCATTGTGCTTTATCAAGCCTTTGACATATTTACATACTGTAATTTTCAGTTTTATTTCATTTTTTTGGGGAAAGTAAACTATTTTAAATATTAGATCATATTTGCAGAAGTATTTCATTGTATATTCATTGAAATAGTTTTTTAATATTCTGCTAAATATTTAATCATTTATTATTTTAATTCTTTTGTAACAACTGAAATTTATCTTCTTATTCATTATGTATCTTAGAATTATTTAATGAATATCTTAATGTGCAACTCTTTCATGTAAAGATAGTGTTTTTAGAGGGGAGTTTTTTAATTTTTTAAAATATTAATTTTTCTACATTTGATATATGGGTGAAGAGCTTAAAAATTTTGTCTGAATAAAATAATCCAAATAAGTACAATAATTACTAAAAGTTGGAATGCAGCTTAGCATTATCTATTATACTTGACATAGTTATACATGTTTGAAATATATTTAAGTACTGTACTGAATAATATACAATATTAACTTTTCAAAACAAACTATTGGATATTTTCATGTTGATAACTACTTTGAAATTAAATCCGTCTAATCTTAGTTACTTTCTCGATATGACTGAAGTTTTAATTATTCTGTATCCGTATATTTTATACTTAATTTCTAGGAATATTAGAGAACAAGCAAATAAAAATGAAAAATCATTTTTTGTTGTAAGTAAAATTGTTATTTTTGTGAGTAGGTAACTGTATTGTAGAAGAGATTTACATATTCTAGAATATTCCTCAAAATGAAGTTTGATAAAAGATTAGATTCATGGATAATTGAGGAATGCAATTTCAATTAATTAATTAACACTTTATTTATGAATTCAGCAATAAAAAAATTGTTTGATATGCAATTTGCAATACTATAAAATTTTATGAATAATAATATGCTAATTGGAAGAGTTATTTGTAATTATTTTATTTTTTAAATATGTTTTATTTTTCTGAACTGATATGATAAATCCATTTAATAAAATTATTATAGTTCCATGCATGCAATTTTGGTTGTAAACACATTTAAGGAGAATATATATAAGATGTTTTATTACTCTTTTCAGTTTATCAAAAATTCTGTTATTGTATACTTGTATCAATTCAAAAAATTCAGAAGTAAAACAAAATTAGATCTGTGAGCACATTAGAAAAAAATATGGAAATAAAAGTTGTGATGTATATAATAATATTATTATTTCAATTTATTGATAAATCCGAAAATTCAAATTTTAATGAAACATAAAACAATACATTTCACTCCTTGAGGATATTTGCACTGTCAGCATATGACTGGCATAGAGGTTTTAACACATAAGTCCAAATGTTATAAGTTCTTATGAGTTAATTATTTTACATTATCTTAAATTATTATATTATCTCGATGACTTTTTTGGGATATTGTCATCATTGCTTGGATTTATTTATATTTCATATCTTATATATATATTATGCAAACACATATATAATAGATTGTAAAATTAATTTTTATAAAAAGATTTAAATGTTTCTCCTTGAACCAAAGTATTATACAAAAAAATAATTCATTAGATAATTCCTCCCCTCTGCAGTTTGGTTTGCAGCTAAGTCAATATCATTTTCCTTATATAAATGGACTTGGTTTCACAATACATGACATAAGTTACAAAGGAAACAATTATTTACAATGAAAAATAACCATATCAAAATTCTGCATAAGTAATAATATTTTGAAGAATACCTGAATATATGCATGTATTGTAGAAACTTTTAAGTCAAAACTAGCTTCTTATATATAGAGACATATCTGTGGGATGTTTGTTGTCTGTTTGGACTGGAAAAAAACATTAAATCACATATTATTTATGATGAGGGAATTAACTGTAATTTAAAGTTTGTATTTATAATTTTTTTAAAAAAAAAAATAGGGGCAGGGGGATTGCAAAATCAAATGAATTATTGGAAAGATGAATAATTTTTTTTTTTTATCAAAACCTTTTATTCTTCTGTTATAGAATAACTTGATATTACATTTGGCATTTATATATATATATATATATATGTATATCAAAGTATCATTTTTTTGCAGCATAACTTAATATTACAACCAGTAAATGAAGAATTCTCTAGAGAAGATGATTTCTTAATGTTAGAGGATGATCTTCAACGAGTTGTGCTTTGTGGAAACATTGATCCACAAACACATGTCACTGGTAAGTGGGATTTAAACTTTTTTTTATTTTGTGTTTTGACATTGTAACATATAGAATTAACTTGAAAAGTATATGTATATACAAGTGGCTATGGTAAATTTTTAATCACTCATTGTTAAGGTATAAAGCTCATCAAATTGAACCCTAAACCCTATCTTCTTCTAACTACAGATTACTTCAATCTATGACTGCCTGAAACCAAACAAATCACTATTAACAGCTGCAATTACACAGGGTGGTGTTAATAAAAAAAAACTTCCTCGATATGTGAACCAATCCACTCCATTCATGTTATGTATTTAAGAAAAACTGTGATAATTGTTTCCTTGCATAGAAAATAATTTAGTAACTTTTTTGATGAGAAGAATTAGTTATTAAGGTTTTTAAAAAGAATTGTGTGTGTGATAATAATATATGTTTATGAATTATTAATATCAAGGGCATTTATCTTTATAATATTTAAATTAAAAAGCTGTATTTCAATAAAGGGAAAATAAACTGTCTCTTTTAAAAAATATTGAAAGATATACATAACCAAAAAATTTATTTAAAATATTTCTTCTTTAGAGAAGTGTATATTGATTTTATTAGCAGTTGATTATATGTACTTTTTTTCTTTCTAAGGTGTGAATATTGCAGTTTTGGGATATACTGAAGAAAGTGGAAATTTTTTTGTTGAAGATCATTGCTATCCTTTGGTTAAAGATCCAGAAGTTTTGCCTAGTCTTTCTGTTGACAAGTATATGCATTTTTTTTTAATATAAAAAAAAAAAAAACATTATAATCAGTGCACTTATAAATGTAAAGTTTTGCTTAAAACAATTCCCTCATTGTGATTTTTTTTATATTAATAATCTTTGAGAAGGCTCAATTCTAATTGTGTACATAAGGCTTGCACATAAATGATATTGTATGCAGTCCAAGAATGTAATTAAATATTACTTGAGAACAAAGAACTTCTTGAAATTGTAACTAAAAATATCATCTATGATATTCTTTTAAAAATTTTAACAAGTAATTAATTTAAGTTGCAATAATGTTTTTTAAAAATGTAGTGCATATTTTATTTGTTCATCATTGTCTCCTACATATATGAGTAATTATTCCTCAACTTAAATAATATATTAACACTCTTGCTTTGTACTTTTACTAAGCAAAAGATTTCTCTCTTTGGACATTGAGCATGCTAGTAGAGTTTTATGCGTATATTTGTAACAATCAAGTTGATACCTCAAAATGGTTCAGACGTTACATGTTTGGGCAATTAAAATGCAATGATTATTGGTGATTCTTCTTACTTACCTTTATGATTGAATTTTTGGTTATATAATGAACAAATACAATCAGGTAACTTTATACACAATATAGAAATAACAGGATTTAGAAATTCTCTGAATGAGTTCAACAGATCTCATGCTGTAGTTCCTTGAAAGGCATTTTCTTAAATTTTTTTGTATTACAGAGAAGATCTTGCACTTGGTACATATAGAGGATGATTGAATTTTTAATAACGATACTCATTTTTCTGTTTTATGCAACCAAATGCAAGTATAATCAAAGAGTAATTGTAAAGAAATCATGCTATTACTGACATAACTCCTGTAAAACTTATGCATGTTTTGTATTTGGGTCCAATTCTAAAATTAATTTATTATTTATCTTATGAGGTTTCTTATAATTTTTTTTACTGGCATATTTTCTGCTTAATTAACTTTTAGATCTTTGAAGTATAAATGAAATAAAACGGAAATTGATAGTTTAATACTTTGCTTCTTCTTAAACTTATTAGCTGCACTATTTTTTTCCCCTCAGAAACCAATAATTTTATTTTCCATTTGGATTGCGTATACTTTTTAGGAACCAATTTGCAGTAGTCACGGTTAGGAGTTCATGGCTGGCATTATTTTTGTTGAGTTTCGAGTTTGAATCTTGATGCCACTAATGACCTGCTGTGTAATAAGGCTGATGCACATTTAATCGATCAAGGCTCTGTGTTCTCACATTGTTATAGTGTGGAAGTTCAGAAAGTGGAGTGTCAGCTCACAAATAGTCTTTATCATTTGATTAAGGCTCAAAATTTTGAAGTTCATCACCAATGGTTTTCTTGTTCTTCTAAATGTGATGTTAATAAACAATCAATGTACAACCAATCTGTGGTGTAAAATCAGGACTGAGTGCATTTCTGTTTAATCATTCTTTTTGAAAGTCAGATTTTTTTTTTAAAAAAAAAAAAAAAAAAGTCCAGCATGGCTTTCAAGATGTGTCAATAGAAAACCAAATAATAGAAAAGAAATTATTCAATAAAAATTGGACAAAATTGCTGCTTTTTTTAAAGCATGTACTATAGCAATCTGTGCAGAATCTGGAATATATAGAGATATTAGAAAATAATGTAATAAAAGAAATTGGTTTTTTTAGTGCCATTAATGGCTGCAGTAGCCTAGTAGTCATGGTCACCGACTCAAAGCCACCATTGTTTTTGAGGATTTGAGCCCTGATGCTACTAAAGATCTGTGTAATGTGGTCAATGCACTTTAAATCTGGTTGAGGTCTCAAGTCTTCGTATTAAAACAATGTGGAAACTTGGAACAGAGAGATATCAGCTCAGATGTCGTCCTCATCATTCGACTGAAAATCAAAATTACAGGTCCTTCACCATTATCCCTTGTGTTGCTTCTCAGTACAACATTAATAAAAAAAAGATCATTCAATCAATTTAGTGTCATTAAAAGAATCAACTAAATCAGGATATTTACTCATAACATTAGAAATTATGTTAAAGTGTTTTTTCCCCCATTGTGAACATTTTAAATGTAAAACTGGTGATCCTCCTTGCCGTAACATTCCTTGTTTAAAGTTCCTTTTCCGTAGGAAGAATAAATTATACTACCCTATTTTATGAAATGTTTAAAATTTTATATTGTCATTTAGAAATTTATTTTATGCTGGGAAAAGTCCAAAGAAAGAGAAAAATATGTATCAAAACAGGAAAAAATGCTGCTGAATATGGCAATAGCATTTACAGAAACTAAACTAGAAATAACATTTATAGTTGCCGTAAAGCATTGATATAAGGTTATCAGAATCTATTAGTAACTTTGTTAGCACTCGTCAATATTGTTACAGTGATACACAAGTGCAAAACATATTATATGCTTATTTTCAATTTGATTGCAAAAATTTACAATCTGGTATTACCCTTGAGAAAAACCTGATTATGTCTCTCTATTAACTTATATAAGATGCATCTTTCCAGAAAAAATTATTCCTTCCCCCTTCTCAGTGATGCTTAAACTCCTATATGTGTGTGCAAATATTTTAAAGGCTGAAGAATCTAAAGAAAGTATAGCTAGACTCAAAATATTTGATGAGCACCTGAGAATTCTCAATTATTCTCTGATTATTGTCATCAAACATCGACTCTACAGAAAGAAATATCCAACTAATATCATGTTACTATTTTGCCCTTTACTTTTGTAAATAAAATAAATTCATGAATTAAGGAAGTTTAAATTCTCTAATATAGTAATTAATTATTCTGTAGCTTTGTGTGTGTATCAGCTGCTTTTAGTGTTATTATATATCTGGCCCTAAACAACTTGCATTTTTCTAATGTGACTTAAGGAGACTAAACGATTAGACATCCTTTATTAACACTAAAAAGGTTATCTGTGCAAGGATGTTATAAACTTTACTGCATAAATATTTTATATTAATTCTCCCTTTTTTTGTGTGTGCAGATATTGTATTCCTGAAATTTTTTGCAAATTTTCATGTTCTCTTACATAAAATGTAAATTTGTGTTTAGTATTTTAATCTTGATTGAGCTGGAATTGACCAATATATATGTACTCATTTCATTTAAATTTAATTCAACTTCCTAATTTTTCCTATACTTTAACTATCACAGTAAAGAGTTCATTTTATTTCCTGATACCATTTCAAGTAAGCTTTTAATTTAAGTAATCCCGCTCTCTTAAAATTTGCTCCATTAGTTCTTCCCGCAGATCCGAACCCTTAGGGATAATCTCTACTAGACTCTCTGTCTGCAGCAGAAATACCTAAAGATCCCTCCTTCCAATGCTAAAGAAATCTTTGCATATAAATTCCTAGCAAGGTAAATTTCCTTCTCTTCTGTTGTAGCCAAGATGCTGAAACGACACATCTAATTTCCTTGTATGTGTATTATGTAATGTAAGGAATCAAGTGGGTGTAGCTTGCGCTTTGTTCATCGTCATCAACATGTAATTGCCCCTCTCTTGTGTTATATTTATAAAGATATATTATCAAGATTTTCCAAATATCTTCATTTTGCCCAATGAGTGGAAATATTTTCAAAATGGACAATAGATATTACTTAAGAAGTTATAGAGAGTATAGTTTTAATTTTTTAATAGTTGTTTACTTCTATCTCTTAGAAGAGTGATTTTGACAGATGAATTTGTTTCACAGTTTTTTGTTGAAGAGATTGGTAGTTTAATGTGATAAGTTATGCATACAAAAGAAAAAGATTTTATGATCTTACTTTTCTTATACATATGTTGTTTTTTTTTATTCCAAAAGTTTGTTTATGAGCATTACTTTAGAGTAGATTATTTTAACTAATATGTTAGACATAGTGTAATGGCAGTATGTTATTTGCTTAAGGTTTATTTACCACCACAAAACTTTTGGGTATCAACATAAACTAGTGCAATGTTTTTGTCCTTCCTTTTTTTTTTTTTTTTTTAATTACAAGAAAAGGTAGTACTTTTCCATTTTGCTGGCTCAAATCTCGCCAAGTAGACTTCATTGGTGACAACACACAGCATATACCTATTTCTTTTGGCGTCAGTTGTATCATTTTTGGCGACATAATCGTTTGTGTTGGCAAAATGGAAAAGTAACCAAATAGATTTACGTCAGTAATTTCTAATCAAAGATGTTAAGGAAAAGAACAATCAATTACAATTTTGGAGCTTATATTAGTAGTCTGTGTAGTTAATTAATATTTGTAGTATTCATAATTATTAGTGATTTATGAAAAACATTATTTGTCATAACTCTCTTGATTTTCTCTATTTACTAAAACATTTGTAAAACAAAGTAATTTTTTATATAGAATATGCTATTCAAACAAGCAACCATTAAAAATATATCATAATGAGTCTTCATTAATGCTTTCCATTACTAATTAAAAGTCATCATTATAATGTTTTTTTAATTACTTAAGAGTGTTGAAATTTGTTATTCATTGTTTTATTTTTGTTTTGGAGGTATGTCTTACTTGTGTCAGGATTTGGTTTGAGAAAGGGCGAAGGTATGTTCCCTCTTCAACTTTTAATTGATTTAATAACTGGTCATGTTGGAGACAGCAAAATGCAGCAGAAATATGCTCAAGTAGTTCGAGTGATCATTGCAGGCAATAGCATTGGAAGAGGAGAACCAGATGTTTACGAGGTGACTTAAAAATTTTTTAACTGTAAAATTTAATTGAATGTGATTGCTAATAAAAAAAAATTATGTTTTGATCAATTTTTCTTCCAGTTGATACTTACGTCAATTGATCTTACCTAAGTACTATTCTTCGAAAAATAATTTTTTAAATATTTAAGAAATTTTTAAGAGTTTTTATCAATAAAAATTTGTCTTCAAAATCAAAACATTTTATTAACCTTTTATTTTTGTTCAAAGATTTTATTTTAATGAATTTTTAGAAGCTTTTACAGTGAATATGAAATGTTTTCATCTTTGGAAAGAAAACCTTCCATTTTAAATTGTATGATGATTTTATAAAAATGTCTTGAAAACTTGAAATGTCTTTCGTTTTCATATTCATTATTAAAATAAGTATTTATAGCTTGTATGCTTCATTTCTTAAAGTTAATTTTAAAATGATAATCTTCCTTAAATTTTTCATTTTTACAATACTAAATGGAAAAAAGAAAAAAATTCTTATGTAGTTAACCTTCTTTTCTTTAAAAAAAATTGTTTTTTTGTTATATTAGTTATTAGTATCTTTGGTAATGTGTTTTCTGAATAATCTCATTTGGAAATTTTAGTCAAAGTATGTAGCAAGAAAATCTCGAAGAGGTTTAAACAGTGAAAGTGTGCAAGTACTGGATAATTTCATCTCTCAGTTAGCTGTAAGTTTAATGTTTCTTTCTTGTTATTTATTTATTTTTTTGAGTAAAATGAGCTGCTGGCTGAGGTATTATCATTTGACTGTAATTGCTTATTACCAATATAATCCATATTGTTACAAAGCAATAATGATATAGAAATGAAACTTGTCGAAATAAATAACATTTTTCTGTTCTATATTTCTATTTTTTTTTTATGAGTATGTATCATTCAAGCTATAGCAGTGTTCATTTAAGCTAGGTTTGAACGTAGTTCACTCTAAGTTTTCTTTAAATTGAGTATTATATAGTTGAGATTCTTAGTTGGTGTCATTGTGTCTTAATATGTGTTTATAGTTATCCATACTCTGAACCCTGTAATTGTTGAAAATAATGCAATTTGTATTGGGAATTTGTACTTTTTGTGTACAATTAAGATTTTGCTTCTTGAGGTTTAAACAAGTTCTTGAATTTCAAATTTTAGTTTTTGCTTGTGCTTTGACATTCTACACCTTGATTGGAAGGTAATGGTGTTTGAAGATCTTTTCAAAGAAAGTGCTATGCTACTTAAGATAACGAACTACTTTAGCATGTGTTGTTTATTTGAATAGTAGAGAAAACTCTTATAATCATCTCAAATGTAAAAAAAATTCTATTGTATTTTTATATATGTATAATCTGCATGATGTGTGTATATTTAATGTTTTTATGAACTATTCTGAGCCACAGTTTCATTCTCTGTTGAAG
The DNA here is from genome assembly GCA_019974015.1 of Nephila pilipes. Lineage (NCBI taxonomy): Eukaryota > Metazoa > Arthropoda > Arachnida > Araneae > Nephilidae > Nephila > Nephila pilipes. The sequence continues at coordinate 238,371 of BMAW01131842.1, forward strand.
AAGATCATGATTTAAGATTCGGGATACTCTTGATCAACAGGCTTCGTATATTTAGAGGTGATTTGACTGTTTTTAAAAGGATGTACTATATACAGAACTTTTCCAATTTGAATTCAAAACTTTACCCTCCTGCTTACGTCTGAAAAAAGAAAGGCCTAGTAAAAGAATATTTTTTAATGGTGGAAATTACATTTAAAATTATTTAATACATATCTTGCTTTAGTAATGAATATAATTAATTTAAAATAAATTGCTTTAATAAATTTTATTTTAAAATTTTTTTTTTCCTATCATTTCATTAAAAAAAATATGTCTTTGGTGAAATGTTAAACTTTCCTCCCACTCCCATTTTTTATCTATTATATTGGTAAATATGCATGTCTTTTATTAGAATTGTGTAATGATACAATGCTTTATTTTGCAGTCATCTGTTGCTGTAGACATCATGCCTGGAGAATTTGATCCAGCCAGCCATTTATTACCGCAAAAGCCTTTGCATATTTGTATGTTTCCTAAATCATCTAAATATTCAACATTCAAAGTTGTTTCAAATCCTTATGATGCCACAATTGATGGAGTCAGGTGATTCTTTTAATTCTGATATTGTAAAATATTGTGCATTTCTCAGAAATACCTTTTTACTGAAAGTATATGTAAAGACAAAATATAATTGTGTGTAGTGGGTAGTAATTAATATTCATTTGATATCTACATTAATATTTGCTATTTATCTGTATTTAAATTTAATTTTGTATCCTTTATTAATATTTTTATATATGGTACGACCTTCATGTTGTGCTACTAATTTTCAAAATGTGTTCTATAATTCTTTTAATTTTATTACTTATAAAATGTTAAATACTTCATTGGGATCCTTTTTTTATTAATTCTTTGCACACTTTTGTTGCTACTACCACAACCTTGTTTTATTTACTTGAACACTTTTATATAAAGCAATTCGTTTTTGTTGTCACTGCAACTTCTAACAGACTGGAAGTAGACGTGAATATTGTGATAATTTTCCCGTGAAATAGTGCATGCATATGGGTGATTGTTTCCAAAATTTTCACACAATCATAAATTACAAAACATAAAATTTTCATAATGATGAATATTTATAAATTTGAACTTATTTTATATAATGTAGCTGTGGAATAAATATTTTGTTTTATCGTAGCAACTGTACTTTTTAATATTATTAATATGTACTTGTAGTTAATTTAGTGCAGTAGTTGTTGATGTGCTATATGAGTCACTAGGCTGTAGTGCATAGGTTTAAAAGTATACATAAAAACTGGTGCATATGTATAGGGAAAAAATCTATTAAAACTGCAGAGGAATCAAATGATATACAGTTGATATGAAATTCAGAAGATATACAGTTGCATGCAGCAAACTAATCTGTATGATGGTTCACCTTTTGGCTATATATGAAATATTACATTAAATGGGCCTCCAGACCATATTTCCCATTTATTGAGCTTAATAACAGGCAAGTGTATTCCATTACTTACCATCCTGGATGTTTCCAGACATGCCTTCATGAGTTATAGACCCATGACTGAAAATATTTGTACTTCAATCATTGATATTCCAGATCCAACTGGCCGGCATAATGCAGACATGCTTATCAAATGTGTGCAAATTAGAAATATTTAGTGATCTGATCCTCAATACTTTGACACCTAATGTATATTTTGTTGAAATTTTAAGTACATAATCAAATCGGCTATTTGGGATATATTTTTAGAATACATATGGGTTTTCATGTTTATTATTTCATGATTTGATCAATCAAATTATTCATGTAGCTGTAATTGACATCTGATTTAAATGATGTCATCATTTTCTAAATTAATGGAAGTATTTTGGTTTAATCTACGAAGCATAATTTCTTTGTCTTCAAAAAATTTATTTAATTTGTATTTTTTTAAACAAATTATGCTTAAACCTATCAAAACATGTCATGAAACTCAGCCAAAAAATATGTAAGGAATAAGTTAAACAAGTAAATATTAAAAAATTTTATTACACTTTCCTTTTAATAGATCATTCTATAATTAAGGTTAAAAATTTGCTTTATTTTATCCCATTATTTATTTAATTTACTGAACTGGATATTAAATCTAAATTGGAGCATTAGAAATTCGAACTTGGACATTTTTTTCCTCTTCCGAGTAACTGGTTTGATAACTATATAATGTAATTTTAACTATCTACTGAAGCCAATATATTGAATATTGCATAGCATATTAAATTTTGTTATTGATAGCGCTTTTTGAACCGCTATTGGTTGGATGGATTTATACAACGTGAATTCTAATTGTAATTGTGGGAATTTTTTAAATCTAAAGCTGTTTTTTTTTTAATTGTAAGTTTTATAAATTCAAGATTATTTTTATATTTTCACATATGTATGATATAGGTTAACACTTTGCTTTGATAATGTTTGGGCATTCTTAAAGCATCTTATGCAAGATAATTAATTTTCAATATTTCTTTTCAAAACAATAGGGAAGGGTCAATGCAAAGTCACAAAATGATTTTTTATAATTATGGCATTAAACAATTCTGTTTTTTTTTTTACTTGAATACTTTTAATATTATTATTTTATGTATTGGAACAAATGTCATTATATGATCTGATGTTTAGTTTCTTTGAAATAAAATTGCAGATTCTTAGGGTCATCTGGTCAAAATATAAAAGATATCAGAGCTTACAGTAATATTTCAGATTCTCTTGATATAATGCAAAAAACATTGGATTGGGCTCATATGGCACCTACTGCTCCTGATTCTTTGAGTAAGTATGTAAAACTGACTCTTGAAAAAATGTTTAAAAAATATAATGCATGCTCTTTTTTAGGACTAAATATTTAAAAAACTTTTATTTAAATTTAAATCAGACTATACTTCCCCGTCTGGATTGCTGCTTTTTTATGTATTGACATATTAATTCACTGGAAAAAAAATGGAGAATTAAATAGGAATTTCATAATGTTTGATTATTGTTTAGCTATGTATATACATATATATTTATATATTATCTTTCTTTTTAGATTGCTACCCCTTTCGGAATGAAGATCCATTTGTTTTGTCTGAATGCCCCCATGTATATTTTTGTGGCAATGCACCGAAAATGGACTATAAGTTTTCTGGTAAGATATATTAAAGTTGTGTTTTTATTTGTGTGTGACTTTTTCAAAAGTTATTTGTAATAATTTATGAAAATTGCAATAATTTTTAATTGTGTCTTCTTTATTTTTATTTAAATAGATGCATGAACTTTATTGTACAAATATTTGTCAAAAATATATTACTAATACAGAGTTCTAGGATGTAAAATTATTTTATTTACTGAAATGTAATGTAAAAATAAAACTGTAGTAGTATGCAATGAAAATTCTTTATAATATCACTGAAGGTGTTTTTTATTTATTTATTAAATTCCATATTATTATTATCAGTAAAACATATCTTCATTTTTCCAGTGAAATGCTTACTATTTTGAAGTTTAAAAGGAAACTATCACACATTTTGTGTTATGTTTTATACATTTTCTTATATCAGCAGATGTTTACAACATTATTATAATTTTCTTTGTGCTAGAAATTTGATTTTCTGTTTATTTTATTAATTAGAAAATAATGGAAATTGTTAACAAAAGGCTTTGCTTTTTAAATTATTTTTTTACTAGTATAAGTGAAATTCTCTACATTTAATAGTTATAAATAATGTTTTTCATTTTCCTTGCTAAGAGCTAATGCATGGTTTTTGTTTTTTTTTTTTAGAAAATAAATCAGTTATGATGGTTGCCATTCCGAAATTTTTGAAAACGTTTTGTGCTTTGATGTTGAATTTGAGAACTCTTGAAATTGAACCATTTGTTGTTTGTGATGAAGTCTCTTAATATAAACATTAAACACAAATATCTTTGCTTGATATGTATATATGTCAATTTAAAAATCTTTGTAAATGGATGTAATTTAAATGTCAACTCTAACTATACATTTTATATGACTTAGTTTTTCAGTTTCAACATTTTGTTAAGCTTGATTACATTAAAAAATATTAAGTTGCATGTCTGGTCACATGCAACAGAAGAAACATGAGTGTGTTTACTGACCTTTCAGACCTCTTTAAAAATATATAAGCTCTTCTCTTTTTCTTTAAATTTAGTATGCTGAAAAAGAAAGAAAAAATAATGCTCTAATATGATAAAAGTCACAAAATGTTTCATAAATCAAGGCATGAAAAGTATATTAAGTATATCTTGTGTTTGGTAGTCAACTGTGATGAATCATGTGTTGTATAAGTATAATAACACATACTGCAAAAATAACTTTACATTAAGAAGATAATTTTAAGATTTTTAAATGCAGACATGGATAAATTTTCTTCTATTTCTGACAACTTAATATGAATAATTATTTGAATTTAGGGAAAAAGAATATGAATGTTTCGTATCTACATTCATATCTTATATATCACATGAATTGGGGGGGGGGGACCTATGTTGTAATTCATTGTTTTCAAAACAAAAAGGAAGTAATTAAGGATTAAAACATGTTAAAGATGAGTATTCCTATATTTTTTGCAATTGCTCATATTCTTGCTGTTGATTGTATGTACAAAATTTCATTCAACTGTGATGTAAAAAAAAAATTAATGGTGAGGCTGCTTATAAATTATTGGACATCTCTCAATATCAAAAACTTCATTAATTTTTAGACACTTTTTGTTTTATATTCATGCTATATTTAATTTTATAAATGCTTGTTATAGAAATCTTGCATGTTATAGAGATCTTGTCATTAAATTTTCAAAAAAAAATCTTGTGAATTAGATTTAGTGCACAAGTTGGCCTGGCAATTCGTCTCCTGCTAATGTTCTAATCTGAATGTGATCTATTTAAATTTTTACTATTAATGTTGAGTCTTAGTTACATTAATTTAAATGAAAAATTGTACACCTATATTTATAGCAAGTGTGATATTCTTAAATGTACAGATTTTATTGAAAAATACACCTTTTAGGTTGAAATTATCTGATAATCTTAGCATATTTTGTATTTTTCAAATTGTTATCTTTCTTCCTTCCAAAAAAGGATTTTGTAGTAGCAATGTGGATCTAATTTTTTCAAATGCAATTTTGAGAATTTGATGTAACAGTAAAAAATTCTCGATTCCCCCCACCCTCCGGAGTGGAAGTCCCAATTTAAAATTAAATTTTAATGGTATCATAAATCCTATTATTGGTTGTTGCAAATTGCTTATTAGAAGTTTTATTATTGAAAAAAATTCCAAGATGTTAATGTAATTAGAGTTGATGCAATTATGAAAAGAAAAAAAAAAAATTTTTTTTAATGAGTTTATTGAATGTATCATAATGTCCACTTTTATTAAAAATCATTTTTCTTTTATTGTTTTTATGTAGTAATACTGCAAATGTTAAATTTGTTTTATTCTCCTTTAGCTCACTGTTTAAAAAATAAATATACATGCATGATTCTATTTTATCATCATTTTATAATTTGTTTTATTTTGTAGAAATTCATTACAAATGTTTCCTCACCTGTATATTCTCATCGTTATAAATTAATAATCAATTTCTTATGAAACTTTTGAAAATATAGTGAAAAATATGTAGTCAAAATTTCAGTATTATATATGTGGTGATATTATACTCATTGGAGAATACTATCACAATAAAGAAAAACATTTTTTAAGTTAAACCGAGTTATAAACTTGCAATGATATTTACCTAGTAACCCACATTGCATTAAAGTCACCACAATAACAGTTGTTAAGTTCCTGAAATGTTTTTGTTCCCTAACAAATATTTTAAATGTCTAAATATCAGGATTTAAATTTAAAGATACTATTATTTTAACTGAATCGGGGCATCAAATTCATAAGAATGACAGTGGACTAGGAATCATCATAAGAAAAAGTTTTAATGATAGAGCTATCAGAACAAAATCACATTTCTGAATCCAAAGATCACATTTGTAACTGCTTTACAATTGAAAAAAGTTTTGACAATTGAAAAAAATGATGTAGAATATATATATATATATCCTTTTAACAAAATTATATTTTTCATGTTGTACAAAGGCCATCCATTTATTGTTGAACAAATTACAATATTAAGTAATCCTTGTAAACAATCTATTGTTTTTTGTAACATTCATATTTTCAAGCATTATTGAAGTAAAAAACATAATAGAAACTGATCATGATTTTGAATGAATTATTATGTTGTTTATTCTTTAGTATATTTATAATTTATATTCGACATGATTTTTATCTGTGTATTTATTAAGTTGTAGTTGCATGAAATTGAATTATATACTAAAATATTAACTACCTTGCATTTGTTGTAATTTATTAAAAATTTCCATTATTCAATAAAGATTAATTTCATTTTTGAGGATTACCTTATTTATTTATATGAGATAGCTATATAATTTGTAATTGCATGGGTCCAGTTAATTTTGGTTATAAAGGGTATTCAATTTTTAACGTATATATAATTTGGTTACATTTCTTGGAGAATTTAACACCACAAAATCTCAATTTTATTATTTGACTGTGATTTATGGTAAGACACTGTTGTATTTTGTATATCTGTATGTTGGGGATAAGGACTGTCATCTAGTGAAATTTTACAGGAGAGCTACTTAAAGTTTGTGTATGTATTTTTTACTGACGGTTTGCCTGTTATGAATATTTTTCAATAAATCCTTATACATTTTATTCTTTGGACTATTGCCTGTAAATTATAATTTTTTTTTTTAAAGTATTATGACTTTTTAAGTCGTTACCTCCAAGATAGAGATATTAGTGATGTAAAATCAAGTTACATTTAATTCAGGTAAGATTTTTACACATCCATTTGTGTTTCATTTTTTATCCAATTCCAAAAGGAGGATCCAAACACTAAAAATCATGTACTACTGATATACATTTAATATGATTCTGGTAACATGTGGAGTAGTGACGATTGTTTGAAACTTCAAATGATAAACTCATTTATCAGGTGAACCCAGCGGCCTTCACAGCACATTTCAAATATATTATTACATTACTGACTGTGAGATGGACTGAGGAGCTGAAACTTCTCAGTGTTTCCTTCTTTCTGTCAATAGATAACATGTTATAGACCATTGGAAATCTGATAAATAGATGTATTGAATGGCACATTACACATTCAATAAATTGCAAAATACAAGCAATAGTTTTTGGTGATTTTCCAACTACACAATAGTAAAAATGGCATATTGTAAGAAATACCTCTGAGGATGAATTTAATTTACTTCTAATTTCAAAATTAAATTATAAATATAAGATTGACTGTGGGGGGAAGAGGGAATTAGTAAGCCAAATGGTTAAGATTTATATTTGGCTTTTTTTTTTTTTTTTTTTTTTTTTTTTTTTTTTTTTTTTTTTCTTCTTCTTCTTCTTTACTGAATATCTGGTTCTTGTGACAAAATTGAATTTCAAAATTTACTAACTTAATTGTATGCTTTTGCATACCATGATTTAAATTATTTAGTAGTGGGGAAAACTTCTGAAATTAGTTTGTTTTGTATGCTCTTTTTTAACAAATTAACCTAGATTTTGAAGTCAATATCACTTGAAATATGTATCACCAAAGTATTAGTACAAGAGAGGTATTTGTCCCTCTGTCATGAAACGAGTTGGCAGTCGGGTAAATGATGAAAAATTCGTCGTTAATCTAAGAGAAAAAAAATTTACTTCAGAATTGGAAGATCATTTGTTTTTGTGATATTGAAGGAACTGATTTAAAAGCAAGGATGATAATTCTTGTCTAAGATCAGGGACCAATTTTGAAAAGGAAGTTTATCAAATGAAAAGATTTTCAACAAACATTCAATGTACATTGAACACTTTATTCATCATTCAACTGAGGAAGTGTCTCATTCTGGCTTTAATTTCTCCTTAAATATAGGGATTTCCTTTTTTTTTTTTTTTTTTTTTTTTTTGTAAAGTGTGTACTTTTGAAGGTATATTTTGCAGTTTGTTTTGTGCTAAAAATGAGATATGATAACCATAAATAATTAGTATTTTTGGTTCTCCCAACATATTTCTTGCTGCACTAATTCACAATATTTTTGTATAAATATACATTATTCAATGTATTTCCTGTAAAATCGGAAATAATTTTTTTTTTCTCTTTATGGAGATCATTTAGTTTTTAAATTTTTTTTAAACCAATAGCTGTACAGATTAGAGAGTTTAAGCACAATCAGTCATTGGCAAACACTTTCTGTTTTCAATCTACTTTTGTCATTTCCTGCGCTGGTGTCATCCGTGGCACAACTCTCCTTTTGGCAATCTTGAGTAAACTTGTAAGGAGTCGGTAGACCATTTAGTCCATAGATGGTATTGGTGAGGGTCATGATGTAATGTTTGGCAAGGGTGACAGTTTCAATTTTAGATAGTTCTTTAGCCTTCACTATCTGAGGAAGAACTTGTCGAAGTGATTGAAATGCATCATTCAAGTTATGATTTCGAGCTCTTTCTCTCTCATTGCATTTTAACCTTTTAAGTTTCTTTTCTCTGTAACTGTGGAAGAGAAATAAATGTATATTAGTATAGAATCTGAACAGTAACTTATCTAATTAAAAGAATTACATTTTATATGTCAGTTTATTGTGATTTTATGAAGACTGCAAATAGAGCCACATGAACTCCTTAAGTCCTCTGCCACAAGACTATATTGTGCATAAGAATAACTGAGCTGGAACCTGGGAATTCTTAATATCATTTGATTACAAAATAACTCGATGAAACTCAAAATAAATTGGAGTCTGCTGACGTTTGAAATGACCTGTCTCCAAGGTTTTGAGATATATAAATGCATTTTCAGGGAGAGTGATATGATCTATTTAGATGAAAAGGTTCCCGTTACTTTCTTTTTTTTTTACATATCCTCTTGCATAGTCCGATTACTTAATGTAATACATAAGAAAAATGACCTTCAGACCTAAATCAACTATATGAATAATATTGTCCTGGCTGTAAAAGAACAATGGCAAACCCCAGATTTTAGAAAAGACTGCTCTGCAGAAAAAGGGAATTAAAGGTTTTCAAAATTTCTAATATTTGCTATTGAAAGAGAGACATTGTTCTCGTCAAATTATCTATGTACAACTTAAAATGCAAAGTGAAATTTTTAAAAAATGATTCTATGTTTTCAATTACTTTTCAATCTTCGCATATAGCCGTCTTTCTTTCTCGTGAAATTATTTGACAGGATCAAAATTGAAAAAGAATTCAAGACATGATTTATGAATTTAACATCTTGCATTTTACACTGCTTGATAGTAATTCTCAATTACTGAGTAGCGACGGATATCGAGCCGTGAGATATTAAAATCAGGGCTCTTCAGATAGGTACGGGAATCATGACGCCTTGTGATCTTTTTCTTTCAATGGAGTTTACCGTCTTTGGTAAACATGGGTGGCGCGATCCTGCTCTGTTTTTAAACCTTTCTCTTCTAGTCAAACAACTTATCCTTTTTTCTCAACGACTAGATCACAGATGTACATTGATTGACGTAGTACGGCTAGATTTGGTGTTTGCGCCATTGGACATCACTTAACTCATGACCCTAAAAACAGAAAGTTATGAATAAAATCAATGACTTGCGATAAAATATTTTGCTAGAGACAAGGTAGCCGACTTTCTTATAAATAATTATAGTTGAATGTTTAAAAAAAGCCTTCTTTTGTTTTGTTAAATATTTTATTTACATCTCAAATCTGTTTTTCAATTTCCCGTTTCGGTAAATGTATCAAGTACAACATCGCGGAATCTCTTTTAATTGTAGTTCATTAAGAGGAGTTTCCTTAACAAAAAAAGAACTTTGTTCGACCGCCGCTATATGTATAGTAATGCTTCACGAATTAACGGTCGGTGTTCGTGAAAAAAAAAAAAAATATTACAAATTTTTTTTTATATACCTGTAATGGGTACTCAACTGATAGAATGGTAGATAAGACAGGGTGATCTACCTTTGGGTGAGTCCAGGTATTATGTATCTCTTAAACGGGTACTGGACCTGTCTTGTAAAGTAGCAGATTTTTCAACTCCATCTCAAATCGGACTTGTGCACCACCACCTAGATCTCGTTTAGGTTGGCTTCTTATAAATAAACCCAGGCGAGTTAAATAGTAAAGTGTTTGGAAATACCTCTTTTTATGAATATTTTTCAGAAATAGGAGGTCTTGATTCTTTTAGGACAGAACAATTTCATTCATTGTTATGTATATTGGAAATAAGAACACGTTTGATAAGTTTCTGGACAGGCTAATTGGGGGAGGAAGTCAGTTTTGTCTCAAAAGGTAGTTTAATCTGTAGACAGCTGTAATTTTACTCTGCAGTTTCTTAAAACGAGATTTATATCAGTGAGAGAACTGAAGAAGTCATCCAGAAACTTGACTTTGAATCTATGATAGATTTCAATATTGCGAATTTTTAAGGAACAAAACAACAGATTCATGTCGCGAAGACATTATTCTTTTGCCCGTATCAACAACTTCGTTGTGAATTCATAAATATTTTATTCATGTGCCTTAAATAAATCTTACTAAGTCATACGCTGCGTGCTATTGGAATATAACAATATTATCAGATCCTTCTCTCAGGGGCTTATTTTCTTTAGGTAAGCAGGGAATCATGACTCGGAGATACACTAGCTGGCTTTTCCTTTCTGGTGGAGTTTACATCTCTGGTAAACATGGCAGAAGTACCCCTGGAATATCCTAGCGATTCTTCTCTGTTTTCGATCCTTCATCTTGTCTACCAATTTTTCCATTTTCTTTTATCTTTCTTATATCTAAACCACTGTACACATCGTTTGGCGCAGCAGAGCCAGATTTTACTTTTGGGCCATCAACTTTTACTTACTCTATAGTTAAAAAAAACAAAAAAAATCACAGCTGAAATCTCAGGATGGTTGAAAAACATAGTTTTACGATACTCGTTATTACGCTACGTATTTAATATACCTCGTATTTTAGCTTTCAAATGATTTGTATCATCCAATTTAAAACATACTGTGATTGTGTTAACATTAAACAACCAAGTGATCATGGCCAAAATTGTTTCTGTCGAATCATCATCCCATTAAAAACCCGTCGTGTGCCCGACTGATGCACATTAAATCTGTCGAGGCTCCATATCCTCACGTTAGGATGATGTGGAAATTTGGAGAGTGGGGTGTCAGTCCTAATCGTTTTACTGTGGTTCGAAATGATGGGATCCGTTTCTAATAGCCCTTGCGTTGCTTCTGGGTGCTGCGTTTATAAACAATGTTTCAGGTATGAAGAATAAAAGTTGCTGCACATTATATTTAAAGCTGTCGTCACCTAATGTTGAACTCAAAATAGGACAAGATCGAAGAGAAATGCTCTAATATCAATAAACGTTCTTATAATAATACATCACATACTTATTTTTCATATACAGCTCTCTCAGTAATCTGGCAGATATCGGACCAGAGCATCGTCGGTTAACCGAAACCATCGGATTACTGGAAAATCACTAAAAATAATGCATTTGAACAGCAAAAGCTATATATTGTATAAAATTGAGTACATGCAAAGAAAGTGTCGAACGCAAGAAAAAACTAAAAATATAAAGAGTACATGGTTATTCTATTAAAATAGAAGGCATAAAGTGTAGATTTTTATGACTGGTCAGCCTGTGTAATAAAGCAGAATTACTTGCGGAATCAGGAAGACTTAGTGCCAGCTTATTGACGGAGTACTGTATAATTAAATAACAACAACTCATTAAGTTATAAAAAAAAATATTCAAATAAGTTGAGGGAAAACTGTCCAAGGGGTACATATGTAAACAAGGAAACAAAACTGTATGCAAGAGGAAGCAAAATGAAAACTGTTTTCCAAAAAGGAAAAAAATGTTATTTCCTATCATCCCTCCAAATTTTCTTAATAAAAAATCTGAATGATGAGTGTTAACGACGAATAGATCGAGAGTTACTATGATATCAATTGAAAATTACATAAAAATCCTGCAGAAAAAAAAGCTAAGTTGATAACAAAAATAATTTATAGAATAGAAACAATTCACAAAAAGGAGCTAAAAAAACAGTGACTTGCTGCCTGTGTAAAACATCGGATTACTGGTAGGCCGGATAAACGAGAAAACCGGTATATAGAAGGAGTACTGTATTATATTTTTAAAATTTAGAACATAAGAAAGATTTACAACTTTTTTGAAGGATGGAATCGATTAAGTTATTATTTTATTACCTTGACCGCTTCTTACTCGGGAGTATTGCGATCCTTTTCGATGAAGAATTTTCAGAATCCATTGCTTTTCTCAGCATCTCTTCAGAATCATTTGTTGTTGTTAAGTCTGTTGATGTTGTCTGAGGAATGTGACTCACTTCTTTCTTCATAGAATCTGTGGGAGGTCCTGGTAAGATGTCAGAAAGATTGATTGAAAATTCAGGGGGTTGGAATTCAAATGCTGGCTGATAAATCATTTCCATCCTTGGAGAATATTCCTATAAAAAAATTTAAATAACTCAGGGTTTTTTATTTATTTTTGTGAATATAGGTTCTTGAAGATGGTTTCCATTATTTCATATCTATATATTGATTAAATTTAGTTTTATCCCAACAGATTTCTTTAACAAAGATGAATTTTTACAGACTATGTGGATCATTAAAAATGTTGCAGAAAACTTTTAATTTTGGTTATATTATTATTATTGGGTATTTAATAGCCCTCGTATTGCTTACAGTGCGACATGAAAAAAACCAAACAATTAGTCAATCTGCACTTTTTTCTCTATTTACTTTGGAAATGAAAGGTTTTCTACATACTAAGCAACCACACATTATAATTTCCATATCAGAGTACTTTATGAATTTTTTCTATAAAACTCGTTTTTCCTACTGCAACAGAAGTAGATGAGGCAATTTTTAAAGTACTCATAATATTAGGATTTTTCTTATTTTCGAATTATCTCTCTCTTGATCGTTGAAATGAAGAACTCGCCCTCTTCTTTTCCATATTTATTTCTAATTTTCCCAAACTTTTTATACTTTTGAATAACTTTTTGTACCCATCCGTGATTACGTTACACTTCCCTTGCAATATCTCACGCAGAAATTTACTTATTTCAGACATTAGAATGAAATTTTTCTGAATTTCAATAATAGATTCAATTCTGGAATTTATTTTCATATCTAAAATACATTTTTATTCTGGAAATTAAAAATTAGTATCGTAAAGAAACAAAAATATTTCACTGAATCATTAAAAAAAAATATTGATAGCAAAATCGCAATTTTTATATGTTGTGTTCTTAATGTCATAATCCTGAAAGCTTTGACGTAAAAATTTTGTTGATTAAAATATATTAGCTCTTCATTTTTGTTTCTTAGTCTAATGCATTTTGTAACAAACATTTTATAGTTCCTATAAATGTTAAACTTAAATGAGTATTTAATAATATTGTCTTAGGCCTTTAAGTAAGTGATTGAGAGGTGTATGCTTAATTTTGGGGGCCATTTTACTTCAGAGCTTGTTTTTCAAGTAAATGTTTATTTGTTTGCAACTGAAGAAGTAGAGAAGAAAGCAGGGGAGAAAGAGTTAATAGATGTGTAAATTAAAACAAGGATTTTAAAAAATGATAAACATCGAAAAGGATTTTTGTTTTTGTTCAGCATGAGTATATTTCAAAAAATAAAATCAAATTCACACTTACTAATATAAAACATGACTGCCAATGCGTCTCTCGATAGAAACTTTGTCCCCGGATTAAGTGTAAAAAATATCGTCTCAACACTGATTTAAAATATGTTTATATTACCCCTCCTCCCCCCCCCAAAAAAAAGTTATTTATCCAGAAAAAATTAGTTGTATTTGAAATATATGCATAAAAGTCTATTTGATTATCAATTACCCGCATTATACTTAAGCTTTACAAATTAAAATCATTTGCACCTTGGAAAACAATATCTTTAAAAAGCTCGTTAGCAACATTTATACAGAAAAGGAAGTCTGAAAAAATTATTCCGCTTGTGCAATAAAATCGCTAGCTTTTCTTTACTATCGAAACCAAATAACAAAAATATCGGATGTTACAGATCTGAGCCATAATTATCAAACTGCGGTCTTGTAATTTTTACAGGATTTGAAATAAAATAATAATTCTGAAAAAGATTTTTAATTACTACTCGTACAATTTGCGCAAGTAATGTTTTCTTTCAGTGTAATCTTTTTCAAGATTAACGATTTTTAGATTCTCATTAAAAAATTATTTCCAAATCTGGATTCTTCGAGCACCGAACATTCTTAACAATACATTACTAATACTAATTCTTTGCGTAATATCCACAAAAACATTTCACTCCTAAATAATTATAAATACAATTCCTTCATCTTCTAATAAATAGTGTGAAGGAAAACATTGTGTGCGAAACTTTTCGAAAGAAAAGATCTATTTATCTCGTGACAAAAATTGACTTTTAAATCTTCAACATCAGAAAGATGAATTAGAATTCACCTTTTACTTGATTTATCAAAGGATTTTCTACATTTTACTCATCTATTGTATGTGAAAAGGCCAATAAGGATTCATGCATGAAAAGCTTCTAGTGTTATTTGAGTAAGTGAGTAGTATTTACTTAGAAATCATGTCTATATTTGACTTAAATGTATGTAGAAGAATTTCAGGAGAGGGAATATATTCGTGGGGACGGGCGAAACAGAATGGGTGAATCACCGGAAACAAAGCTAATAAAAATGACAATTCCCTTTCTGTTCATGGATCTGTAGGAATTTTAAATTGATTTCGTACCATGCATTTACGCTGAAGTACTTATATTTTACGCAGAGGAATGAAACAGAGTAAAAAAGTGTATTTAATGGAGTCGTTGTCTATTGTTAAAGAATGGAATTCAGATTCGAAACACTTTCTTTTTTAGTGTGTGATAGACCCATTATTTTTATAAAATAATTATATTTATTAACATACTTTCTTATTTTCTAAAAAAATAACATGTTCAATAAATTCGTCACAAAACGAAGTAGTATAAAATAAGAGTAGAAAGGTTTTCAAAAAGTAGATAGATTTTGCTATTTTCTAATCATTATTAAGAAACAAACATGTTGTTCAAACAATAATAAGTGTTAATGATACATAGTACTTTTCATAACTCTACCAAAATATTATTTAAAAGTGTCATGTTTTATAAGCAAAGAAAATAGAAACGTTGTCACAAAAATTGTTTATTTTAAAAGTTGTTCGCTAAAATTACATCTTATTTTCATAACAATGAAATTTTTGTAATTAAAAGAGATAATTTTCCTCCTAAATGGTAGTTCTTTTCTTATAGAAGTATTAATCATATATAATGAATAATTTGGCATTAAGGTATGTGCTTACCTTCGGAGCACTGTTTGAAGAAAAAAAAATTGTAAAACACATACTTTTAGTTATAATGATCTATAAAGTTGTAAATTCAAAAGTCATTTTAATGAACTTTTTTTTTCAAAATTTGGCCATATTTGCTTAAAATTTAGGAAAAATTGACATTCACACTAATGTTCATATAACAAATTCTAATTAATATATTTCACTTTTCGTTTCAACAATATATTTAATGTATATATAACTGTGTTAAGCAGAAGAAAATGCAGTTATCTCTTAAACTTACAAGTTAAACCAAAACTTATAAACACAACATGATTTTACCAAAAAATATATCACTTTTTTAAATGAGATTTTTCGTTATGAAAAGAAATTAAAATTGCAGTCTTCCAGAAAATGCAAATAAATAATTTAATGTTTCTTAAGAAATTATATACTTACATCAATGCATTAACTAACTACCCTAAAAACAAATGCAAACAATTTTGAAATCGTAAATATGGGGGCTTTAATAAACAGTAATAAAGAAACTTTCGAAAATTTTCACGAAAACGGTGATTTTTGGGTAGGCAAATCAAATATGACATATTATTACGAACAATTCTGCTGCAGATAATTATACAAGTCTTCTCTGGTTTTCAAGTGAAAATCTTTTGTGTGTGTGTGTTTTTGTTTATTATCAGAAATTCCTTCATTTTTAGTAGTTTTTATTTATTTCAAATATAGTGAAGAGTTTTAGTTGGGAAAATGATTTCCATACAATATAGTTATAAAAGTTTTTTAATGCCATATATAACTCCTAATTTTATTAGCTACATTCTCTCTTTCTCTCTCTCTTTCTCTATTTCCTTTATAGCCATATCTTTTCTCTCTCTCTCATTTCAGTCTTTAACAGATTATAAAGGATTTGATGCAATATAAGCCCAATTAATGCTACTATTTTTCCGTGGTGAGGCTTTGTGCCCAATTTCTTCTTCTCAATTGCCATGTTAAGTCAAAATGCTCCCCATATTCAGTTAACAAAAACATCGAGCTTAGCATCCAGTTGTATATTGCATCTTCGTCTTGGCAAGATAAGTTTTGAAAGATTATTTTTCTTTTTCTTTAAAATTTTGTTCATCAAACGAGTGAGTGAATGATAGTGGAGTTTGATGGGGCACAAGAGCCAGATGTGGCCATACTGCACTAAACAAGGTTTATCTAGATATTTGAAAAAGAGGACAGAAAGTTAAAAATGATTGACAAGATAGTCAAAACTAAAGAAAGATCTTAAGTGTATCATAAGTGTATTAAGTCAATTATGTTTACCAAAGGCAATAAACCACGTGGGGCAGAAAAGATCGCTAGGAGATTATGATTCCTATTTCATCAAATGAACTAATACTTTTTTTAAAGTAGTTATTACACTTTTAATAATTTTACTTTCTGAAAACAAAATGGGGGGCGGGGAATAATGTTGTTTTAAACAGTTTATTATGTTTGTTAAAATATGTTAATTAGCGTTGCCAAGCCTACATCGATATTGGTGGTAGTACATTTGAGCAAATACTCTAATTATTAATGTTAGCAAAAAACTATTTTGCATTTTCTCGGCATTTTTTGTTTTTTCGATAGCATTTTTCCCAATCCCACGTTGCTATATAAAAAAAAGCTTTTTTTATATGCATTATACCCTCTCTAGAAGTTTGGTCCAACAATTCAGAGACACTTTTTAAAAGCACAAATTTTTCTTTAAATTTATTAGTTCCCCTTTTGCTTTTATAACAGAATTTTCACAGTACATCCATTAAAAAAAATAAACAATTGTTATACACCAGTGGTACTCGATGTATGTGTCATGAAGTAATGAGGGGTCGCGGTATCTTCACAAGGATACCGCGGATTATTGCAAAAGCTTTCATAATTATTTTTCAGTAATTAATTTGTTAAATAATACAGCTATTTGAAGGGTTCATCATAGTACATTACAATTTTTTTTTCAGATTATATTTGTGTTTTATTTATTTTTATCTGTTACTCATGATTAGTCATACTTGACTTAGAGTAGGGATTGTGGGAAATACTTAAGTCAAAATGGGTGAAGGGAGTCGAAAAAGTTTGGGAACTACTGGTTATATACTAAATAAAGAAAGAGTTTTTTTTAAAAAAAAAAAAAAAAAAAAAGTTAGTGAAAGCATGAAAATATTATTTATCCCATGAATTGATTCGAAAAATTTCGTTGCTTGCCGTATCTTTCATACTAGATAAAAGTATGAAATTCATATTGTTTCGAATTTTCGATAACGCTACCCTGCAACACTACTCTTATGAAGGAAAAGGGACATTTACGATGTTGGTTGGCCTCCAAGGGAAGGGCTCCCGTCTACCCGCAATTTTGATTTCTTGGACGTAATGTTAATCTTATAGAATTTCAACTTTAATTCTCACATCTTTACTATTTGATCTATTTGAATGCAATAAAGAGTATTTAAAAGAGCAAAAAGTAATGAATGCTTCTGCGGAATTACTCTTTTCCTCCGATTTTTAAAAACATTTTACCCCTATTTTAATGATTTGTTTGCGAGTTTTCTGGTCTTTAAAAATTTTTAAGAATCGGAGAGAGAAAAGTAATTTCGCAGAAGCATTCATTATTATTTGATCTTTCAGAAGCACCTTATTGCATTCAAATAGATCAAATAGTAAAGATGTGAGAATTAAAATCGAAATACCATAGAATTAACATTACGTTCACAAAATCAAAATGGCGGGCAGACGGGAACCTTAAGTAATGATCTCCAACTTTGACGACTTGAAGAGAAACTTGACGAAAAAATGATAGTTCTCTAAAATGCTAGAATATTGTTGACATCTCGATTAGTCGAAAGCAATGGAAAGCAATTTTTTTCGTATGATGTCACCCCAAGCCGAAACAGGTAGAAATGCGAAGTCAGAGTGAATCGTTTTTTGGAATTCACGCGTTAACCTGTTGAATTGGTCGAGCGAGACGTGGTCTGATCTTCCGAGGAATCTGTCAGGACTGATGGAAGCTGACGGAGTTTGTGAAAAGCATTACTGTAGAGATTTTCCGGTAGTGCGAACTAGTAAGCTGGTGATATGAACGTTATTGAAAGTGCTGTTTTGTATGTGTTGGTGTTGCTGATCTGTGCAAGGGCGGCTATGTTTCTTGATTGTGCTGTTAATATATCCCAAGTTTTGCTAACTATGTTCGTTTAGTCCTGAACATTTGTGAATAAAGCGTCATTTGTAATTTTCCTCCGTGATTTCACTCGTCATACAAGATTGATGCATTTTTGTAACAATACATTGTAAAATTTAGGATATAAACAGGTTTTTACGTTTTGCACATTTGGTTTTAATTTTATTACAGTAAAAATGCATATCGTTCTTTAAACGTATAGCTCCTTAAAACTAGAAATGTTTTTCTTTCTGTATCTGATAACATTTAGTGCTGAGATATTAGTATTTTTAAGCTCTTCTTTAACGTATAAAGCTCTCTTTAGCTATTCTTTAATGTAATTTAAACATGTAGTTTTCATTAAAACTAGATTTTTTTCCCTTCATTTTTCCTATATTTGATAGCATTTACTGTTGAAATACTAATTTTAAATATACTTAAGTTCTTCTTAAGAAGAACTAAGTTTCCTTTAGTTAATCTTCGACGTAATTTAAACATATACTTTTCCTTAAACCTGGAAGTATTTTTTTTTCTTCTTCTTCTATATATGTTAACATTTACTGTTGAAACGCTCGAGTAAAATTTTCTTAAGTATTTAAGCCCTTTTTACCGCATTAAGCTCTTTTTAGCTTTTCTTTAACGTAATTTATATAAATAGTTTCCATTAAAACTACATGTATAAATTACTAACTATATGCTATCTACTACAATATGTTAACAAATTATTAATATTAAGCTGGAAATTGTTTTTTTTCTGTGTCTGATAACATTTACTGCTGAAATACGAGTCTTCAGTGTTTTTAAGCTTTCGATATAAAAAACGCACCAAAAAAATCCATCTAAATGAAATCTGAAATATTTTGATAATATCGTAATTCCTTCTTCAAGAATTCCAGAGAAATGCATTCTTTCTCACTTATTAAAATAAACATATTTTCTCTTATTAGGTAAACAGAATTCTTCTGTCAAGACATGGTTTCCTTGTCATAATATGGACAGGTCAAAGAAATATTAAATTCTAATCCGAAAAATGTCATCTGCACTCTAAGTAATTAAAACCCCCGAAGGAATTTCTACAACGTTTACTTTTTTTCCCTTCGTCTCTTCAAGATTTTCCCCATTTGGCGTTTTATTCAATTAAATATTCTAATTCCAATGTATATTTTTAAGAGACTTCCGAATTTCATTTCGGAAATCTTGTTATTCAAATTTAAAGGTTTAAATTAATGTTCTTGAAATATTGATGAAGTAAATTAAACTGTCGGTCTGTCGGAAATCATTTTTAAATATTTATTTAAATTCGTCATCTTTTTTTTTTAATTCTAAAGATGTGTTTCATGGCGAGTTGACTTAAAAGGCATTTATAAATTCTTTCTATTATTAGAAAAGTGGAATAACAAGTTAATAGAGTAGAAATCCCCCCAATAATGGAATTTTTTTTTTATTATTATCTAAAGCTTTTACTAACAAGTGAATAAATTGTTATTAATATCTGTATTGAATTGAAAAAGGATAAATAAAAATAATCACTAGGTACTCATAGTGACTCAAATTGCTTGAATATAAAATAAAATTTGTTTTTTTAAAAAAGAAAAAGAAACACATTCTCAACAAAAAACTTTTTTTTTGTGGTAAAGGTACAAATTCAGAATGTGTGATGACTTAAAAATTGCCAAACTGATTTATAAAACAAATTTAGAATCTTGAAAATATGATGGAAAAAACTTTTTATTAATCTAAATGTAATATTAATTTTAACAAATTTTATCAATAAATAACAGTACTTTTATAACCCATCTGCGAATTCTAAGTTTATTAAGATCGAACGATTCCAAATGCGAAAAGGAAAATATATATTGAGACATATATAGAATAGAGTGAAATTATGTCTCTTATAGGGATATCTCTCAATTAAGAATTATTAAATAAAGAGAAAAAGAAAATTTTGTCAATTATATCATGTTTTGAATCAAATTATAAGAAAATTTAAAATTGGCTTTACTAACTTCCTTTTAATATATGTTAATGTTTTACTTTCTGTTAAGTTCTCGAAAGAGTTGAATTATTCACAATGAATAAAAATTAGCGTAAAGTAAGCGTACTTCCGAGTCTCAGGCTTCACAGAAGCACTGACTATAAAGGAAAGGAAATACTTTTTTTTGATTTCAAATGTATTTTTATTTTCACAAGCAAAACATTCTAAAGTACAAAAACGTTGCTAATGTTAACAGTTAACAAAATAAAAACAAACTATTCTGCCATAAGAATAAATGATTAAATGAAATATTAAAGTAAGAGAAAACGATAAATTATTAAAGTAGATAATATTCTGTTCGGATATTTTATTTAGTGTTTCTTTGAACTATTCAAATAGAAGTTTTGTGAAATTACATTCGATTTGATTATGATAATTTTTTTAAAAACATTCATTGCAGATTTGTTTGCCTCAAAATAAATAAGTATCACCTCTGAATTATCTATTTACACCCTTTCTTGGCAAATCAATAACCCTATAGCCGCATGCACAAATATGACAGAGATTGTCATATTTCCTGTTAGAGTATGGTAATTCTAATTATTTTTGCCTGATGTTTAAAGTTCCTATCTACAGCCATTTAGATTCCGCAAACGGAATCCTACGGAATTTCTATTTCCGTCCTCAAATCTAGACTAGTTTATCTATTTGAATGCAAAAAAAAAAAAAAAAAAAAAATAACATCAGAAAGGGCAACAAATGAAGAAGATTTCTGCAGAATTATATTTTTCCTCCAATTTTTAAAAAAATATTTTTACGTCTGTTTTAATGATTCATTTGTGGATTTTCCGGTCTTCAAAATGTTTTTAAATATTTTCGAAAAATTAGAGAGAAAATGGAAATCTTCAGTACTTCTTGCTCTTTCATTCAACTTTTTTACGTTCTATTGCATATAATAGTCTTTATTAGAGGGAAAGTAGAAATTCCACAGGATTTATACGTTGCTTGAATGAAACCAAAACGGTTGATAGCCGAGATTCTTAAGAATAGAATTCAAATTCCAATCTTTCGCTTTTTTTTTTTTTTTTTTTTTTATTATTATTATTTAAATTTCATTATCATTTTCTGTTCATTACGAATGAACAGAAAATGATAATGAAATTGAAGTTGTGAGTTCATTTCAAGCGAGTATTTATGTTTTTGATTTTTTTTATAAAAAGTACTTATTTAAGGAATATTTTTGTTTTCCGAAAAATACAGTATGGTTTGGAATGGTTCTTTGACATAACATAAAGATAGTCTGAAATTAAGATTCCTTAACAGTGTTGCAACTAAAAAGACTTTTACAAAATCATAAATTTTTTTACAAAACAAATAGCTTGGCTTTCAAAAAAATTACATTTCATTTCTTTTTTGACAAATACAGTCAGTCACGAAAATCAACATACATCCACAAAAATGGCTATTTTTTATGTTATTATAAGAATAGAAAAAGTGTAACATATTTAATATGAATATACAAATTACGTTGACACATATTGAAAAAAGAAAAACACCAAATTATTAAACGAAAAAATATTCCTTTAATGAAGATCGCATAATACAAAAATGTCAAACGTATAATAGAAAATTAAAAAAAAAATATATTAGCATAATTTATGAATCAATGATGGTTTACAATCTCCTAGGCCAGGGATGGCGAACCATTGGTACGCGTGCCATTGATGACACGCGACACAATATTTTGGGCACGCCACCGATCACAAAGTTCACTATGAAGCATATTACGAAGGAACGTTTGTTATTGTAGTTACATCGTGGCCTACAAATGCTAATGACGCATAGTTTGTTTACGCATAGCATAATAATCAATTTCGTTGACAGAACTGTATTTTAAAGTTTATTTGTGTTATATTTACGATTTTTAACTGTTATTTTTAATATCGCTAGTTCAGCAAAAAAAAAAAAAAAAGTGCAAGACAGTAAGTATATCAGAGAATTTGAAACTTGGTGAACTGAGAAATATGGCATGATTAGTGAAGGCGACAAAGCGGTAAGTGTTTTATGTTCTGGAACACTGGTATGTAGAACATCGTCTATAAAATGTCATTTTGAAATAAATCACAAATTCGTTAGTCAAAAACTCCGAATGTCAACACAAATTTCCTTTCTTCAAGCCATTTTTACTGTAACAATAGCAAAACAAGTTACGTATCGCCCACTCATGAACCACTTTTCTGCAATGACGTGTAAAGTTGCTTTGTTCCAGCTTAAATGAGAGTAAAATCTTTTGTGACGTTTTACGATAGCACCTGCCGTATGTAGATTTTTGTGACATGAGTTTTACAATTTTTTGCATATTCTGGAAAGCTAGTTTGATTTTTACATACGTTAACAGGTATGTAACGAACGATTATTTATATCCGACTTATGTGCCATAGTTCAATTAAGTGTAACTAACACTAAATAACTGTTCCAAAGACACGTAAGTCTAATCCAACTTAAATATTTATTTATGAAGTACCATAATATAATGGTTTAAGACTCTCTTTGGACTATATGGTTTGCCAACTAATTTAAATATCATTGAAATAATACGCTCTTACTAAACCCTTCCAGTTGAGGTTGCCTTTCTCCGACTAATCCTCTGCGACGGCAATCACCGATAACTAACATACTCTTGATATTATCAGCCTCTTGTTAGAACTATACTCAGAGTTAACCCCCCTCTCTCTCTCTCTTTCCTCTAAATTTCACTTTACTTATATATCATTACATCTGAATCACTTCACTTTATTTCCTCCCGCATCTAATTAACATAATCACGGTTCATTTTGATTAGTTTGGTTGGAAAGAAATTATTATTTCATGCAATCAATCTCAATGAAAGTCCCCGAGGTTAGTGAAAAGAAAATCGCGAATAGCTCAACGTCAAGGGTGTATGTTGACTTGTGACTCACTATATATTTTAAAATGAAACATATTTTGTTAATTTTAGAGTTTCCAGTTTTGATATTTCATTTGTTAAAAAATTGCAGTGTATTAAAAGAAAAAATTTTAACAAATAACCGATGTAATTTTGATTGTTCATTAACATCGCGCTGAAAAGTCATACAAGGATTATTGGCGACAGAGATCGTAATTCTGAACCTCGGTCAAGTGACTAGACGACACCTGCGCTGGCCTCTCCCAAACTTCCACACCACGCCATGGAAGAACTTGGAACCTCTACCAGGTTTAACGTACATCAGCCATGCTACATGGCGCGTCTTTAGTAGCATCAGGGCTCAAAAACCTATGAATCGATGAAAACGACGCAGGCAGCGAGTAAGCGACCATAACCATTAGGCTACACCGGCCAATATACAACCAATTATTGATTCCTCCCCTCCTAAGATTCCGTATTACCATGCACTATGTATCAATTTCGCATAAATCTTCAAATATTTTCAAATCTTTTCTTAAAATCTTTTTTTCAACTTGAAATTTTACACACAGGCTCAGTTTAGATGATAATACAATATTCAATTATAAATCCACAAACGAAAACTTTTTTTTCCAGCGGAGTTTTTGAAAATAAAGACCAAAAAATTTGAAAATAATATATAAACTTTTTATAGAAAAAAACAATACTTTTATGAGTAAAGAAGAACTTAACAGTGAAATATAATTTTTCCTTCCGACCGGAGAGAATTTAAATTAAAATGTACTGAAAATGGCAGTTTACTATAAATAAAAAAAGTAAATATAAAATGAAGATTATGCACTCCAGCTGAAATTTTTGACTAAAAACTGAAGTGTTAAACGCTGCCATAAGTTAGATAAATAGCAAAATGAGCACAAAACCTTAGCTTTTAGTCAAAAGTTTTTATTTGGACAGACAAAAAGGAATATCTTTGCTTTTTTTTTTATTTATAATGATGATAAATTGTTATTTTCAGTGTATTCTCATTTAATTTCTCAGTCGAAAGAGAATTTTTTTAGTTATTCTTCATTCATATGCATATTGTTTTTTTTTAGAAATATGTATTTAATTTTTATTTTCTATTTTTGTTGGGTATTGGTCAAACTATCTTTCTCTTTATTAATTGTTTTTTGTGGGATAAAGAGCAACAAATATCTATATATTTCTCTACATGACCAAGAGTTGTGTATGTGTGTGTGTGCGTGTGTGTGTGTGCGCGCGCGTGTGTGTGCCACATCTCCCTTTACTTGATTCAGAATTTATTGAAACTGTTGAAATCATGTGAAAAAAATACAGCAGAATAATCTCATGACTATTTCAGAATTGCATACAAATATCAATGCAAAAACAACTAAAAATGTTTTTTTAAGAATTGCTCTATGAAGAACAGACTGACATCTAATTTAATGTTACTTAGCACAAGTAATCTATAAGAGTTTTTTTTTTTTAATCTTTTCTTATATATTTTACAGCGTAATAGAATATAAAACAAGGACCTAAGAAAACTATCTTGTGGAGTTTTTTCAAATTATCATTGGTTGGTGTTTGTTTTAAGCAAGTAATACTTTTTTAATGAAATTATAACTGATCGTTTTTGATTTCGCGGAATACTTCTATTTAATTGTAATATATGTGTAATATCGTTCCTTCGATCGAATATATTTCGCAAAGCATTAACAAAATTTTTAAAAAAAAATTACGCTCTAGTATTAAACCTAAGCCCCAATGAAGCTGATATAAACTGTCAATTTTTACTTGTAATTACATATTTATTCAGAAAAAAAAAATCGAAATTTTGCTATTTTGTAGATAAGTATTGAAATTGTGTGTGTGTGTGTGTGTGTGTGTGTGCCGCTTATGCTCCTCGAGACCGTTATTTTTTGCTATCTATAAATTTTATATCCTCTCCCTCTACTTCTAATTTCCAATCGCAACCACTAGTGTTGAATTTCTAAATTATCTTAAAGGATTTTGTCAAAGATATAACAGTTCTACGTGTATACGATGTGAAACACAAAGATACCGAAATTCTTATTTTCATAGCTTAGCTGTCAAAGTCGAGAACTCGTGGCCGACGTGGTTTTCATCGAGTCGCGGGTTCGTGTCATTATATACCACTAAAATTCCGTCGAGTAATGGGGATGATGTACGTTAAATTTGTTGACACTCGAAATCCTCTCCTTAGAGTGGTGTGGAAATTTGAAGAGAGAGGTGCCAATTCTGGTGTCGTCCTTGTCAATTGACCGAAATATCACATTTTCAAGTCCATCGCCACAAGCCTTCGTGTTGCTTCGTTGTGCAATGTTTATAAGCAATCAATCAAAAATAAAGATAAAAAATACGGTATACAAACGGAATGTAAACTGTTAAATTTTTAAGCTATTTAGAAAACTTATTCGACAATGAACTATCTTGATTAATTTCAGAACAAAACAAAAAAAATTATTGTCTGTGATGCCAAGAATATAAGAGACAATTCAAAAACGCGACTACATTTTTCGAGTTTAATACAATGATTGAATTGAACGGCAAGCAGAGCGCCAAATTAGCGCTAACAATATGTTTATTAATTCCTTAGAATTCACAACCAAACACAACTAGTACAAATGATGCTAAAAGACTTATTCATCTACAGATTACAAATGCATTTTATAACAAAGTTTTGATGAAAGCAGCAATTTGTGCATCCTATCAGTAACGCTTATGATTGATATTTCTATTGTTTCAATTCGGTCTCAAAGAAAATTGCAAATTTTGCAAAAAAAAAAAAAAAATTTAAAAAAAAAAAAAAAAAAAAACATAACTATATCAAGGAACCTTGGTCCTTTCATTTAGAAATACTCAACTTGTCAACTCACTCCTATGAATTTTTTTAGCCAATTTTTTTGTTTGTGGGGGAGGGGGAGGAAGTCCTTTTATTAGCTGTCAAAATAGTTTTAGTAGTCTAGCAACTAATATTATCTGAATATAAAATTCGAGAACTTGACTTTGTTATTATGCTATTGCGCCTTGATTAAATCAGTTTCGGCGGCTGATGATTTTCATCTGTGAAGTAGGAGAGAGTAGTGTCCTTGGGATGCCAGCGACGTATCGAACCCTGGTCCTGTGGGGCCGAAAAAAAAGTTGACCTGCCATTTTTTACTGCGCATCTACCAACTAGGCAAAAAGACACATCTCTCTCGGGTTAGTTATAAAGACGTTTTAACTTCTGGCGCTGTAAATGACGAGAGTCACAGCATTGTCTCCCTCCAGTATCATCGTGATTATTATTATCATTTTTTGAATAGTTTCCATTTGACGTCATCGGCAATCGCTAGTTGAGTGGCGGCTCTCGTAAACAAGTGCACCGTAGCTGGGAAATCATTAGTTGTGATTTTAGAGCAGTTGTCTTAGGTAAACACGCAGAGGCACTTTTTTTCCCGTCAGGAACATACGCAACCATTTATTTCTAGGCTGTGAAGCCATCTAGTGTTCATGTCTTAGGTCACCACTTCGGCGGATGAAGTTTTCTCCGAAACACCGAAGGATCTTTTTCAATTTCGTAAAGAGAGAGAGAATTGTCTTAATTTTGGATGTTGGAAGCTATTTCGAATCTTGGACCAGCGGGCCGAAGAAAAGGTGACTGGTCACTTTTGTTTAGCATTTAACATCCAGACTGAGAGAGACGTCTTTCTCGGGCTAGTTATTAAGGCGTTTCAACTTCTGGTGTTGTTATTGAAGAGAGTCACTGCACGGTGTATAAAGAAAATTGTAGCGAATTTTTTTTTCTTTTTAAAAAAAAGGGGCCAGTTTACGTATATTTCTTATAATTCTAAAATTCATCTTTTTTATCTGAATAGGAAAAAAATTTACTTTGAATACTGTTTTAAAAAAGCAGATATGAATTTTCATTGAAATTATTTTGAAAATAATCAGACGATTAAAAAATGTCTCCGTAAATATATGAACATCCCCATTTTTTTTTAACTAAAAGTAAATATTTGGATTTCTGTTATATTGATTTGATTATTTTATAAATAGTGTTATGATTCTTTTAGTCTTTTTTTAATTCTAAATGAGGAATAATTTTTAATCTAATCATTAAATGCATTTTACGTTAGATACCGGTTTTTTTTTTTTTTTTTTTTCGAACAAATACTTGTCTGAAACGTTCCAATTTTCGAAATTGGAGACCCAACTAAGTAGAATCAAACTTTTTAAGATATAAGTTTTGTAAAGAAATATTTCCTCTTACCCCATTAAATTGTTTTTACAAAACTGTATCAAAATATATCTTTCAAAATTATTCTATAAAATTGTTCTTTTTTTTTTTTTTTTTGTCATTATCTGTAATGGTAACATCGGAAGAAAATAATTTAATAAATAATTATTTATGTTCATCTACGTCTTAGACTTATCGGGAACTGAAAACGAAATTATACTTATTTCAGATATAAAATCTTTTACAATGAATTCTGTAGCAGCTAAAGCTAAAAGAGTAAGCGTATAGTACATTTTATTTTTAAGGTATCCGCCTATATTTAAAACGCGATTTTCGGTCAAAAAGTCAAATTGATATTTTACGTAATATCGCCATCAAAATATCTTCCAACACGCAAAATGAATTTCCTAAGACCCAAAATGCAAATGAATATTTTAATGGTGTAATATGATAAAGAGTTCGAAAGTAAGTTTTTGTTTGTTTGAAAACTGTGAAATTGGGTGCATATGATGCAATTATACAATTTAATGAAGGATATCAAGGCTGCTCAAAAGTCTTAAATAAGGGAACATTGAAAACCCGGGCTATTTCACTATAAAGGGATACAAAAAGTTGGATTGCAATCGAATCAGATAATTGAAGAGTTACACAACACTTGTTAAATCTAAGAGTCGGAAAGTTTTAAAGGCCACCAGGAAGAAAAAGATAACTTATTAAAGTAACACAGATAATGAACTTTACAAATCAGGGGCCTTTTAATGTTAAATGTTTATTTAATTAGGTAAGTTTCTGGGTTGAAATATATTTTCAGCTTTTTCTCAAAATCAAGATTTTCATATTTTGCTTCAGCGCAAAACATCGTATTGAAAAAAAGTTATGTATATTATGTTATGAAACTTTGATGGAATACTCTATGAAAGTGAATTCAGGACTTGAACCTCTTCTATTGATATAATGCGATTATTTTGCATTTTATTGATGATTAAAAGTCATAACTTATCACAAATTTGTACGTTTTTTCTGTATGTTAAAGTACAACTTCCTATAAATATTTAATTTTCAGAGTTATAATTGTGCGAGAGGTACAAATCCTAAATTAGATTCAATTCATCATAATAAAGTTGACAGAATTGAAATATCTCTATTTAAATTTCAGTTTTGGTATTTTGCTCAAGCGCCATTTTACTGCTATTTTTATGTATTGTTTGAGCTGAAATATTAAAACAGTTATTAATTTAGAAAATTTTATATTGTATTTAAAATTTTTAGCCATATCTTATAGTATAATGCATATAAAAAGTTATTTTTTCAATTATTTAAAAAAATCCTCTACGAAGGTAGGTGGATATCTTAAAGATACTAGAACATACGGGGGTCATAAAATATCGCATTTGAGACTTTTTATTATATACATATTTTAAAATTAAGTAGAGCTTGGATTTTTTTTTAGATGTTTGAGTCATTTTATAAAACTATAAAAGTTCCATTTTAGTCAAGAAAATTTTTTCTTCTTATTAACCACCCAAGGGACTATTCTTTTAGTTGAATCACTTTACACGTACCAGATCATTTTTCAATTTTATATACTTTGCTTCAATTTTAATTACATTTAGCTTAAATATATTCAATTGAATAATTTATTGTTTGCTTTAATTTTTATTACATGTAGCTTAAATATATTGAAATTAATAATTTATCTTTCCTTTTAATTTGAATATTGGTAAAATTTACTATTGTCCATTTCTCGATATTTCACCGTTTACTTTAATTCCATTATTTAATTGAGTAATTTAATAATAATTGTAAAAAAAAAAACGTGCACCTTGGGTGGCTAAATCTGCAAAGCTTTGCATAGAATTTTTTTTAAAATATTGTTTTGAATTTTGAGATACTTTGCATTTACGTACCACTTTTTAAAAAACGTATTCCTTAAAATATATGAAATATTGAAATACGAAATACAAATATATTGAATTAAATACAAGCATACAAAACAATGTACAAAAAATATTGAATTAAATTTTTTAATTGATACTACAGTATATTTTAGTAAGAAAAGTTGAACTTCGTAATCTTAGAAATTTTTATTTCTTCCTTTTTTCATAAATATGATTAATTCTTAAAATTTAGGTATTGCATTGAGAAAAAATAATTTTGTTTCGCTATACGCATACATGTCCAATACAGAAGTATAAGAGAATTTGTACTATTTCGAGTAATATTTTTAAATGGTACTTAAATGTCAATATGTCTCAAAAATCATGTATATGTTCAATTAAAAAGGGATAAACCCTTTTTTACTAAAAGATAACTTTTATTGTTATATTGAATGATTAAAATATCATTAGTAGGCACACAAAAAAATCCTAAGCTCTGCTAATAATTTCAAAAGATATATGTCTCAAAAGCAAGGAGTCTTAAATAGGGAATTTTACTATTTCTCGCTTATCCCAGAAGAGAGTACCATCTAAGTACACACAAATGGCTATAACATTTGGGACAAAATAAAGTGATTTCTTGAGTTCTCACATACAATAGTGTATCTGAAATATTTCCATTACCGATCTTTATGACAAAAAGAAAGAAAGAAAGAAAAAACTGCTATATTAGTATATTAAATATATTAAGTATTTTTTTCTCCATATACTTGTAAAAAGCATCAATTTACAGACACAAGCGATGAATACACCTATTATTATATAAAATTAAAAAAAAAAAAAAAAAACTGGTAGGATAAACACAGTTTTTCCGTGTTTTTGTTCGTTTGTTTGTAATGACGTAGTCATGCATGTTGAATATTTAATTTTTAGTTCTGCATTATATTTTTTATTTCTATAAACTTTTTTTCTTCATTTTTTTTAATCTTGAGCGAGTGATTGAATAAATGTTGAATTTTAGGGCGTTGATGCCAAAGTAGTGTATGCTGCCTAAAACATTTGCAAAAAGCATTTAAGTTTTTTTTTTTTATTATTTCGTTTTAAAACACATTAATAACAAAACAAGGATTGAAAAAAGAAACTAATTGGGCTAAGATCTTAAATATGGTGTATAAAGCCAATTTTAAACAAAAATGCAAACAAGTTATAGTGAGAGCTTTTCCCCTACTAAGTCAGACAAATAGGGGGTATACAAGTAGAGGAGATAGAAGAGGCAGCAAACTCAAGCCGACAATGGAGGAAGCAAGAATGGAAAGACGCGATCCCCTGAAAAAGGTTTCCTCGCTACGAATAGTTGCTGGATGAGAAGAGTTAATAATCCTCCCTTGTATATATGCCGTAAATTTAATAGTAATTACATTAAACTAATTGTTAAAAATGTGCTGTCATTTACAAGAGGCAGTTAGTACTAACATTTATTTGGTCATTTTGTGGAAGCTTATTTAAAGAATTTTCAAGCAATATGTATAGCAATCGAAATTGTGCGTTTTTTTACTAACACTAGTTGTGGTAGTCAGACAACTTGTTGTAGATCAAACTTATCAAACTCCTGACTCACAATGAAAATATTTGTAGTTCTACCAACGCAACAGCATGTAACAGAAATTTTACTAAAAGTATCGTAGCTTAATATTTTAAATTTCAAATACTAATTATATTAGTAATTCATACTAATTTTATTGATTCACCAAGGAACTATTACTAATCGTGTAGATATGACGCACTGTTTTCTCTTCCAATAGCAGGGAATATTTTAGCAAATACAAATAATGACAATATTAATAACTATCACCACATTGCTTTTCTGCTCCCTTTGCATTGTGTTCTTAACATTAAATATTCCGCTTTCAGAGAACAAAAAAGATAATTTTTTTTCTGCGTTACGCTTATTTATTTATGCACTAATTCTGAGAGTGGTAAGTTAGTTTTTAGAAAAAGTGTTTATTTTACTACTTTGTGATAACATTTACTTATCTATTTTAAGCTCTTATATTCAGTATGTTTATATCGAAACCAGTTGATGGTAAAATTAAATGAAAAAACTACTAATGACAGTCAGTTAAGTTAAAGTCTGCTCAGATCTAAGAAGGCTCATTAGGTGGTGCCCATCTTCGTTTCTCTAACCTTTGGGCCTGGGGTGTTAAAAACTAGCTAATGTCCAAGCCAAGTGACTAGACCGACGTTGGACCCCCAGTTAACTTCCCATGAACTTGGTACTCATTTATTGATCTCGAAGAATGAAGGACTGAGTTGACCCAAGACCAGCTATCCATCCGAAATTACTGGGAATCGAACTTAGGTAGGTAGCTTTCGCAGTTAAACACGCTAACCACTACACCCCTGCAGACACATCGGTATTTTCAAGAAAAGTGGGGATTGGAGAATTTTTCTAATTCCTATCTTTCGAACTGAAATTTTAGAGTTAAGAGTAGAATACTCTTACTCCACAAACCAATCAAGAGTGGCATTCCACAAGGCAGCCTTTTGGTTTTAACTTTGTTCAACCTCTTCGTAAATGCCATTCCGCAAATACTAGATCAAACTTTTTTGTCAATGACCTTACCACACTAACGTGAAAGATAAAATTATTTGCTTGATATTGGTGTATCAAAGTTACATAACATAAAACTTCACAATAAACTTCACAAGCACTATGAAACAAATCATAAATAACAGTATTCTTGTTAGGTAGGGAAATCAAGATGAGATAATCTACGACTGTAACTACAAACAATGGTGTCCTTCTGACTTTTTCTTGATAGAAATTGACCAGCAGTTGGAAATGAATCTGATAGCCGTTTTGTGGGTTATTTCTCAGGGGTGGCCATAACGTGGCTCGCGAGTCTTGCGCGGGATCTTATGCAAATAAAATACATGTATGAAATATGGTAAACTCATAATACTCAATGTTCAAAATTAATTAATTAATAATTAAATTTCATTTTTTAAGTTATTAATAAACTTTAATTATCAGTGTCCAAAAATAATTATTTTATTTCAGTTCCTGTTATTTAAAGAATTTAATCATGTTATTCAAAAACATTTAATAATTCTTACACTAATTAATTATATCGACAATTTTATAAAGAATATCTTCAACTTAATCTTAAATTTTCTTGTGGAAAATCTTAATCTTAAATTTCCTTGTGGATGCTTTACGAATATTGTCCATCTTAGCTATTACTAGCCGAAAATTTGGTTGATGACATGTTGGGACTGTTTGCACAAACTTAGTTAAATATAGATCAATTAAAATAAAATAGACAGATGATTATTTATCATAAATATAAGTGCTGTTTTAAAAAGTACAGTAATAGGAAGTACCGAGAACTGAGAATAGTCTTAGCGCACACTCTTTGGTTTTAGGGTATTCGTGTTCCGGAACCTGGGTTTCCAAAATTTAATAATTGAATCATCGTTTTGTTTAGGAGAATTCATAATGTAGTGAATTCCTTTTTGAGAAAAATGAAGTGTAATCGAGATCTATTTTACGATATCCGTACAGCAACACTGAATAAATGGCTCTTTCAAATATTCCTTCCTTAAATGTGGCTTCCAAAAGTAGTGAAGCTGGCCATCCTTTTTATACATCAATGTATTATAGCATTTAAATACGAGTATGTTTTGTGATTATTTTTGTAATTTCTCAATAAAAGCTTTGAAACTAAATTTTGGATAGTACCTTTTTAAATTTTTAATAAATAGCTATTTTTGATTTTACATTTGTGTATTAAATCAATAAAAAAAATGTGCATATTTTGTTGTGGGCAAAGTTGAAAATTTGTTTAAGAGTTTTGTAACTATTCTATAATTAATTTAAAGATATATAATTATAGTGTTTACAGAAAGCTTAATTATATGGTTACAATATAATAAGTGACTGCATTCCTATATTCTAAAACAAAAGAACAGTGTTATTTTTAAAGAAAGTTTGAATTGTTAATGTTAAATTACTTAAAGTTAAATTACTTTCAAAATCTTCTGTCTTTAACTGAATAAAAAAAAATATAGTTGTTATCAAAAAGTTTATTTGTATATAAAATGATTTTTAAGAAATATTAACTTGAAATATCTCATTTTAACTTCTTATAACTAACTCTCACGTGCTGTGAAGTTCTTTGCTTTTTTGAAATTTATATGATAATAAAGAGAAACATATTTTGAACTATTAAAAATGTTTACTCTTTTCTTAATTATTTTATGTTAAATTTGCTACTCGTTGGAAATGAATAAAATCATCCAAATTCTAAACATAATGAAATAGTTTTTTCTCCCTTCCCCTTTCTGTAAATTAAAATTATAATATTTTAACAATAAATGTAAATTAAAATACTATCATTCCGATTTAAAATTGAATGCACCAACACAAATCAAAGTTAAATTTCAATTCGTATTCAGACATTGAATAAAGAAAATTACCTCTAGAGTCTTGCTCTAAATATAGGAGGAACGTTTAAAACGTCTTGTTAGTATTCTCTGCGAAACGCAATTAATCTCTATTGCTTCTTAAACAAATAAAATAATTTTCGCCTTCGGTGCATGCGCCTCTTACTGCGCATGCGTATACGAGCCCACAAGTAGAAGAATCAAAAAGCAAAAAAAGTTTAATTTCAAAAGGAAGAACAGTAATTGTAATTTCTCGGACGGGATTATTTGATTTTGTAATTCAATGTCGCCTTTTTTTAAAATTCTTATTTGAAGAGTTAAGGTACATAATAATTCTTTCAGAGATTACTTCATCGGAAAATAATGGGTTTTTAAATGGAAAATTAAAAAGCTCCTTTCTGAGAAATTAGTTGATCTTTTAGATGCAATTGTATTCAAGATTGTTAAGTTATTCAAGTTTTCCTCTTTTTTTTTATTTCATATTATTTTATTATTTTTGTCATATGTTTTTATCTCTTTAAAGGCATTTAAAATCAAAATCTATGATTTAATTTACATTTGGGTTTTCGTTAAAAATGTATTGTTAAAATGCATTTTTAGCGAAGCTTGAGATCTGCATGGGAAAAAATAATAATTGAAATATTATACACAGCGAAAGCCCAACAAATTTCATTCAGGATATTTTTAATCGAGCTTCAGAATCTAAAAAATATATATATATCTCAGTTATCTCTTTATCTCTGCTGAAAAGTACTACTGGAAATAGCAAGTTGAAACAAATAAACAAAACACCAGATAACAAAATGTAATCAAAAAATTTTTGAAATGATTGAATTCTATTCTATAAAATGTCAAATTTCAGCATTTTAGTATCGGGTCCTTTAATTTTATAATTTATTGTTAAATTTACTATCCGATTGCTAATTTTACAACGTTTTTCTGAATTTCACTTGGTGTGTATGTGTGTGTGTGTGTGTCATGAAATTTTCGATCGTTTATTTAACCAACTTCCCATCAAGCTAGAGCTTTGAAATTTTGGGAATCGTTCGTACTCACCTAACAATGCAATATTTAGACGTTTGTGACAAGTTTTAACTCATATTTTAATAATTTTTTTAATAAACTTTGCCACCATATAGAAACGTTGTTTTTAAAAACGTTGGTTTTTATTTCGAATTATTATTTACTGTCGCACGATCGTCTGCTATTGTTAATTATTATGTAATTAAAGGCACCATCATTTATATCTACGTAAATATGAGAAAATATTTGAATCCTGGAGCATTATTAAATTTTTTTTCCTCGTGTTTGAATCTCGTTTCATTTCATGTTTATTTGAAGTACAATGTCTTATTCAAATGTCCACAGAACATTTCCTTAATTTCAAGTTAGGGATATAATCATCAGTATTTGGAATGATGGAATTCCTGAACCCATGATCTCATGCTTGGAAATATTTGTAAGCAATCTTTAAATTTTAGTGTCGCTTGATTATTTAACTTCTATTCAAAAGAATAAAGAAAGTAGCATTTGGAAATTAAATTAATTTTCTAAATGTAATTTAAAAGTAATCCGGTATTTATATCTTTTTATATTTAATTTTTATTGAGTCCTTATAATTTAAATATAGTAATTATGTAATAAAAACATTTTTGCATCACCGCAGTATATAAGAGTATATTTTCATAATACACATCCACTTTTATTTTAATATATATATATATATATATATATATATATATATATATATACTCAAATTAGTTAAGTACTATTGAATTCCAAAATTTATCTAGCAGCAGTACATGCCGGTGGACATCATCACTTAAAAAGTTACTTAACCTATTGCAATCCGATTCATGATCAATTGTCAAAGATATAATCTTTTGAATCTATGCCTTTACAACTATGAAATTTGAATTGAACTTGAATGAAAAGTAAGGATTCGGGTATGTAGTTTTTAAGGTTTATAACTGGAAACATTTAATTATAATGTTTAATTGTTTCGAAAAAAATCTTAAATTTTTAATTGAATAATTTTTAATTGGATATTTTTAATTGGATAATTTTAATGGATAATTTTAATCGGATAATTTAAATGGATAAGTTTTAATTGGATGAAACATTTTTTTCTTTTTTTTGTTTTTGAAAATAATTAGTAATTGAAATATCTCGCCATTCAATTTTTCTTCTTTGTTTATTGGTTCTTTTCTTTAAATTACAACTTGAATTTTTGGAGTTATCCAATTTTACCGAACAAGATGCATTGGGGGAGGGTTGGTACCATAGAACTAGTTTAACCCCACAATTCAGTCCCCAGTCTGAAAATGCATGTTTTGTTTTGATGGGTATTCAAATTATTTGATTTATTCTTTGGTTCAAACTAATTTCAAATTTGATTCAAATTTTATTCATCTCTTAGTTTCAAATTTGATTCAGTTTCAAC
The DNA here is from genome assembly GCA_019974015.1 of Nephila pilipes. Taxonomy (NCBI): domain Eukaryota; kingdom Metazoa; phylum Arthropoda; class Arachnida; order Araneae; family Nephilidae; genus Nephila; species Nephila pilipes. Next base: position 274,895 of record BMAW01131842.1, read on the forward strand.
TTTTTTACTTAGTTATATTAATGTTTTTTTGGTTTTTTGTTGATTTTGGTTTTTAATTGTTCTCTTCCTTTTGTGTTTTTTAATGATAAATTATTTGCTTTATCTTATACACACACACACACACACACACACACACACATATATATATATATATA
>BMAW01131842.1:275149-368292 GCA_019974015.1 Nephila pilipes
TTTTTTTTATAAAAAAAAAAAAAAAAAAGAATAGTAAAACCTTGTTAAATCGAATTAATTTAGACCCTTACAGGTCCGGATATTGAAAATACGGATTATCTAGAGAACAGGAAAAATGAAATAAAATAAGGCGTACTTACAGAAAATAAATCTTTATACTGAACAAATTGAATTCCAGTCTTAATTACAAAAGATAAAGACATCTACTTTATGAAGAATAGAAGAGTGCTTAAAGTGATTTTATTGCTTTTTACTTTTAGACAACATAGCACCGAGGCCTTTTGTCATTGGTGATAAGAGGTGTAACTAAGGTTTGTTGGCTTTTCACCAACTATTTGTAAGTCCTCGACCCTCTATACCTACTTCCCTGTCATGCATTTATAACTGTTAGAAGATTTCCATAAAAGAATAATTTTTCATAAAAAGTAGATGAAATAAGTAAGTGCTCCAAATCCGAGTTAAAGAAGTCCGACTTAACGAAGTTCTACTTTATTACTATCAATGGACTATGAAGAAGTGAGGCGAGAAAATTAATTAAAAGGGCCTTCCTTTATTAATAGGGTTTGCTGCATCGTATCTTGGTATATTCTTGAACAAGAAATTTTAAGAAAAGTCAGTTATTTTAAATAAATCAGACACCAATATTTTGAAAGAATTCTTTCAAAGTAGTAATTCTCTGAAAAAGTGTCTGGGAAAGAAAGTAATATTTTCTATCTCCTACGCCAGTCGTCTTCGAACTTTGTAAACTCACGAAACCCTAAGAAATATAAAGCTTTTCTTTTACTTTACTTTTTTTTGGGGGGGAGGGGAATGGGAACCCCTATTCTTAGAAAAATATATCTTAAAGTAATATTTAAAACAGAACAATATGTTATAGGTGGTCTATGTAAAAACAATTAAAGAATTAAAAAGCTCTATACAAAGTTTTGCAAAGAACAGATTTAGCCACCCAAGGTCCGCTTTTATGTATAATTATTATTAAATTATTCAATTAAATATGACAATTAAAGCAAATGATGAAATATCGAGAAATAGACAATAGTATACATCAACGATATTAAAATTAAAAGAAACGATAAATTATTAAATTAAATATATTTCAGCTAAATGTTATTAAAATTGAAGCGAACGATAAATAATTGAGAAGTGTTCAGGCATGCCAAAACGACCCACCTAAAACAATAGCCCCTTGGGTGACTAATAGTCATTTTCTATCTTTTTTATAGTATTACATCCTCTCTAAAATATGTTATCAAATACCATGCGTAAGTAGAATGTTGAATTATAAACAAAAAAGAGCAATTCTTTAAGAAAACATATTCCTCTAAGTAAAAAAATTGAACGACGCGTTACAAGTAAATGTTATCCGAATAGGGGAGATTTCTAGATGAGACCAATGAGGAGAGCTTATATATATATAAAATTACGCTCTCTCTATTTGATTGTGAGAGACGAAATTGGAGTTGGAGACTCAGATGCTCTCGCAATGACTACAGAGCGAGAGTGTACGAGGGAGATGGAGGGTGTCTGGCAATGAGAACCTGGATTGTAGTAGGGCGTATTTTTAGTGGAAAAATAAAATTGAATACATTTATTCTGGCCTCCCTGTTTTCGTTTCCAATACGTTCTTAATTGGAAGTACCAACGAGCGGAAAAATAATTACTCTAAACATATATAATTTGGTTTGAGATTGTCCATGCATTAAGACCGTAACCGCCTAAAAGTTAAGCCGACCGTTGGCTGAAGTGCGCCATCTTACCGAGAACTCTATGTTGTATATGCTATCCTTGCATAAGAAGTGCTGCAATAGTACTTGCAATATGCATAAATGAATCGTACTGATTTTATATGTCTTAGGGGGCTTAATTTGGAGTTAATCAATGGCCTTAGCCATTGAGCTACGACTGCACTCTCATGTAAATTTCAATTTCATTTTACTTATTTTAATTTTCCTCTTAATTCATCAATTTTTAGTCATTAAACTTAATAGTAGTCTCAATAATTCTTAATTGCACTGGATACTTGAAGTAATCAAGCTTAAAAATATCAAACCTGAGATTAAAGCCCAACAGGGCTAGGCACTCCATAAACATAACCACTACGTACTGATTTTATTTTGAAAATCACTCCCTGGCGTATAGGGGGAGAATTGTTTTGTGGGGATCAACCAGATCATTGATTTTGAGTGTCGTCCTTGCATAGTTAAACAGTTACTAGTGCTATTCTGCCATACGAGAAATAACAAGACGTGCCGTCTGGTATGAAAAGAAAAAGTGCCGTCCTGCATAGATGTAAGTTATAAGATGCCCTTGCTGTGGAGGGCCGTAGATATTTTGGTTGTGCTGATAGTCTTCCAAAAACATATTTCAGGTACGATTACCTTCTCTCCAATTATTTACACCACATGTGAATTTTTGTAAGACTTAAAGACGTTTCAAATGTCGGCAGGATATATGTTTTTTTTAATATTATAATTATTTATTTGTTACCATTATTTATTTACTACCTTCATTATTATAGATGAGCAAAAGTATTGTTTATTCATGACTCAACTTTGATTCTAATGGGTGGTAATAAGTTCTTAACTATGAAGCATGAACAATATCAGTAGATTTCTTAGTTATAACATTTGCTTTTGAGATTTCATAATTTACTTTAGAAAGCTTGTTTACAATTTCAAATGAACCTGAAAATGCTGGTGTTGGTAGATCTGAAACCTCAGGAGAAACATTTAATCTCTTGACTGTTAATAAAAAAAAAAACTATCCCCTCCAGTTCAAAACCTTGTATCAGAATATTCTCTCTAATATATTTTTGCAAAAGATAAATATGATGTTGGTAGAATAAGAATGGAACCTCAGTAAATTATTTTAATATCTGATTTAACTAACAGTTTCCCACAGAACCTATAGAGCTTCTGCTACTGAGGAGGTTGAAATTAATAAACTAATTCAAAATTTACTAGCTGCAGGACGATTTATGCCAAAAACGTTTATTGTCAAGACTGCCAGAATCTGAGAATAGTAAATATCTCTGCAAATCTGATAGTTTTAACGAAAAAAAAAATATTTTGCATCGCACCTGAGTCGATTCATGAAAAAAAAAAAAAAATTTAAGAAAAAAAAACAAAAAAACCCAAAAAAAAAAAAAAAAAAAAAAAAAAAAGCAATCGAAATGAAACTCACCAAAGAGAACTCTTATGATGATCAGCGACTCAGTGGGAAATTAATAAACTTGTCAAAATCTCGAGTATTTATACGCCCGCTTATAAAAAAACCACGACCTAAATTTAAATTTTATCTTATCAAAAATAAAAGATTATTATCAAAAACAACCAATATTGAAAAGATTATAATCAAAAACAAGTAATATTGAAAAGATTATAATCAAAAACAACCAATATAGAAAAGGTTATTAAACAAAAAAAAATATATAAAAAAATTGGTGTCATATCCAATAGATGATAATTGCACAGTTAAATATAAACAGCTAAAAACATTCATTCTTGGAAGAAAGATAAAAAAAAAATTGTTCGTTAGCATATAAATACCGCTAGCAGCTGTCCGGAAACTTAATTCAGACGCTTGATTTCAGTGATCGATTGCAACATGTATCCATTAATTGGATTTTTTTTTTGCCCATGCTCATGGATTTTACTCTTGTGACAAGATTTTTTTTCAACTGAAATTTCGATTATGCATGTGGAGACGGAATCTGCATTCATAAATGCAATCGACACCACCGGAAAAATTTTACAGAAAAATATATACACACAAACGATTGAGTGAGCCAAAACATTCATAATATTTCATTCTCCTTTCGAAATGAGGTAAAAACCCTAGAAGAGGCGAAATTGTGTCTAAAAAATATTTATTAAAAAAAAAAAGAAGAAGAAGCCTGCGATTTATGGGTTAGATGTAAAGGATCAGAGTAGGAGACTTTTTTTCAAAGAATTTATTATTCTGGTGGTGATTATCGAACTCATTTACGGAATAATGTGCCCGACCCAATCCATGCTGGTACATTAATAAACATTTTCTTTTATGTACTGTCATTTTACTAAAATTCATACAAATGATGATGAATTAAAGTGTAGCTTATGTATAGCATATTATTTTTGTAAATTTTTAAAGGAACGTTAATGAAATTTATTCCATTTTATATATTTGTTGCATTTTATATATTCATTATTGTATTATTAGTATTTATTGTAAATATTTTAGATATTCATTTTTATATTATCTGTATGTATTGTAAATATCTTCTATATTCCTTATTATATTTCTGTATGCATTGTCTATAATTGCTATAAATAAAAAATGATCCAAAGGAGTTTGTATTCCTTTGGATCATTTTTTTTAAAAAATTTATATACCTATCTTAAAATTGAACTTGTTATTTATTTAAGCGTAACTTTCAATAAATATAAAACTGCCTTTTCCCAATAGATGGCGTTGATTGAAACTCGGTTTCGTCATGGGCGATTACTGTTTGTAGTTGGTAATCATTCGTTACTATAGCAACGGGGTGTGGTTTATAAATGATTGACAGAAATCGCAGTCTGATTGATTGATTGATTAAATGAATGAAGAAGGGATATAGGGCAACAAGGGCCATTATCCCTTAATCGCAGTCTTGTGAAGTATGCGTACTTTTAAAAAAGCAAAGGAAACGAATCTCAGTGCATAGGTTGTATATTTAAACTTGCGATCCACTTTGGGAAAAAGATGTCCTTTTTTTTTTGGATTGTTTTCCCCCCCTCCCTCCAATCGTTCTTGTGTAATATCAATAAAGGTACATATTTTACAGTTTTTGGAAGAAAAAATTCCATTTTTTTTTCTATTAAATTAAAAGTTGCTTATTCATTTAAAAAAGATTTTGGCTGATTCAATTTTAAGTATTCTCTCTTTTATTGTAGTTTGAATGCCCAATATTCAAAACAAATTTCGATTTTAAATACTCTTTTTCCCCTAAAACGTTACAAATACATTTTTATTTCTTATTTCGAAGGATATTCTTAGTAAAAAAAATGCATTTATTATAAAAAATGTAAAAACAATCCATTTTTTGTAAAAATTTTCATTTCGTTCTCTGAAATTACTAATGTATGACTGAATTAAATAATTTTAGATTTCTGTGTTATGTATTTAGTGGAACAAACTAAAATTTGTATAATTTAATAAAATATAAATGCGTTATGAAATCAGTTTCTCCCTTTATTTCTCTTTTCATTAATGAAATACAAAGTAATGAGAAGAGTAATTGCTATCCATATTAAAGAAACTTTTTTTAAAACATTTTTCTGTATTTCACTTGGTGTGTGTGTCATCAAATTTTCGATCGTTAAGTTAACCAACTTCCCATTAAGCTTGAGCTCTGAAACCTTGAGAATCGTTCTTACTTGCCTAACAATGCAATAAATAGACATTTGCGACAAGTTTTAACAAATATTTTTTTTAAATAATGCAGTTTAGCCCAACCACTTAACGCGGTTTCACAAATTGCCAAACTTGGAATTTTTCTTTATTATTTATTTTTTTTTTGGCTGAACGTTAAGTCCGCGAAGCGGACCAGGGTAACCACATTTGGCAATATACCACCAAATAATTCCTGTCTCCAAGAGTGGTTTGGCTAAACTGCATTCCAACCATTTAATTTACCGGATGAATTAATTTTAGTTATTTTAACGATTTTATGTATTTCACTTGGTGTGTGTATATCAGAGTGTCATCAAATTTTCGATTGTTAATTTAACCAACTTCCCAATAAGCTAGAGCTATGAAATTTTGGGAATCGTTCTTACTCGCCTAACAATGCAATATTTAGACATTTCCGACAATTTTTAACTAATATTTCAATAATTTCTTAAATAAACTTTAGCACCATATAAAAAGGTTGGTTTTTATCTCGAATTATTTATATTGATAACATATTATTTTACAGATTTCAGACTGTCTTCAATGACAAATATGAGGGGGGAAAAAACCCTTTATATAATAATTTGAGTTCGGATTATATAAAAACTTACCCGTACGGTTTACTTTCGTTTTAATATCATTTAAAACATATATTGCATTCATCAATAGAAGAAATAAGCGTACTAATTTCTCAAATTAAAATTTTCTAATTTTGAGAGATTTTGTTGCGTGTACACTTTCAAGAATGTTGTACGAGTAAATAAGTGTAGTGAGGCAGATGCATGTTAAATCCGGTCGAGGTCCTAATTCTTCTAGTAGGCGTCGTGTGGAAGTTTGGATAGGGACTAACTCAGGTATCGTCATCGTCTCTCGATCGAAGCTCAAAATTGAGAGGTTTGTCTCCAATAACTCTGGAGTTGCTTCTCAGTGTGTCATTGATAAGCAATCATCAGATTTTATAATTTGTGAAATTAAAGCAAATTTCACAATTTGTGAAATTAAATAGAAAGCTTCTGTGTTGCTTAGGACCTAAACTTTTTTTTTAATATTGTGATGAGTTATGCACTTTATTATTAAATATAAAATTATAACATTTTATGGCAGTTGATTACTTTTTGTAATTACTTAATTTTTTAAAAGTGTTTAATCGACTCGTTAGTAACAAGATGAAAAAACAACCACATAAAAATGAAACTTACAATTACTTCAAAATTAATTCGCATTTAAAAAAAAATAGTTATGATAAAAAAATTGAAAATTATATCAAATAAAAATCTTTTAACCTTGAAATAAACATTTTAAAAAAAGTTAAGGGAAATGCAATGTAATTTATCTTCAGGAATAAGTTATGGCTATAAAAAATTCGTCGAATTTTTCTTTATTGAATATTACAGTTATTAATGTTAAAAATACCTTAATCGCTCATCAGATATACGATAATTGTATAAGGGGCTTTTATAATCATTCTGAGGGTTACATTTTGAGATTTTTCGAGGATATCGAGAGTAGAGTCAGCACAATGGGACCAGACTGGACATGCATAAGTCAGGATTGGTCTTTTTATCAAGGTGAAGATAAGCAGTTTATTACATCTACTTAATGTAGATTTGCGCAAAATAAGGGGATACATAATATGAACTACAGCTTTTGAATGCTTTTTAATTAGTGTTATGGAGGGGGTGTTGTTTAAAAATGAGCTTTTTATCCAAAGTTACTCCAAGGTATTTTGAGGACCAGGGAATTTTATTATTTGCTTGGTAAATATTTGGTTCTATTTTTCTATAGTTTTTGGAAAAGAAAACGGCCTCTGTCTTGGAAACGTTCAGTGCAATTTTCCAAGAAGAGTACCATTCTTCTAATTCCTTTAAATGCGTATAGTGCGTGTCTTATAGTTGTGGGGTTATAGTGTCGTGCTAGTATCGTAGTATCACCTGCTTAGTTACATGCAGAGCATGGTGTTGTGGTGTATTGGTATGTCGTTCACGTAATAATTGAAAAGGGTCGGAGACAAAATTCCGCCTTGCGGGACTCCGGCTTCAATATATCTTGGATTTCAGAGAATACCATTTACTGTGACTGAAAAATTTCTGTTATTTAAATAAGAGTTTAATATTTTAATCAGGTAGGGTGGGGGGTAAATTTAATGAGTTTGTAGAACAGTCCTGCGTACCAGATTCGGTCAAAGGCTTTCTGGATATCCTGAAATACCACACCAGTATTTTGTCCTTTATAAAATCCTGTTTTGATGTATTCTACTACTCGGAGGAGCTGGTGTGATGTGGACAGGTTTGGAATGAAGCCATGTTGCTTGTGGATTATTATATCGTGGTTTTTCAGGTGTTGCATTAGTCTATTGTGGTTGACTTTCTCAGCAATTTTTCTGAGAACTGGTAATAGTGAGATTGGCTAATAGTTTTTGGTTGAGTAGGATCTTTCCCGGTTTGAGAATCGGGATAACTGCAGCAGTTTTCCAGGTATCCGGAAAATGATCGAGATCTAGCATGTTTTGAATTATATTTCTGAGTTGGAAGATACAGAGATGGAGAAGGGTTTTAACCGTTTTATTGGTTATTTCTTCTCTTCATGGTGCTTTTTTAATTTTTAGGGCTTTGATGTATTGTGCTGTTTCGGAGACTCGTTGTGTGCGGGGGGGGGGGGGGCATTATGAAAGTTATTTTCGTTGGATAGAAATCCGTGAACGACCTATGTCACTGTATTATCGTGTGTAGGTGTATTAATATTATTTAGTTTGAACTTTTCAGCTTTGTTTGTCTCACTAAGTGCGATAATAGCAGGGCCTTTAAGGGCGGATACCGGGGATCTCTTTTTCATGAAGGCTTTGGCCATACCCCATAGGGTACCATTTTGAACATTCAGGTTTTTTCGAGCGTTTCTTCCATTTTTTTTTTTTTTTTTTTTTTTTTTTTTTTTTTGTGTGTGTGTGTAAGTGCCTTTTTCGCCTGATTTCGTTTTGAATTCTGTTTAATATTTGTTTATCAGCAGGGAATCGCGTAAATTACCATTTTTTGGCTTTGTTTCGTTCTCTGAATAATTGCCTGAGTTCCCTACAGATAAATGTCTGTTTCTTTGTCTGTATTGGTTTTGAGGAGATTTTATGTGCACTTAAAATGTTTTGTGTTAATTCAGCGACCTGATTATCAATTTTCCCTCCTCTCTGTGCTTTGGATAATGTGAATGTTTGGATTGTGTTTTCTAAAAGTGTTCGTCTGAAAATTTTCCAAATTTGTAACTTTTGGTTCAGGCATTTGATATTTATTTTGTGAATCAAATTGTAACATCATTGGGTAGTGATCGCTACTCAATTTGGGTAGCGACGGGATTTGGTAGGGCCAATGGAAATTCTTTGTTAGTGCAATGTCCATGATGGAGGCGGAGTTAAATCCGTAGCGTGTGGGCAAGGGACACAACAAGTCGAACCAAATCCCTTTATTCGGCAAAAAAAATAGTCTATGTTGTTTAGTCCATTTGACACAGTTTGTACTGCAGTTCCTCATTCATCTGGTTGATACGCTGCAAGTACCGAGAGAATCGAAAGGCCTTCACCACGTAGCACTCAGAAGTGTTTCCCTCCACATGCACGCAGTCGTGATAATGGGTCGGTACGATGGTATCACACAAGTCTTGGTACCTGGGCAGGTGATCCACAGACGCGACCGGTAATCCATACGATTCAAAGAGGTGCTATTGTTCATGTCCTTTGACCAGCACCACACCTCCATCTCCTTGGTCCAGGTGAACGTACAATCCCGGAACGCAAAACGACAACCACTCGAGAGGCACACTTCTTGGGATATGAAGTGGCCGAGGAAGGTACTGATGCATCCACCGGTGGGTATACCGGTCTTCGGAAGTCACTGGGAGGTGTGAGTGGTCTACGGTGAAGACAAACTCTTCGGGATCGGATCCATCCTCGAGGATGCGGGCAAAGGTAATCTCAATCGACAAAGGTCGTTGTACGTACTGAAACACGTTGGCACGAGCAAAGAAGGCAATGCGAGGCATATTGAAGGAGATCTGAGTCAAAAAATCAGAATACAAAATTTCAACTGTTTTAGTCATAAATAAGTATATGAATGTTACAACATAATTATATATGAGAAATGAAAAAAGTTTATGTACGAAGGATACTATAATTCTGAGATCACGTTATATTTTGACAAGTAACAATCTTTTGCAAAAAGCGATAGCTTATTGCATTCTATAATATATTTAAATTCAATTTAGTTATTAGATTTTAACAACACAGTTAAAGAAGAATAAAACATATGATAAATAAAAATATGCGATGATTATTTCCTGCCATTTTTAAATGAATAATGTAGGAAATATGATCATTAATCCAAATGGAGTTTGGGCAAATAAATATAGCTAACATATAAACAAATCATTCGAGATTACAGGATCTATTTTGAGAAATAATCTTTCACAAAAAGCGATAGTTTATTACAAACTCCAAGACGAAATTCAAATAGTAGAATTATATATTTTTTTTGCCTATTACAATTTTCAAATTAGTTACGTAAACAATTAAAGCAAGCTAACATTAATCAGTTTATGCTGTTAAAAATCAAATTACTGAATTAAATGATAAACAAACAATACCTGGAGGGGTGTACAAATTCCAACGACATCCTTTCGAAGAGAAGAAAAAGGAATTTTAGTGAACACAAGTAATAAAAATACATACAATTGATAAATTAATGATTTTCATCAAGTGCTATAACATAATACAAAATAAATAAATGAAATATAGTTATCACTAATATAACATTGAATTCAACTTTAATACTGTAAAATTGTTATCTTTATAATAATATATTTTAACATTCACATTGAAGAATGTTTGTTTTTATAGAAATTTTACTGAAATTTCACAGCTCAACAAAAGCTCAAAGTCACTAGGTTCAGTGGCTCACATATATTTGCATAATTTAAATCCAAAACATATGTTTATTACACAGAAAAAAACTGTACTAAAGTGAAATGTCATGATACAGGAAGGCTTAGAGTATTTCTAAAGCTGTATTAAAATTAAATCATAATGTACAGATGCTTTATCGCAGCAAAGCTGCTGGTGTGTGTAATTGGAAGTTTAATTTCTACATACTTCTTTTGTAATTGATATATACACACGTTTAAACCCAATATGTTAAATAAAATAATTGTAAATTATTTCTTGCAATAATGTATTCAAAAAATATTCTAAGCTATCAAGATAAAAACAAGCATTTAAATTAATATCAAACAAATACAGTTAACACATAAACAAATCAATCGAGAATTGGGGTCTATTTTGACAAATAAACAATCTTTTACAAAAAAGTAATAGCTTATTACATTCTATTTTTCGATTAAGTAGCTACATGGTGTGTTGTGGAACTTTTTTTCATCAAAAACCAGGAAAGTTCTCTCGAGAAATCTTTCTCATGGAACAACGTTTACGAGGTTCAAAATCACACGAAATTTATCCAGAGGTATCACACAAGTCTTGGTACCTGGGCAGGTGATCCACAGACGCGACCGGTAATCCATACGATTCAAAGAGGTGCTATTGATCATGTCCCTTGACCAGCACCACACCTCCATCTCCTTGGTCCAGGTGAGCGTACAGTCCCCGAACGCAAAACGACAACCACTCGAGAGGCACACTTCTGGAGGCAGCATGCACAAAGGATTTTTGATTTTCAAAACATAACTTTATTAAAAGCCAAGCAGTTAAAACAAAGGGAATAATTTTTAACTAATTCTATTTTTTACAGGTAATTGGTTATACTTGTGTGGTTATTTACTTAAACAATTGATTTCAGATTTACATATTTTGAATACTTAACATCCGAAAAGAAAATGATCTATTCATGCCTCTACTATTATTTTTGCGGTAAGAATTAACTCATTTAATGTTTTGCTACGAGATGAATAAAATAAATCAATTTCTTTCGCCAGTGTTATGAAATCGGATCATTTATTTTCTTGACGAATACTTTTATGCGAAGTGGTCTCTATATCAGAAATTATTTATTCTTTTAATGATTCAATATTTGAAACGTCTCTCAATTTTAAGTAGTACTCCCAATTTGTAAATAATTGACTAGTAAATTGTACATATGATTCACAATTGTAAAGCGTTATTTTTTTAAAATTCTCTAAATATGCTTGGGGAGTAGGCTCAAACTCTTGAAGTATTAAGGACTTTATTTTTTCATAATTGTTGAGATCTTATCATTTTTAAAATAGGTAATAATATTTGCAGCTTTTTCTTACAGTAAATTTAGTTAAATATCGGGTTTATAATTACGTGGAGCACTTTTAGCTTCAAATGCACGTTTGAAAAATTAAAAAAAAAAAAAAGAAGAAGAAGAAGAAAGAAAGAAACCCCAACCTTCTGGTTTACTGAGAATTTTCACTGCAAGTGTACGAATGCTTTTAACTACCAATTTCTATATTAGTGTCCGTGTCTTTCGCTATTCAATTTTGCTTTCTCTTCAATTTTTATTAACTCTTCCACTGTTTGAATTGATTGCATCGCTATTTAGATTATGTGAATTTGATTTTTATTACTGGAAACTTAATTTTCTACTTTATTCCTTCCTTTTAAGAGAAAGGTGAGTCGAAAATCAAACTCTTTGGCTTTTAATTTTAGTTACGGTTTTATTCATTGAAATATAAATTGCGCTGAATAAAGGGTAAATTTTTTTGCGTCGAAAAGAATTATGGCATCATATAGATATCAACCATATGATTTTTTCAGTAAGAAAAAATGTCCATCTCATCCATCTTTCACAGAATTTTCGCGATGTAATTTTTTTTCAGATTTTCGTCCTCACTAAAATATTTTGAGCTAAATTTTTCTTAACTAGCTTGCATCAACGCAGGCGATTTAGTGTTAACCAATAGTAACTTGACGCATATAATCAAATCAATTTTCTCATATGCTCCGGTATTGCATTCCCTGTTATCAAAACATGAATTCAAAAATCCTGAAAGTTCTTTCCAAATTTAAAAAAAAAAGACTCAATAACTCAAAATTTCTCATGTCGTGTATCGTAATCATTTTTATTACAAAAATAAAATGGTAATTTCTGTTTTTTCCCATTCGTTTACTTTAATTGATTTAATGATTGTTCAGTAGCGTCGCACTCGGAAGCAAAATGTAGGCTATTGACGACAGACCTCCTAATTTTGAATCTGTGTTAAGTAACGCAGACAACACTTTTCTGGCACCTCTTCCTTCAAACTTCCCCGCCATGAGGAAGGAGACTTGGAGCTTTTACAAATTCCATGTGTATCAATCCAATTATATGTTCAAAACAGCAAAAGAAGTAAATTTTATGATTTATCAAAACTATGGAGTCTGAAAAATTAGCAGTCAGTAACTGTTTAATAAGTTAAAGGTATCAGAAGTTATTGATACATATTTTAGTTACCATAAGCTATCAACTATTTAATATACTGTGGGAGGAAAAACACACGAATTAATTAAAATAAAATTGTATTGCATTCTCTGCTTTTTTTCTTTTATTATATCAAATAAAAGCAATACTGCAAATGATATGATTAAGAAAACTACTACACTTATTTTTTTTAAACCTGTAATTTTTCTCCTCGAGGAAAAGAAATTACTACTTGGTATTCCTGATTTTACCAATTACCTAACATATACATATATATAATTTCTGTAATAATATTTAATAAACAACTATAATAATTACATTTCATATGGTATAGAGAGCGATCCATTACACATTTTTCACATAAATATAACTTACTTATCATTTTTTACGAATTTTGATGCATCAGAAATCTTTCACAACTGTGATACAATTTCAATGTCACCACAGATGGAAATCCTATCTAACATTCTCTTCGTAACAAAAACTTCCCATATGCAAAGGTCTCCAGCATTCAGTTGATTGACACACATAATAAAATAGATAATTGCCTGGAAAATAGGAACTATTAAAAATATTTCCCTAAAGTAATACATCATATGAAAATGGTTTATCTCCACCGCTTTCCACATCACCCAGGAGATATGGTATGTGAATGCATTAACTCCTTTTACAGCAGGAAAGGTAGGTTCCTCAGATATATATTCCTTCACACTTCAGAAGAATTGCAATATTCATTTTATACAGTACTTTAAATAATTAAAAAACTACTCGAATAAATTTACCTAGTGTATATAATTCTGATTGCATTGATAACAAGCGTTAATATAATCTGATACAATATATTAGATATTATTTAAACACTTACCTGCAAAAGAATCAAACATGTACCTTCTAAATTCATTTATATCAAAATTATCGTTTCTCTGTTTAATACCCTATTTGTAAAGTACCATATAAAAACACTACAATTCATGCAATCAATTTGTTTTAGATGAATAGGATATGAAATATGCCTATCTTGTTCTTCATGTAACAAAGAATTTAAAGTTCTCCAGAAATCTATTAATTTAGTATACTTACTTTCGTTTCCAAAACCTAAAGAACACAAAAGTATAATTTCTTGACATTTAACTCAGCCACTAATAAAACCCAATGACAAGACACATTAATGGGAATGAAAATGAATTCTGCATTCCTTAGTTGGTTAAAATCAAAGAAGTTAACAAGATTATCTCCAATTTCCAGAATTTGCATGTGATAACATCTTTCCATGATGAAATCTCTACTTTGTATGGTTTTTTTATTTGAATGGATCAATTTTACTATCCTACACCCATCCTTTATGAAAATTTGTTCTTTTTTTAAAACAATACTTACTCCCTCATCAGATACATAAATGTCCAACGATTTCACCTCATAAAAATGTAATTTAATGTCCTCAATATGTAAAACTATTTGACTGTAATTAGATACATAACTAATTTTGGGGTAAAAGATCCAGTTGGTTTCCTAAACAAGTTATCTGCATTACATAATAATGATTGCTCTACTTTTAAATACTTCTTTGTTTCTTTCTTGACAATTAAAGAAGGATATCCCAAAGCTTTCTTCTTCAATTTTTTAACTTTACTGGTACGTTTAAATATACACTGCTAGTTTAAATGCTGATTGGGAGGTAACCAAATTATTTTCTAGTTTTAATTCCCTGTTTCTTTCTGCAACTGATTCACACATTGAAACCATAGTTTTTAAATTGCTATTTAAATAAGATAACAGAGTAATTCTGACAAATTTATTTTGCAATAAGAAACTTGATTTGGCAAGTAAAATATTAGTTTTGTAGATCTCTCGTTCTTCTCGGAATGTTCTTTAATTGCAGAATCAATGGAATTTTTTACACAAGCCACGGATGGAACTGAATCGGTCATATTCTTTATCTTGAACAATTCCATTACTCAAAACACCATCAAAATATGGAAATTTTTGGAGTTAACTTTTTGAATATGTTTATACAGTTGGTGATTATCCAAGCATACATAAGTATACAAATGCATTCACAGAGGTAAATATGATTTTTTTATACACCTACAGAAGCATTTATCATGGTCTGAATATCCTTCTACAATTTTTTTAACTTCCTAAAACACATCTTCATTAGTTTATGATTATACTAATCATGAATATATTGCCTTCACATAAACACTTGGGTATATGCAAATTATTATTCTATACTGATGTGCAAAATATGTATCATTTTCTATTTTTAACTCAGTATCAATTCCATTGTCTATTCGACAATTGAATTTGCGCTTATGAAACGACTTACAATATTACATATTGGTATATGCATGCAGAAAATGACATTCTCCATAATTCCACTCTACCATAACAATTATCATCGAAATATTCAATGATAGCAGGTTCCTTGTTAGGAAATGCAACTTTAAAATTATAAAAACTATTTTTCAATTTTATTGAATTCGTTTCCTCTAAAAGAACTGCTAAAAAAGCCCAAATTTTATTTCTCATTTCTAAACTAAAAACATGATTAGTTAATGGTTTTTTTAAAGCACGATGAAGATGCCATTTGCAAAGGAGGTGTTAAACCTCATCTCCAAACACTTGTTTAAAAGCGGGACCTGTTGTTTTATCATCAGTTATGATGCAATTAAGATTTTAGTTGGGAACTCTTTCTTTTATGCAGTCAAATAAACAATGCATAGTTTCCATATCTAATTTATTTGTGATAAAATGTGCAATTGGATTACCTATTCCATATTCATCAGGTATGATTAAATTCATTAAATAGAAATCATACTCATTGGTTTTGTGAGATGAGTCAATACAGCTGTTTACCATCATTTCTTTTTGTTCAGCTGTTTGTAAGCCAATTACTAATGAATTATTTGACAATTTTTTTAAGCTTTAGAACCTGAAACTATAATTTGTCCTTGAATTTTATATATAAAAAAATACAATTATAAGTTTCATTATGCAATTTATTATTAATAACTTCAACCAGCATCTTTTTTATGGAGCCGTAAAAGTAATTTCAAAGAATTCATGTAATATGATAGGTTTTTTTGTTTGTCAAAAAGGATTCTTTAACAAAATAGTTATCTCGATCATTCCTCAATTTTCTGTTACCACGAACACATTCCAGTAGTTTAGATTTCTCGATACCCATTCGAAGGTTAGCTTTAATAAATTCCCAACAAGTCCTTTTAATTGGTTAAAATTTTATGTTTTGAGGCCTTTAATTCATAATTATGCTTTGAGAAGGATTTAAAAAATGACATTTTATCTGTCTCAAAAACAATGAATTGAACAGGACATTCAGTTGGTGGTGTTAAGCTTTTGACATATCTTCAACTAGTTTTCCTATTAAATGGCTTTGATATGACGGACTTAAAACACTGACAACTGTAATATGAATAAACATTTGTTTCGGTTGTTTTATCACCAGTAAGTTTTTTTAAGAGAAGAAAAAGTTCTAGCACCCTCATTTTCTAGTCGTGATTGAAAACTTATCTTCAAAATTTATTTCATTTGTTGTCATATTTATTCCATGAACTTCTTTTCCATGTGTTAATGACTGTGTCAAGTACTTAAATTTACAATTACACTCAGGATGTGGACAAGAATAAGGCAAATTTGAATTTGAGCATCGTTCATAATGTTTCTGTAATTTTGATAAATATGAAAAACTTTTTAGATAAATACTACATTCTAATACGGCTTTTTTCCCTTCTTCACCGATACTTTACGGTGATTAGAAAAAGATTGTAAAGTAAAATATGTATTTCTACACAATATGCAGCATTTTGAATATTCATAATGAACAAGAGCACCTTCAATGTGACTCTATCTTTTATAAATACCATTGTCACATTTATTCAACATTTCATGTACGCATGTTATCGCAATCAAAACCTTCCTCCTCGTTTAAAATATTGCTTTCAGCTATATAAATTTTAAAACATTTCTCCTTGACTTTTGATGATTAGGATACGTATAATACTAAAGATTCACTTACCTTATATTTTTGTAATTGGTCTACTTCGTTCGTCAATTTTGATCCATGGGAGAAAAAAAAACAATAATCTAGCAAATATGTTAAAAAAAAAACACTGGAAATTAAAAAAGCAGAAAATTAAAACACACTTAAAATCAATCAACAATAAAGAACAGTGAAATAAAATAATACAACATTACAAATCAAGAAAATAATCAAGTAAATATCAAAACTAGCAACCAACGTACAAATACAACCTCACTAGACGAAATCTTTTATGAATGTAATATAGCTTGGTTCAATAACAAGCGTATGGTTAACTTGGCGATCTACAAAAAGAGGCTGGAAATAATGTACCAGCAACCATTGTATCGTTGCCACTAAAAAAAAGTGAGCATTACACGTCCTGATTCGTTCCTAAAACCTGTAAAAATTACTAGTTCAAGAGAGGAGAGGTAGGGATGGCGACAGGGTATTAAACAGCTGATGATAAGCTGAATAGATGATGATGTAGGTCTTAGAGTGAGATAGTTGACTTAGAAAAAGGCTATTGAAGGAGTGATAAAGGAATTAATTAAAAGGGTCTGAGTTGGAATGCAAAGTGTTATGGGGGAATTAGATGGAAATAATTATTGCAAGATTGGTAGGGTAGGGCATGGGTTCCATTATTGTGAGCAAAAATTAACTGGGCCCTTATTAGAAGGTTACTATGATATGTTAGCTATTAAGGAATCTTCTAGAGAGATAACTGATTTGCTTAGTAATAGGAAGGATATTGAGATCCTTGTGTATGACAGAATTTCTGACATACCAAGGTGAGTTAGTAATCATGCGGATGATTTTATTTTGAAGGACCTGTATTTTTTTAATGTGGGAAGGTGCGGCATGGCCTCAAGTAGGGGAAGTATAAAGAAGGATAGGTCGGATTACTTCTTTATAGAGAAAAACTTTGTTAGCAAGAGTTAGAACTGATTTTCTACCAGTTAAAGGTATATGGTTCTGGATTTTGGCCCAGCATTTGTCAATTATTGATTGGATATGAAGTTTGAAGGTGTGTTTGGAGTCTAGAATAAATCCTAAGTATTTGACCTCAGAGTCCCAAGAGATTTGATCTTTAAGAAAAATTTGAGTTTGTTATTAGGAGGGAGGGCATGATCTTTTCTAAAAATGAGAGCTTTAGTTTTATTAGTGTTTACAGCAATCCTCTAGAGTGTTATCCAATCCTCTATTTGTTTTAGAGGATTTTGTAATTTAACTAATACGTTAATTAGACTATTTCCTTAGATGAGGATTGCTGCGTCATCTGCGAATAACAGAGGTAATTGAAGGAAGTCATATGTAAACAAATTGTAGCAAATTGGAGTTGAGTTAGAAAAAACCAGCTGTCAAATTTTAAAGACATTCTAATAAAAAGTTAACGAATATTATAATCCTTTGAATGAATATTCTACCTGGTTTCTCGAAACAAGTGGAAAAGTTCAGTAACATTTTTCTAAGATATTTACAACTTTTCAAAGCTTTGAAAATATTTTTCAGAATCTATCAATATATTTTCCTGATGATTTTACTTGTGTTATTAAAAGTTGATTGAGTTTTTTATTCATCAAAATAAATATTTAAATTTTTGAAAAAAAATAGCACTTTAATTGATTATTTGGATTGGTTGTTTTTCTCTGACGCTTTTGAGTTCTGGATCTTCGGTGTGCTTCACAAAATGCATCACTGACGATGAGTCAATATTTGTGATGTCATCCTCTCATTTCCCAAGCGATTAATCGCCACTGTAACTGTAACATAAAATAAACAAAAACAAAGTTGCTACCTTTTCATTCTGTGTTGATTGACAGTTATTCGTTCTTTTATTTACAGTGTGTGACATCTGATAATGTTAGAATTTTGATCCACCGAATTAAAAAGGGTTTGAATTTGAATTTCAAGTTACTGAAACAGTCTTTATTGCTGCAATTTTTTTATTGAAAAAATGTCTACATTGTTGTCTCAGTTAGGTGTAGGAGGAAATCCCTTTAATACGGCTGTTGGTCAGAGAATAGGTTCGTTATGTGCAATCTTAAGAATTTTTATTACTTTATATCTGGAATAAATGTGAATAAAATTTTACGTCTCTGTCCAATTTATTCAACTTTGAATATTTTCATTAGTTTTTCCTCATTTATATTAAAAATGAACTAAGAAGTAATATTTTTGTGCGATCATTATTAAAAATGTCCATTTATAGTTGTAACAATGTTACTATAACTTTAAAAAGAAATTTTTGGTTTAGATATCGTTTGAGTGGTTTGAAAAAAAGTTAAATGTACATTATGTTGAAAATGCTGTTTTATTATTACAGTGTACGCAAATTGTTGATTCTATTTAAGATAGTTTTTAAACAGGTTCCCAAACAATTAAATTATATTTTGAAGTGAATTTTTGTGAATTTTGTTAATGTTTTTAAATCTAAATGCATTTTATTAAGTTTTTGTCAGTTCTGCTCATTTTAATTTTACTGTTACTGAATATAATTTTTGTACTGCAGAGTTCTTAAAAGTTCTCATTTGTATACTGATATATTAACCAACACATTACTCTTATACCATTGTTATTGACTCACTTCTTTTTGTATATCTTATTTTGATTAATATCACATAAATTATCATGTCTTTTATAAATGTATATTTTTAATTATTATGAACTAGAATCAGGTCATATTATTTTTTGTTTGATATTTATATACAATGCCCACATATCATTTCTTTCAATAGTATTTTTCTTGTGTGATTATTTTTTTAAATGGAAAGCAGAAGTGCTGTTTTAAGTTTAAGCTGATGGAAAGAAAAAAAAAAAAAAAAAACAGGTTATTGGATTAATAAAATTGATATCTTTTCTTAGAACAAGCGACAGATGGATCATTGGCATCAGAAAATTGGGCTTTAAACTTGGAAATTTGTGATGTCATCAATGAAACTGATGAAGGGTAAGTTGATGGAAACTCCCAAAATTAAATATTCCACATTTAATTCTATATGTAAATATAATAAAAATGACCATCAAACTAATATATTGTTTTTCTCTTAGACCTAAAGATGCATTAAGAGCCATCAGAAAGCGACTTCTGCAGAATGCTGGAAAAAATTATACAGTTGTTATGTTCACATTGATTGTATGTAACATTTTCTGCTATTTATTTATTATAATAAAAGGATATGTTTTGTATTATTTAAAAGTTGTGATAATCAGATAAAGATTTAATTTTTAAATAGACTCAGCAGAAAATAATTTGAGATTATTATTCTTTACTGTGTATCTGAATATCTAAAAATTTTGTTTTCTGCTTTTGTACACAAAATATGTTATTTCAATTTCTTGCATTTTGACAATTCTTAATTAATGTTATTTGTTCAGATTATCTTTATCATGGGTAAAAGAAAAGCAATGAAACATTTTATGAAGTTCATGTTTTTTTTTTTTTTATATTACAATTTTAGTGTAGAACACATTTTGAAAAATTTCATTACTTGAATTATTGTAAAAAAAAGAAAAACTGGTGAAATTATTAACACTATAAGATTCAAATCTGCAAACTGATGCACTATTATACTGATAAAATTGGGCTGCATCAGTTGATTTTGATAAATAATAAGAATCTGCATTTTTTTTAATGCACAATCAAATGGAATTTCTCATTAAAAATTTATTGTGTTCCTTTACAATACATTAAATGAAATATATGCAAAGCTTAGAATGTATACTTCATGCTTCAAATCATAATGCCTGTTTTCTATATACTATAATAGATTTAATAAGATAACCCTTAAAATTTTTTTCTAATACAATAATTTTTAATAGCAGTATGATTAGAATCTGTTATTGCTATAAAAAATCTCCAATTTTGGTATTCATACCTGGGAATAGAAAAGTGCTGAATTTCTAAGTTTCAAAAGAAGTTATTTTTGAAAGTCCGAACTAATTATTCATCAAACAAGGGTTTGTAAGGAATTTTTCATTTTTTTAAAATTTATTTCACGGTTTATTTATCCTTAAAATTAGTTTGTTGATTTGAAAATTTATATGAGCATTAAAAAGTATGTGTATTTTTTAAATTAAAAAATGTATTATAAGTAAATGTGGAAGACATGTGAATATAAGAAAATTATACAAAAAGAGAAAATGTATGAAAAACTTCATATCCAAAAAGCAAGATAATAATTTTAAATTGATTTCTACAATATTTCACTTTAACTTTAAAACAAATTGCTGTAATTAATTGGAATAATTCAATGAAGAGGATAACTTATATCAATAATTGATATGGATTTTAATTATAATTATTAAATTAATTGAAATATAAGTAGAATTTGAGAATATTTTTATTTTTTGATATAATATTTGCTTACAGTGGCATATGCATATAAGTGAATTTATTTTAATAAGTAACCATTATATAAGCATTATTTTTTCATTATTTATTTATTTATTTTTTTTTGATAAAAATGTTGACATCATTCTGAAATTCTTCACAATAATTTTGAATAAAAATTTATATATTTTTATTATAAAAAAAAAATTGAATAACCAATGTTTTTCCATTTTTAAAAAGTTTTCCTTTTTTTTTTTTATATTTTAAATATTTTCTTGATTTATAGGTTCTTGAAACTTGTGTGAAGAATTGTGGGAAACGATTTCAACTTCTTGCTACTCAGAAAGATTTTGTACAAGATTTAGTGAAATTAATTGGTCCAAAAAATGATCCTCCTACTGCTGTTCAAGAAAAAGTGCTCAGTTTGATCCAGGTAAAATAAACTTTATTTAAAACAATTTTCCTCCTTTTCTTCAGGCAAAGTATTCCTATGGTAATAACTTCAGTAAATGTTTTGGCACTGTTAGTTGTTATTTCAATTAACTGTAATTAAAACTTGTTTTACAAATTGTAATAAACATTATTGAATTATCACCTCCTCATACTTGTTATTTTTATGCTTTCCTTCTATTGTGTTTAATGATTAATGTTAAAAAGTATTTGAGATTTTGAAATAGAATTTTTTTTTTAAAAAAAATTAATTTTGATTCAGAAGTAATGATTATTATTACTTATTTGTTTCATATAATGTTAGTTGAATAAAGTATTCTTAATTTTGTAATTTTATTGAATTGTATTTCTCTGAAAATTGAAATTAAATATGAAAAAATATGCAGATTATTTCATTTCAGTTTTAATTAAAGTAAAAAAATATTGTTCAAGTGAGTTATACTTGTTTTTTCAATATGAATGTTATTAAAATTATTATTTTATAAATTTGGAAGGGGAAAATTCCATAAGAATTTGTATTAGAATATTTTTTTACTCTTAATACAAAAGCTCTAGATTAAAAGTTAAATATTTACTAGATCTTTTAAATTATATTTAAAAAATCAGTGACTTATAGGATGCTATGCAGA
Source organism: Nephila pilipes (assembly GCA_019974015.1). Lineage (NCBI taxonomy): Eukaryota > Metazoa > Arthropoda > Arachnida > Araneae > Nephilidae > Nephila > Nephila pilipes. Next base: position 297,431 of record BMAW01131842.1, read on the forward strand.
TAATTTTGGACATGATAAACATTTTAAAAGTTAAGTGCTTTATGAACTTCTGAAAATATGCATCAAGTAACTTCATTAATTTACTCATTTACAATTTGCTGCTTTGTTCAGCATTTCATCACCTAATGGTAGATATTAAAATATGTACACACAAACACACACTTACAGTGTTTTATTGAACTTGCAAACTGATATATTTTCTCAAAAATATGATTAATAATTTCTAAATATAGATACATTGCCATCCATTTTTAACATGTATTTTAAATGTAGTTTATATTATTTAGTAAAATTAAATTGTAATTTAATGTTACTTATTTAGAAATCCTTCTAAACATTTGTTTTCATTGAAATATTTTGTATTTGCAGACCTGGGCCGAAACCTTTCGTTCCAATCCGGAAATGCAAGGTGTTGTTCAGGTGTACAATGATTTGAAGCAAAAGGGAATTGAATTTCCTCCTTCTGACCTGGAAACCATGGCACCTATTATTACTCCTTCAAGGGTACAAAAAATTGTTTTATGTTCTTAATTCGGGGGGAGGGATATTTTGTAGGCAAAAATTTTCTTGATCATAAATTAAATTTGATTAAAAAAATTTTTTTTTTCATTTTATTTCATGTGACAAATATTTTGATTCATTTTGTAATTAATGTCAAATTGAATGTTTAAGTTACATCATATTCCCTCCCTTTTTCACTATAAATTTTTTGTACTTAATTTATCAACATTGATATATTAAGATATCACAATTATTAAATAATAATACAAAAAATATTTTATAGTTGAAATTTAGCTTCTTTAGGAACATGAATGAATCTGATTTTTTGTTGCTTTTATATAATACATTCTCTAAATATAAAAATATTGTGTACATTTTTTGTGTGAATTTTTTGTGTTTGTTTTAAGTGATTGAGAATTGAATCTATTAACATATCACAATATATATCATTAAATTTACCTTTTTTTTAAAAAAAATTTCTTCTATTTTAAGCTCATTTAAATTTTAATGCTTGGTTTTTGAATTCAACTTTGTTTTTTTTTTTTTTTATTTTTTTTTTTTTTTTTTTTTACATATTTTTTAAATCACTTGTTATAAATAGATAATATATTTACAAGTTTGTGTATACATACATGTATGTGTATATATAAATACACATGTATATATATACATTATATGCTTATATTACCAGCAATGTGTGAAAAGCTGGCATTCTGTAGAATACCTAGACATTTATATATAATGCCTAGCATTTTTAGGCAATGTATGAAATATGAGAATTATTGCTTACTTTCCCTAGGAATTCATTGTATATAATACCTAGGAATTCTATAGAATGACAAATGCTATTTAGGCAAAGTATGAAAAAGTTCTTGATAAGGTTATTGTAACAGTCTCCATGACTGTAACTTTAACGGTACTGCTAACGCCACATGTGGTGACATTAAGAAAGAGGGACTGCTTCCCTTCCTCTAGTTGTGCGTTTATATGCGTGTTGTGTGTGAAAATATCTTTGTATTTCTTATAAGTATTACTGTGATGTATCAGTGTGCTGTGAACCCAAAAATGAAATGGTTTTAAACAACCGAAAGGACAATATCCTTATTCAAATACCCCAAATTCATTTCACTCATGCATGCAATGCCACACTATTATATAAATGATGTGCATCTCTCAATAATGTAATAAGTATTATTCTGATAAAATAATGAAAACGCCTTTAAAAAAATGTATTAAATTTATGTAAAGAAAAATGAAAGTTGTACAAAACAAAATTTATGCCTTTCTTATTAAGAGAAACAAAATTTTCAAATAAAATAAAATTAACCTATTTGTTGCAATATGCTACGCTTGAAAGATTTTTCATATTTTAACACTTTATTTTACACATACATTTGACAGATCCTTGTCTGCTTCCAATGGACTGAGTAATTGCAACTAACAAGATAGGAATTTCACGGTCAGGAATTTCTTCAATTCTAAGCAAGTTCTTAGGATATAAAGTGAACGTGTGATCTTGCATATACTTGTTTTAAAATTACTTCAGAAGTTCTAAGTTGGTGGAAACCATCCTCTGTCAAACTCATTACAATATTGTTCTGATCACTTCGCCCCTTGCTGACATCAGGAATAAGAACTTGCACAGTATTTCCTAATGAAGCAGTGGGGGAAAAAAATTTCTTAATTTCTTTGGCTTGTATTTCCAGATTGACTTTAGAATTTAATTTACCTTCAGTAGCATTTTCAGTTTTAAAACAAAGGGTGGATAAAATATCTATTTTATCACCTTTACTTGCAGGGCCACAGAAGGTATGAATTTTTTGATGACACTTTTTGCATAAAAGTGCATCACTTGTTTCCTTCAAACACACAATAAATATCAGAAATGGAAATCTCTCCTGTTTGGGCATCTTCATCATGTTGGTTTAATCCACTATTGACTATAATCTCATGTTTTTTTTTTTTTAAATGGCTTTTTTTTTCTTGCATAATCTGATTGGTTTCACCTTTTCCCATTGTTGGATGCTTTCTATTATTTTCTAGCTGCTCCTCTGTACTTATGTCTTTTAAAACCTTTTCTGGTGGAAAAGATGTTGTAACCCCTACTTTGGGTTTGCAGTCGAAAAAGAGTGACTTAAAACTTATGATTTTTTTTTTTTAATTTTGTCTTTTTTTTTATTTGAAATAAATTATGAAAAAGAATAATATAAAAGTTCAAATCCTATAACTTTGCAGAGGACTGAACTTAACTACATAGATAAGTCTTGTGCTATTTGTAATTATTTTTTTGATTATAATATCAAATATTGATGAAAATCATGTTTTTTATATATGTGACATATCAAGAATGAAATGTTTGTGAAGAAAGGATTCTCTGGTTAAACATCCGACATTACATCAAAATCTTACTATATGCAACACTGTTAATAAACCAATTTGTTTAATTAATAGAAGATTAAATAAATATAATTTCAACCTGTATTAATTCTTTCAGACTATCCCTGTGCAACCACCATCTCATCACCAAGTTCGTGAAGTTGTTTCTGGGGTAAGTTTTCTGTTTCATTCATACATGTTAATTTATTGAAAATTTGAAATTGAAAAGTAGATTAGAAACTTTAATGATGCTCTTTATTTCAACATATATCCAGGATCCTCCTGCAACCATTCATCCTCAACAAATGGAGAAACTGAAGAAAGAGTTGGAGATAGTTCAAGGAAATATGCGTGTCTTTGGTGACATGTTGAGTGAACTTGTTCCAGGAAAGGAACATCAGAGTGATCTGGAGCTTTTACAGGTAAAATATATTTCTTGATTATCATCTATACTATTAAAATTCAATGAAGTAAAATTGCATTGAGAAATTTTGTACTTTTCTGTTTATGGAATGTGACTTGGCTCTAATTTTAAATGTTTTGATATAAATCATTGAATTAGTGTTAATTTTTTTGTTCATTTGTATTGATATCATTTAAAAGTTTTTTTTTGTCTTTTTGAGCTATAACTTCTTAATATTTGATTTTGCTCTTTGTCTTTGGTGAACACGGGTGACGCACTCCCGGGATACCCTAGCGATCCTTCTCTATTTTCGACCCTCCTTCTTGTCAACCATTTTTACCTTTTTTTCAACTTCACGTCTAGACCACAGTTTAATCTTGTTTGGTGCAGCATAGCCATATCTGGCTCTTGTGCCAATAAACTTTACATTCACTCACTCACTCACTCATTGATTTTGCTCTTTTATGAAAAATTTTGATTGTAATTTCTTATGTAAAAAAAGTATAACGTAGTATCAGGATTTGCTGCATGGCTGTTATTTATTAATACTTCTATCAATGTTTAATATGAACTTCAGCATGATTACGAGTGAAACTAATTTAAATAGACTTGCAGAAAATTATGTTTTATGGAATGTTAAAATACTTTAAAAATATTTTTGAGATAACCTATTGTTCATAATTTTTTTCATTGATTCTGTTATGAGTTTAAAAAATTCTTTGCTTTAGATTCGTAGTTTAAGTTCTTGGCTTGCATGTTGACTAGGATTAATCTTGTTGTCTATTTATTTGTTATATTTGTGCAGCTATGATTAAATTCACTGTCTATCAGCATTAATATGAATAGATAACTTCTGTGAAGAGAACAGAAATCAAAGTTGGCTTACCTGAACAGAAAATTTATTAATGAATTAACATATAATTAGAGTTTTTAATAATATAATATTTTATTAAATGAAGCTAGATCAGAATCCTGAAAATTTCCATGTCTGTCTACATGTTAATTTTCTATTTGTACATATAGTATAGATTGTGCTGGAGACTGAAATAGTTTCAATATTTTTATGTGTGCTGATTTTTTTTTTCAGATTTTTTTTTTGTGAATTTTTAATCTCATTGTTTGTTTAATTGCTATGTGACATAATTTATCAAATCCCTTAGAAAACATATTTAATCCTTTTCGTGTTTAACCTCATTCACAGCATTTCTGAAACATTTTGGCATTTTTATTAAAATAAAGCAACAATGCGATATTGTCGTTTGGCACTAAAATCGTGAATAATTATCATTTTAAAAATATTTTAATGTTGTAAGTTCAATTTTTATCAAAGATGATTTATTTTTTTAAATCTTATTAACCTGAAATTATAATATGGGATATTTCTGTTTTGAATATTTAGTAGAATATAGCAGAAAGTAATTTGCATCAAATTCATTTTTTTAAAATCAATTGTTCTGGTATCTCTTTGTTTTGCTTATGCATTTACATTGCAATTAATTAATGTTTCTTAATTGTTAAAAGCTTCTCTATTCATGCTATGTTTTTTACAATTTTATGAATTTATTTAAGCAAGATCAAGTTAAAAAATTTTGTAAAAGAGCAAATGCATGTATAACAGTATATTTAATAAAATAATTTTAAAATTGTAATAATATTTGATAAAATTAATGACCAAAAATGTACACTTATAGTATATACATATATTTTTTCCTATCCTATTTTTAACTATGCAGATCAAGAGTAATTTATAATTAATTACATTTTTTAGGATCTATGTAAAACTTGTCAACATATGCAAAGCAGAATTGTTGAATTAATTGATAAAGTTGGAAATGAAAAAATTACTGGTGAGTTAACAACATTTTGTGCTAACTACAGATATCATGGTGCTAAAAAATAAGTTTATTTGAAAATATTACAAGATTTAAAAATTATAATCTGTAAATTTTAATATTAATTATGAAGTGAATTTTGACTTTTTTTTATTCTCCTTAGAAAAAATGTAATTGCATTGTTTATATTTATATACTAGTTCATTCTTACAATTTTATTGGATTGTCAGTTTTAAGTAGTATTCTAGGCTATTGCAAATTAATGATATAAGGTGGTGCAGCATATGCTAGTATAATTGTTTTTGATCAATGCTATTCTATAGAATAATGTAATCCATCGATAGTAGCAGGCTTGTTGAGAGCACTGCTTATCAAAATAAAAAGTATGATTGATAGTAAATTGTGTAATTTATTTTGTTATATTTGCATCCATTCTTTTTCTGCACACTGACATATTGGATTAAGTAATAGATGCTACTGCATATAATTATTTTTTTTTCAGAATATATTTTCACATTTGATTTGTTTTGGTAATAATTAGCGAAATTTTTTTTCCTTTGATATTTTAGAGGATCTATTACAAGTCAATGATGAGCTTAATAATTTATTTTTACGCTATGAAAGATTTGAAAAGAAGAGAGCAGCTATTGGAAAAGGGCCTGTTCCTGAACCAGTAACTAGAAAACTTTTTTTTCTTCTTGTTTTATTAGTGTGATTTTGTATTCTATTTTGTATGAATTTTGTTTGATTTCCTCATTATTTTATTTATGTCTGTATGTATATAATATAAGCTCTTTATTTACTAGAGTTGTATTTTGAAATAAAAATAGATTATATACTAAATGAATGTAAGTTTTGGATTTGTACTACAAATACAAGTTCATATATCTTTATTGTTTGCTGTGATAATATCCTCTTACTTTTTATGTCTTTTTAAAACACATTTTTAAAATTATATTTTGAAAATATATTTTTTTTTTAAATTTCAGACATTTGTTGAGAGCAAACCATTAATTGATTTGGAGGAAACTCCTGTTAGTCAACAACTTGAAGGTTTAAGTAAGTATTTTAAACTTTCCTTTCAAATAATTTATTTATATAAACTTATATTTAAGGGGGGATGTTAGTAAATTATTTTTTATTTGTATGTGTTTTTAGATTTGGGACAAATTGATGGCGCTGCAGCTGTGCCAGAAAATTCCACTTCTGCTGTAGATGAATTTGATATGTTAGCTCAGTCCAGAACTTTAGAGAAACATTTACAAACGTAAGCATGTTGTGATTTTCTTCCATTTTTCAGAAATATATTGTTTCAATGATTATGAATTGAGTATTTTGTCATTTATATAAGGGTAGAGCTCTTCTTTCACTATGACTTACATTGGAATTTAAAGTTTTTATTATTTATTTCTTTACGTTTATTTAGTTTTTCTAAAAATTAATTTATAGTTTATAAAATTATTAATCAATAATTCTGTTTCTTTAAACATACGTTGATCTTGTAGTATATTACTGGTTTTCTGATTTATTTATATTTTTCTCTCAAGTTATACTGTTTTTTATTGTGGCCGCGATAGCCTAGTGGTCAAGGGTTTGGATTCGTGGCCAGTGGTTTTCGTTCAGTCGCGGGTTTGATCCTTGGCCGCCAAAGATCGGTCGTGTAGCCAGGGCTGATGCACGTTAAATCTGTCGGGGCCCAAAGTCCTCCCATTGATATGTTGTGGATGTTAGGAGGGGGGGTGTCAGCTCAGATGTCGTCCTTGTCACTTGACTGTAGTTCAAAATTATGAGGTTCATCACCAATAGTCCTCGTGCTGCTTCTAGTGCAAGGTTATTAAAAACTAAACTAAACTGTTTTTTGTTACTAACTGTAAGTATTAAGTAATTAAATTGCTTCATTTTTTAAAATTCTATTATATTTATATTGATTTCCCCCCTAAATTTCATGACACATATTATATGAATTAATTCAATGATAACTAACAAAATGATATTGGAATCTGTGTTTTGAAATTCAGAAATGTATCACCTAAATATAATTTGTGATCTTAAAATTCATAAATTGTTTTTGGCTTACTATATTTTATTTATGTTAAAATGTTTTTTTAATTAATTTTAAATTATGTGAATATCTAAAATGAAGTAGGGAAGCTCATTTAATTAGGAGCCTTTTATGGAATTGGATCTACTGGACAAAATTAATGCTGAATCAATGATACAGGTTTTAGAATGGAAATTTTGGGTAACTGTAATTAAAATGGCCTTTTTGCACCCACCCTTTTAAATATGTAATGCAAGATGGCATGTATTCATGAAAGAAAAGTGCATATCTAAAAATGCTTTATTATTTTTTTAAAAAAAAAAATCTAAAATGTAATTAAAGTATTTTCACTATCATAACTTAATCATACTTATTAAAATTCTTATATATTAAAACATGTATTTATGTTTTAATCATTGTAGTATTAGAATGAGAATTGTGGTACTGGCATATGAAGTTATGGGAAAATGCATGTATTGTAACAGAAATTTATGTGTTTGTATTTAAATGGGGGGGGTGCACTTTTTTAACAATAGCAAAAATGTGAACTTGCAGTAAAGGTCCCATTTATAACCTGTTCTTCTCTTTAGTTACTATAAAAATTTAAACAGAGCCTTATAAAACCTAGTTCACTGTAATATCAAAGTTATTTGGTGCACTTTCCCCCTCTAAATCATTCTACCTTTAAGAAAAAGTGTTCTGAGAATTACAAAACACATTATTTACAGTTTTACACAATTATTTAAATTTCTGTAATTACACTTTATTAATGTTAATTTTTAGAAATTTCTGTTTATTTATGAATATGGATAATACATTAACTTGCATTATTTTTTTTTATGTCAGCTTAATTTAAACTAAGAAATTTTACATTACTAGTAATGGTTGTGCATATATATTCAAGTGAAATAAAATGTTTGTATATATATTAAAGTGACAGTAAACTGTCTTTCATTATAATGCATTGGTCTTCTTAAGGATTTGTTCCAGATTAAAAAAAATTGTAAGAGTTATAACTCTCTGTGTTTATAAAAATAAAAGTGAATACCACGTAAAAAAAACACTTTTTCTTTTGAAAGACTTGCTTTTGTTTTTCACTTCAACCAGTGTATTAAAGAATGAAGTGTTGTTTGCTTTGTTTTGTTTTTTATTTGAACTTCTATATATTTCTATACTTCTATATTTCTTCCATTTCTCTAAGTCGCAAAAACCAGTTCTTTGCTGTTTTTTTAATCAAGTAGCTCACCAAAATACTCTCTAGTCTTGTATTATAAATTTATTCTACTCATTTATTATTTGTGCATCATGGTCATAGAATCATCTGTATGCATCTTCAAAATACCATATGTTCTTTTCTCAAAGATTCACATTTCTTAACTTTGACTTTGATGTTTTTTGATTCTTGTTTTTTAATACATTTCATAAATCAAAGGTAGTTTCAGAAAGTGATGTAATTATTTTTCAGTCTTATTGACTCAAAAAAGATTTTAGACTTTTGAGTTACTTTTTCTGGTACTCTATTATGACAGATTAAATGATATTAAAAGTTAAAAATGAAATCGTTGTAAAAAGAGCATATGAAATTATCATTATACATCATGAACAAAATGCATATGTAAAAGATATATTATTTTTTTAGGTTATGAAAACTTGCATATTTGAATGATTTATTAATATGCATTTTAAAACATTTTGAAAACATAAGTTCTCTCAAATTACATAATTTATTATTACTGTGTGACCTTTTTTTATACCTGTGAAAGTAACAATAGCATTGATTTCTATTAATGTAAAATACATTCTTAAATTTATTAAGCTCTGACCATAAATTATTTTCTTTATGAATGAATACATGTGACTTCCAAAATAATAGTTTTTGAAAAAAAACATCATACTGATTTCATTGAAATGTGTACTAAATTACATATATAATACACATTTAAAAATTTAAATATGTATTTATTTGCATATGTAACTTCTGTATTTAAATTTTAATCTCAGAAGAATAAAAATTGTTTGAATGGTTCAAAAGAATGGAAAAGAACTGCTCATATGAAATAGCAGTTTTTCATATCTATAAATGTGAGCTACTTTTAACTTCTACATGTTCTCAAAATGGTTTCCATAAGTATATATACTCTCATATTATGACCCCTGTGTTGCTTCAAAGTGCTACATTAAAAAACAATTAATCAAAAATTCTCAAATTGTTGACAAAGCAACATTAGGCAAAATCTTTTGATGATTGTTTCACATGCCGCATAAATTTTTCAATACACTGTTCATGAAATTTATTTTTTGTAGAGTAGTGAATCTGTTAAGATTTTATCTCTCTCAGGTAAGAGATTTCTATTTTCATGACGTGCATCTCCAACATAATCAAATAGTTTATTCTGTCTATGAAGATAATTTTTATGTACTGAAATACTAGATAAAATGCTATTTTGCAGATTTGAAATAAACTTTTTAAAATAAATAGCCCTCATGGGCTTGCTTTATTCAGGTGAGTACAAGCATCATACACCCAAGGTGTACTAGTAATCTTTTTCTTTCCCCATGGGTTTACTATCTTTTGGAAACACAGGTGATACACCCCTGGAATATCTTAGTGATCCTTCTCTATTTTCAACCCACCATCTTGTCAGCCTTTTTTTTTTTTTTTTTTTTTTTAAAATCTTTTTCAGTTTTTTAAGCATCTATATCACAAGTACACCTTGTATGGTACATATATGGCTCTTGTGCCATAAAACGTCTCTGTTACTCACTCACTTAATATAAGTATTTTTTTATAATTCATTTCTAATGTTTTTAAAAATTATGTATTCTTATTGGTAAGTTTTTTTTTTTTTTTTTGGTTTTTGTTTCAGTTCCAAAAATAGGAAATACAAAGAGTATAAGGACTATTATTTTAAAATTGGAATTAAAGCCTGATATTTTTAAAATTTTGTCTTGCTGTTCTACTTGTTGCATAAAATTATCATAATAAAATGATTATATTAGAATTAGCTAAAAATATTTTAAATTTAAGGTTTGTTTTTACATTCTGTGCAGAAGAATATTAAAAAAGAGGCTAAGGCTTCTGTAAATTTATTATAGTTTCAGTTCTTTTCTTCTTTAGGGGCTTTGGAAATGCAAATGATTCTCTTGCTACAGATATTCCAACTACTGAGGTATTTCTTAATTTTTATTTGGTAAAATGTATAGATATAATTGTCATAAATAGTTTGTGACTTCTTTTATTTAAATGCTATTTGGAATATAGCTCTCACAAAATTTGTTTTCCATTTCTTTAGTTTTCAAGAGAACAGGACTTTCATGAAGTTGCTAGGTGGTTAGATGATAAGGTAAGAAAAATATTAGATTTTTACTGTTTATGTTTTCTAAAATATAATTTAAAAGCCAAATAATGTTTATCAAAATATTTTGTGTCAAAATAATTTAAACTAACAAACAGCAACTTATTATTCATTGAAAATTTTTATAATGTGAAACAATTACAAAGCTTTCATTTGTTTAAAAAAAGTTTTAATTTTGTTACAAAATTCAGTTTTTATTTTTCAAATTATGTTTTGGGTTCTAAATTCTTGTGAAATTTTATCAAAGCTTAAATAATTTATTAGTAGAATTCTGTTTTTTTTGTTTTATGCAGAGAGTAAGTTTACCTTTTATTTATAGCCAGAAGGTGCTCAAGGAGAACCTTTTCCAGGTATGAAATTTGATTTTTTTTCCATTATTTTGCAACTTTTGGAATTTTTAAATATTATATATATGGATTTTATTCTATTTTAAAAAATACAAGATTTAACTTTTTTGTCTCTCATCTTTTCTACAGAAGAATTTGATCGCTTCCTTGCCTCAAGGGCTGCTGCAGCTGAAAGACTTCCTACTGTCAACCCAGTGTCCAGTCCTTCCTCCAATAATTTGGAGAAAGAAAGGGAAGATGCAAAAGCTTTATCACCTATGAAGAGGTAATACATTTTAAAATAATACAAAATAAGTGTTAAGTATTTTTGAACCTATTGATTGATATTATTTTACCTTAATTTATATATAAACAGGAGTATAAAAAACAAATCTAAAAATTCAGTTAAAATTTGCAGATGTTAGAATAATTATGAAGTGTGTTGTGGTGCACAAAAAATTTCTTCATTTGGCTATCGTTTTGTTTTATTTGAATGAGGAAGCTTGCCAAATCTTTTTGATATTACAGTGAGTTGACATTACATTGCATTCCATTAATTTTTTAAGAAAATTTCATTGTAAAACCTTCGTGTTTTCTCCATATTTTACATATTGTAAATATGCTGTGTAGACTTATGTCCCATTTTCAGATTTTTTTTTAATATGGAAAAAAAGGCTATTCATAATTAAGTGCCATTAATTTTTAGTGATAAAATATTTTGTGATTAAATAATGTATCGAAAATGCATGATTATTTTGTGGAATACTATTGAAAATATTTAATGTTTAAATAGTTTTTAATTGTTAAATTAAAGTGTTTTGTAATTGCAATTTAAAAATATTTAAAACTTCAATTAATGTGCATTATGATCTATCAACTTGTGATTTGAGAAGTTCATCATTGTAAGAAATCATTTATAAACGATAATTATTTTTTTCTGAATAGAATTCTGACTTAAAGTCTGTCTGATATATCCTGTTTAATTGAGGATTAATTTGAAATCTATTGCTGTCCTTATAAATTTTGATTTAAAAATGAATATAAATTCTGAATTTTTATTATTTTTACAAAACTTGGTGAATTTGCCAAATTGGGAAATTTTTTTAATATTGAAAGTGTTATTTAAGTGTGGTTACTTGTATGCTTTAATAAATTTCTTGTATGAAATTAAATTTAAAGGGCTCATTGAATTATTTGACTGAAATTATAAAAATTAACATTTTTTAATGAAGAAATGAAATGATAATTTAATCAAAAAGTATAATGTAATTGCTTTTATGATGAAATTTTTAATATATCAGAACTGTTTTGCAAAGAAAATAGTTCAGTTCCATCAAAAAAAAAAAATGAGATGTAAATTTCTCACCATGTCAATTAATATGGAGATGGAAAATCTCTAAACTCAATTTTGATCTCCCAATGCCTTCCCACGGAGCAAACCAAGTCTTAGAGTCCTGAAGCTATTATAATATAAAACCAAAATGAAATTTTTGCTTGTATTAATATGTTTTTGCTCCTGGGTTGTCTCTGACTAACAAGTTTTCTAGTCCCCTAAATTCTCATTTGCATTAAGATCTGGGCTATTCCTAGGCCAATCCAGCTGTAGGATATTATTATCTTGAATGCACTTTTGACACACAACTGCGACATATCAGGGAGCTAAATCCAAATAAAATATAAAGGATTCATTATCTATGAGAAGATAAAGCGTGGAAGATTTCAATTTATTCTCAAGATTTCATTTGTGTATTTTTGAGTATTTAAACCCATTTATCATGAAAATTCTCCTCAGATTTTGTTGTTGTCATACAATCCCAGATCATAAAACTAAGTGGTAAATATTATGCAATCGGAACGCAAATCTTCTCTGCTTCTGCTCTTTATATATTTTACGTTATTAAATAGTTTGGTTCAAGTTTTGTTGCTCCAAGTTACATTTTCTTCTTCTTTTTTTAATTAACATGTTTAAACACAGTTTAATATTTCCAACTTTTGTTTGAGAGATAAAAAATATTTTTTTCCCCATGAAATTCTAGCATTATGGCCAATTTCTTGCAGCCTGTGGAGAACAGGTCTTGCTTTCAACATCGCATTACATTTTGGCATTTCATTTTATGTACTTCAAGATGATTTTTTTTCTTCCATTAAACACAGTGTCTTAGTTCTTTTTCTATATTTTACTGTTGTACTCTTTTTCTGCTTTAACCAATGGAGTTTTGTAATGTTTAAGTCTCCTTGTACCTCTTCATTCTTTCCAAAATACAATCTTTGGTTATGTTTCCCATGAATTGTTCATCTCATTCCTTCATAGTTGTAGCTTGTTCACTTAACAATGTTATTTGACATTGTTTTTTAGGTGACCAATAAACTCTTTGTACCATTTATTTAATTTTATTATGTTTTATCTCACTAAATAAAAGAGAACCTTTTTATAATTTCATTCAATTAAAAAAAAACAAATAAATAATAAAAAGAAACTTCATAGAAGCCATCTAATACTCTGATAGAATCCTACTGTGACATACTAGGTGTATAGCCAATAGAAAGTGACCCCTGATCGGCTCTCTAAATACTCTTGCTTAAAAGCAAAAATTTGTATGAGCAAGCAGGTTAAAAATGAAAGAAAAGTGTCTATAAAAAATTTCTAAACTTATTATTTCTGACTGTTTAATTAGAATTGTTGTTAGCATAGAGATAATTAAACATTATTGCTGTACATTTTTTTTATTAAATTAACTTTCTGTTGGTATATGATGTGATGATATTATTTCAAAGAAGAAGGGGAAAAAAAAAACGTGGTTTTAGGGGTAATCAAAGTTCAAAAATACACTTTTTCTTAAAGGTTTGTACAATTTTGAACACTAATGTAATTTAATATATGATTTGCTTAGTTTTTAAGCTGTGTTTTTTTAATGTGCCCATCTAAAATCAATACACATAATAATATTTTTCATAATCAAGTACTATTTCAATTTTTATGTTTTTAATTTTGCAGCTAACACTACTATGAAGTCTCAGACCATATTTGGAAAAAGATAAAGAGGATATTTTTTGCGATGCTATCTATAGCTTTAACAGTAGAATCTTTTAGTAAAATGATAAATTTCTTTATGTTCCATATTATATATTTTATTATTCACATGCATGTTTTGAGTTATCAATTTTCTTTTAATCGGAATTACATATATATATATATATATATATATATATATATATATGCATATATCAAAGCTGTAGTATGATGGATCATCAAATATGAAATCTTTCATATTTTTTCAGTTGTGATATTTTTTTGAAAGTTACATTATATATACATATATCTATGTTGGTGAAGGTTTATAAGTACAGGAGTGTAACCTCAGATTTTGTTTCTTTTATAATTTTGAATATTTCTTTCTTATTAATTTTTTTTTGCATGCCTTTAATGGTCAAAACCCATGCTGTCATTTTTTATGGTTGTTTGCATGGTTTTTTTTTTTTTTTTTTTTTTTTTGTTTATTGCAAATCAAAATTGAAAATCATGTACATTTTTTTTTTATTTGTGAAGAATTTTCTTTCATTAAAGAATTTTTCTAATCTTCTTTATAATGCTATCCAAATAATTTCAGTTAAACAATTGCATTGTTTGACATTGATTAATGGATTGAAAGGCATTTTTTTTTTTTGTTTTGTTATATATGACTTATATTTTCGAAAAGATTTCCCCCTAAAATTTAGAATTACCTTTTTTTTTTTTACTGTGCAGCTATTTTGGTACATTTTTTTTAAAGAAAATTCCATTTTATTTCTATGTAGAGTTCTTTTGGTTTTTTGTTTATTTGTAGTAAGAAAAAGCCTCAAGCATATATGTATTTATGTAGTTTTTGCTAAGAGTTTGTTTAAACTAGTTTCTTTCTTTCTTTTCTCTAAATATTCCTTCTTAAAGTATGTTTTCTGCTAAAGAATTTCTGTAATTTATTTTTGTATTCTAATAAATAAACATTTATGAGTTCCTAATAATTTTATCATCAAATAGTTATGAATGCAAAAGATGTTTAAAATGTGTCAGATGTGTTGTTTTAAAATTGTTAGAAAATAATATAAATATAGATATTTTTGGATGTAAATATTTCCTGTGTGAAAAAAAAAATCACTTTTTCAGTGATGGATTTTAAAGTGTGAATAAGCCAGCTTTATTGTTTTAAAAATCTTGTCATCATGCTGAAATGTTAGAACTACAAACAATAAAATTCATAATGTGCAATATGTTTCAATTTAGAAGAAAATAGAACTGTATGTTGAATGCATTCTAAATTTTGCATTTACTTTGTACTTTTTCTTTATTTGTAATGTGTTTGTAGGATTTATGAATGTATACTGTTGTGTGTTGTGCACATGTATGTGGTAAAAATAGATAAATTATATATGTCTGTGTCACACTATGAAGATCAGTTTTATTTGATGTGATGTGTTTTGATTTTGAAATGAGATTAGGCAATGGTTCTATTTTATGGAGCTCCTATTTAAAACTAGTTAAATTTACCGTCTTCATAATTAAGTGAAATTATGTTAATTAGAGGTGGTTCCATAATTTTAATGATGAAATAACTTGATTTCATAGGAGAATAAATTCAAAATCAAATAATTGTTAAAGTATGATGTTCCCAATATATATAATGAAAATTGGAAAATCATGATTTATCCAAAAATTAATGTATGGAATTTGATTTGGGGCTTGCAACATGTGTGAAAATGACTATATAAAATAACAAGATTATAGTGTATTATGATATAGGTTTTAAGGAGTAAAAGGCACTTGCACACAGTTGTTCTGTATTTACTTTACCGTGTATAATTTTCTAATTCTGAAAACTTTTGAAGAATTCTTATTTCATTAGGGAACATTAAGAGTTCTTAAAATGCATTAGAACATGGTTTTCATTTATTAGCTCCTATGTGAAATTGTTCAATTTCGAATATACTCTTAATTACATGTTTATTTCCATTTGCAATCAAGTCTGTAAGGTAGCTAGTTAGTGTTGTTCAGTTTTGAAAAAAATAAAAAAATAAACATAGTTAAAAAAATCTTTAATATAAAAGGGAAAGGAGAATTTTTCCTTAAAAAGTTTTTGATTTTCTTAAGATTTAATGTTGCTCTCTAATGTTGTTGACTTTTTTTTACTTTTTAAGACATTTTTTTTTTTCAAAGCATCCTTTTGTATTTTAAGAATGATTCCATTTCAAAAGTTTTAATTTTGAATTGAAAAAAAAATATTTTTTTTTCATATGCATTGTATACTCATTTTTTTAAAAAAAATTTGTTTTAATTCATATTTCTTCTGAAGTATCCAAATAATTTATATGTTTATTTTTTACATATAATTGTCTATTTTTTTACATGGTTATTTTTGGATACCCAGCACATTATTTTATTATAATTATATATTATAATTTATCTTCTGCCTTTAATTATATTGTGAATTATTGAGTTTGTGACTTAATATATGCTTTTAAAGTGTTGCCAAATTATAATTGTATTTTTTTTTAATTCTGGGACTAATCACTGTAGTGATTTTATCAGAGTTATATTTCCCCCTTCAACCATTGATATATATATTATTTAACATTTGTGTAAAATATTATTTTTGAAAATGTTTTAGAAATCATCTTTTAATTTATTGATTGTAGCAATAATTATTGGTAAAATATGTCTAGTTATAGTCTTCCTATAAAAAGTGTGCAAATATTGTTAACCATGACTAAAATTTAATAAGCATAATATATATAGCTTTTAAAAAAGTATTTAGAATGACAAAATTCACTATCTTGATTGATTAATATTGTTAATTTGAAGTCTTATTTTCATTTCAAGGTGTGTATTTGAAATTATTAAATATTCTCGTATGATGTAAATTAAGATATTATATGATGCAGTTTTAATTTATTTTATAGTGATGAATTTTCTGTTCTGCATCTAAATTTATTATTTTTTCTCCCATTATTACAGATTTTACTTTTACTTTTTAAACTGCTACCTTATTTCCAGTTTGTTTTTTCCCCCTCAATATATAATGTTCAGATTCTGAAGTTTTCTTAAATAATTCAAACCATATTGTTAATAGAAAATATTCAAAAAATAAATTAAATAATTGGTCTTCATTCCCTCTCTCTCATTCTCTATTATAGTCAAACTAGCAGTTTGAAGAAATAATAAGTTGATTGTTGCCAAATAAGATTAAATATTTTATCAGTTCGAAAACTTATTTTTCTATAGTGGAATACTTAAATTTGTGTTTAGTAGCTCTGAAAATAATTTTAAAAAATTTACTTTATAACATATCAAATGTAAGAAACATATAGCAAGAATTATTATGTTTATATCATAGTTAAAGTAAGTTTTATGAAATATTTCAGATATAAACTAGATCTTAATTTATCATTATTAAAATATATTTATTAGTTACCAAAATAAAAAATTCTGAAAAATCTATGCAAATTAAAAAAAATGGGAATTGTTTAAATATTGTATTAAAACTAAGATGCTTTTTATTTATTAATCTTACAATTTAGATTTATGTGTGAATCCAAGTGTAAGTAAAAATGAAAAATTCGAAACTTTAAAAAAAATTTTCAATTACTGTTAAGAATATAAGGGTACAATTTATTGAAGTAAACTGACAAGAATCTCAAATCACATGAATGAATTGAATATGGTTAATATTAATTTTTATACTATATTTTGATTAAATTTTTAAACTTGATGCCTGATAAAATTTTTTTAAAACAATTGTTTTATTTTGATTGTATGATATTTTTATTTAGTAGGGCTTTTCATCCATTTCAATTGGATGATGTTAATTTATTTGTGTCACTTCTGTTTTGCTCAATGTTAAAAGGTTATAAGATAATCTTGATCTGCCATTTATGTACTTTTCCCCTTTTCAAAATTGTACTATATTTTTTCTGTTTTGTTTTGCAAATCTTATTGTATTAGACAATGAGAAATCTATAATTTCTTGCTTCTTTGTTACATTTATTGATGTGTATGGTTACACTGTTTTATAAATGAAACTTACTATGAAAAGCCATTGATATTTATTATTTTTGTAAGTATTTTTCTATTAATTATGTTGTTTTGTATCACATGCAATCAAAATACTTCTAATTTCAAAGTATATTTGTCTCAAATAATTTTTGTTGAAGTTTTCTCTTTATGTTTATTTGAAAAGAATAAATATCTAACTTCAAACATAATTTTGTAGTTTTTCTCTATTGTCTGCTTCTTTTGTTAATACATTTTTTTAAAAAAAATCTAAGAATACACATATATTTTAAAATGGAATTAAAACTTTAGAATACGAATCTTTCATTGTTCAAAACAGTGCTGTAAGTCTTCTGTCAGCTCCTTCAGGATGTGTACCACTTTCTTTTTCACAGCTTCAAAAGACTTAAATCTTGTTGCTTTTTATGAAGATTTAATTTGAATTGCATAACATTACAAGTTTTTTCCCACCCAAAATTAAGCGTATAGGTAAATTAGATGAAGATAGAAATGAATTGTAGTGATTTATATATATAATAATACATAAGCCCGTGCATCACTCGGATAAGCATTTTCGGTGAAGCGAATTAAACCCGAGAATCTCTCAGGGTAAACTTTAAACTCTGAGCTATAACCGACTATACATGATCGTGATCTTTTATGACATTACCTATGAACCTTTAAAAAAATTATAGATTGCTACACCAAACAGAAGTAAATATATAAAAAGATCTAGAATCAGAATTCTCTCCCAAATCAGAGCGTTCGGTAACCATATTGTTGTGTTTTATGATGTCTCTTAAAATATCTTTAGATTTTTTAAATGCAGATAAATTTGTGGAAGGGATTATCTCTTTTTGGTGGAGTTATTGTAATCAGATTTAGAGGAGGATGATCCAGAATAACAGTTATGTGGGAAAATGATGTTTTCTTTTGGGGAGCTTTTCAGTAATTTCTCATTAAATATTAATTCATAGTACATTTAAATAGTTCCTTTATTGTGAATAAAAATAATTTGAATTTTATTATAAAATATTATTAAAATACATATCTTCCAAATATTTTTAAGCAAATTATGAAAAAAGTACCAAAACCTCTCGGTCCAGAGGGAGATATGCGGTCGAAATAGTTCAGATCTGAAAGTGTTGAAGACATTTTCTGTTTGTGCTTATTATGAAATCCTGAAAATATACCATTTTGGAAATCAAAAGAAAATCTCTTGAATTCTGCCGAAAACTCGCAAATAAAATTATCTTCTAATCTGCGTTTTTATTATTGTAAAAAGTATCGAAAAAATGTCCGTTCCAGACTGAAAAAATATTAAATTTACAGGGAAGAGTATAATGAATATTAAATGTAAATTCATAGACCTTAAAAATCTAATTTTTGTTAAAAAGAGGAATTCTGCAAATTCGAAAATGAAATTTCAATGAAAATAAAGATAATTTTGGGGGGGAAAACGTAAGATAATATACATGAAATAAAACAAGAATGGGCAGGTTTATATTTTTTCAGGGAAATTATTTATAAAATAGAAAGGTTGGGGGAGGGAGGAGTAAAAGGCCGTATTGTTGGATTTTATATCAAGAGTAAAACTAAGCATCCCACTTCTACTGCTTTTACATCAAACTAATTCATTTTCAGTTTTAAATAAAATCGAAGGTTCATCAATAAAATTTTTACTACATACAAATTATTTTCTGAAAATTCTGGGAAATTTTGTGTTGATGCAACTAAAATTTTTTTAATATTTCGAGAGTTCTATATTTTTAATTCGACTTTCAAGTTATTTATTATTTAGTTGCGAATGAATGCGCTAGTGAAATTCGCAGACATTCGTATCTGGAACATATTTTATGGAGGAACAATTATTTGTAATAGTATTCTTGTCACGTAATTTTAAACCATTTCTGTTTACAATGAAATACACAAGTCAGTGATCAACACTTGTGGACTTACTGTTCTGACGTCAAATTAAAATAAGTCCGCGTGCTGATATGTCTGCGAAATTTCAGTGGAAGTTCTGCAGTGTTTAAATATAAAAGGAATGTTTCAAAAATAATACTGTTCAAATGAAGGATTTTAAAATGAAGATGCTTATTTTATTGGATTTTTTCCTTTGTATCAGCTTTATAAAGGTAAGATTACTAATTTCTTTTGTATATATTCAAATAATTAGAAATTAATGAAAATTTTATTTTAAAAAACAATTCTATGAAAGTTGCAAAAGATTTGTAAAAGTATCAAATGTTTCAAGTATTTAAAAAGCTAAATAGTTTTGTATTTTAACATAAATAATTTGTTTCTTTATTTGCTTGCGAGTTTTTATTGAAAAAAAATAAAAGTTTTAAAAACATTGTATACAAGTTTAAATATATAAATGGTTTCTTTTATCCCCCTTAAAATTTCATAAACAAAATATTACAGAGAAAAACATAAATTAAAATATGAATTCAAACATACGCATTCGTTTACTAAAAAAATTCGAAAAATTATATTTATTAACAGAATACAAAATGCAAAGCATTGTTTTAATTAAAATATAAAGACTTTGTGAATGTTTAAGAAACTTTATGTATAAATATTTCTGATTCGGTATGAGAATTCAAATTCTGTACTTTAATTTATCAAATTGAGTGTTACAAATAGAATACTTTATTTTCCAACATATTGAATGTTCTTACAATTTTAAGTTCATATTTAGAGCAAAATTATAATGTTGTAATCAGATTCATTACAACAAATAAATATCGTAAGAAATAATTTTTCAATCATAAATTCTTCTTAAGGGTTAGATTCAAGGTTTGTTTACATGAATTCTTACATTAAAATGAAAATTTCTTTTTCTTTCTCTTTTTTGTGCATAAATTACTGTTTGTGCCAAACAAATGCCACGTTTCGGGGTGGCATTTTTGAAGTATCTAAGTGAAATATCATCAAGTCAGGCGTTTTATATAAAGATAATGACTTAAAATAAGTCCACTCAAACTATACACTCATATTCAGGCAATGAAAATTGTTTTTAAATGTGAGTTTTTCTAGAAGCATTAATATTGATTTAGTAATCAAGTACAAAGGATATTAAATAAATTTAGCAGTAACTTATATTGAAGAGTCCAGGAGAATTCTGCTGGATAATTTCTTAAGTAAAAAATTGTGACGTTGGCTATTCGCGATTTTCTCTTCACTAGCTTCGAGAACTTTTTGGTAATTTGAATTGCATAAAATTACTATAACTTCCCCACCAAAATGAAACGTGATCAGTAATTAGATTATGATAAGAAATATAGTGAATTGAGTTAGAGATAATAATGTATAAGTGAAACAAAATTGAAAGGAAAGGGAAGGAAGATAGATGCTAACAACAATCTGATATATAACTGTAGATTAGATCGAATCATTGTAGTTAATCGCTTGGAGTGAAACGACTCATAGTTAAAGTACTAAGATTTGAATATGCTATCATCGAGAAGTGTTTGAATCAGAATGAGTGATTTGGTAAACTAAGATTTTATTATTAAAATATAAACTAGGATTAACTGAGTTAAAAGAGATTCGAGAGAGAGGGAGAGCCCATAAGTATTCTAAATTGCTAGCTAATAAACTGTTTTGTCCTGATGTTGCGTATCTTCGATTTGAGTTTTGAACTTATTGACTATTAATTTGATTCTAAGATGGCTGTAGAGTTAAAACAGTGAAGGAAATACACTACGAAGTATCTAGGGATCACGAGAGATTCTCATATGCTAATGACATAGTCGCTCTTTTATTTCATCAGACATGCACCTCTCAAGTAGAGAGGAATAAGAAAAATAAGACTTTTTTCGTAGGAACCAGAAGATAGCCAAATATTACTGAAGAAAATACTCGTACGATGCAAGTTGCAACTAGTACTATATCTTATCCGAAATCCAGACTCAACGTACCTTTATGAACGTCCGCGATTGTATAATACAAGGGAAATTTCTGCTCATTTCAAACGATTTGCTGCAACAAACTTTGCATTCAGCTAAAAATAGTAATTTGCGTCCATTTTACAATACTACAAAATTTGCCCAACCCGAAAGAAATTTGTTTTATTACATTTATGGAGTATTTGGGCACATCAAGTAACAGGCATTTTTGTCATTATAAAAACGTTACAATAAGGAAATATTCTTGCTTTTCTAGAGCCTTCAAATGTTATCTAAATTATTTTGAAAACTGTTATTCCATGGGTTTTTCCAAAAACGAACACTTTCAAATGAGTTTTTTTTATTTTTTTTGACATGGGATCTTTGTTTTCAGCAATTGTATACGTTCGTCAGGGAAAAAACCGAAATAGAGCTACTTCGAAATAAAAGTTATGTAAATCTAGGGTACTATTTTTTTAAATTCTTAACATCATTCATACTTTACAGTAGACTTTTTTTTTCCAGCTCGAAGATGTTCCCTATCTTTTTACTAAGAAAATTATATATTTCATACTAAAAATAAATTAAACATATTGACTTATGATGAATCATAACAAGTGCGTTAAAATGAGAAGTTTTCGGCTTGAAAGGTACCATTTTCTTTTAAAATTGCTTCTGAAAAAATAAGAAAGCTCACGATTTAAAATACATAAAAATTAAATGTATAGAAACTGAATTGACAAAAAAAAAATCACTAATGCTTTGTTTTTCATTTTATATAAATTTTATAAAATCCTTTTTTCATTCAGAAAAAAATTGTGTCTTAGAAGTTCGGAAAAAGTAGAAAAATTGAGAGAGAGTAAATGTGGTTAAATAAGAAGTAATGCATCTGACATTAAATGAATGTTTCTCAAATCAAAAGCTGAGAATAAGAATTTAACACATTTGGGCACAAAATAGAGCAAATGGAATATTTGAGTCAATAAAATTAATAATTCAGCTTAATGATTCAGGAATTAGTAGCCGAGTGGTCATAATCGCGAGCTTCCTGGCGGCGTGGTTTCCGTCGAGTCGCGGATTCGAGCCCTGATGCCACTAAAAGACCGTCATAAAGCGTGGCTGATGCACATTAAATCTGTCGAGGCTTCAAATCCTCCCTTAGCGTGGTGTAGAGATTTAGAGATGGATGTGTCAGCTAAGGTGTTGTTCTCATCACTTGATCGAGGTTCAAAATTATGTGGTTCCATTGCTAAAAGCCCTCTTGTTGCTTTTAAGAGCAATGCTAATAAAAAAAAATCTATTGTTAGTTTCATTATCATAATTAGAAATATAGTTACGAAGCTGCATATTCTTATGAACACTCGTAATATTTTTTTTACGAAGCCCATTAGAGCTCTTTTGGCAGCGTAATTCAACTCATTTAATGTTTTCGGTACATGAATTACACTCAACACGTAAATTATTTTGCACTGTAATAAAACTGTTAAATTTATTTTAGGTGAATAGAGCAGCAGTGGAGATTGAAGAAATAGGTATTTATCTATCTATTTTGTATTAGATTATAAATTATAAGAAAATACCAAAAAAGCAACAAAATGCATCGTTTGTGATATATTGAAGACAAAATAAATAAATAAAAATAAAAAAGAGAGAGAGGTTTTCTGCTGAGAATAGATTAATATTGTGAAGATATTATTTCATTTTCATTTTACAATAATAGTTTCATTTTACTTTAGATATATTTGTTAAAACTTTAATTTTCATAACTGATCAGAATATTATCTTTAGCTTTAATGATTTCTTGTTTACTTTAGCATTTTGTCATATGCTTTAATTTTAACATTTGAATATAAATTTGATTTTTTTAAAATCCATAATCGCTTGCTTTGATTCTTTTCGTTAGGGAAAGATTTAGAATTCTTAAACCTCGAGTCACAGACCAATATCTTTCTGTTTGGATATTTCTTAAAGTGATTGCTAAATTAACTAAAATAATCATAATAAAAATAATAAAAAAAAAAAGATAAAACGCCGTCTGCGAGGTCTCGGAAGAATTTATTCGAACAGTACTAAGCCCAGTTGCATTTGAAGGGAAATAATATGTAATGAAAATGTGAACTTAACTAATGATAAAAGATAACAAAAAAGCATAGAAAATCAAAGTGATGTATATTTCTGTATAGAAAACTGACTGTGGTCGATGCACATATAAAAATTTGTCATGTCTAAACAAACATACAAATGTGTATGCAGAAATATCAAATTTAAAACTATAGGGACGATATTAGAATATTTCGTGTTTTTGATAATTCACGATATTAACTCTACAGTTATGAACAATGTGAATAAGTGATAGTTCAAATAATTCTCGAATTTTTTGTGAAAGAAAAGAGATGAGAATTAAGCTTGTAATCGATGAAAAATATCCATTATGTACTTGTAATTCTATTTTTTTTTATAAACCACTAAGAAGTGTTGATTTTAGTATTTTTCTTATTAAAAATAAAGATGATTTTTTTTTTTTTTACTAAGAAAATTTGCGCTCTTGATAATTAAGACTTCCGATCACCAGTCATTTTGAATTCATGAACGTAATGTTAATACTATAGAATATCTACTTTTGCTGTAAAATCTTTACTGTTCAATCTGTTTGAATGTAATAAAATGCATGTGAAAGAGCAAAAAATAATGAAGGCTTCCGTGAAATTACTTTTTTCTGCAATTTTTAAAAATATTTTTTAAAGATTGGAAAACTAGCAAACTAATCATTAAAATAGGAGTAAAAATATTTTTGAAAGTCCGAGAAAAAAAGTAGTTCCACAGAAACTTTTCATTATTTTTTACTCTTTCAGATGCACTTTATTACATTCAAGTAGATCAAATAGTAAAGACTTGAGAGCAAAAGGAGAGTTTCCAGAAGATTAACATTACATCCACGAAATCAAAATGACCGGTAGACAGGAGCTTTAAATACATTTCTTTACTTCACCATTGAATTAGAATATAAGTAGAGCAGAAATTTTTAAAATTTCACCACATGATTAGGAGATATAATTTTTGCATTTTACATGAAATACGAGGGCTATTCAGAAAGTAAGGAATGTTTTGGAATAAAAAGAAACTAAGTACAAGAAGAAAAAAATTTATTATATACATCAGAAAGAGCGACTAAAATTCTACTTTTCTACATAGTTACCAAACAAATTGAGGCACTTATCACAGCGGTGGACAAGCTTTGAAATTCCTTCGTCATAGATTTCTGCCGCCTTTTTTGTGACAATTTCAAGCAACAAAGTCCGTTAAACTTGTGGAAAACTAAGCGAAAGCTCCGTTATTGTGAAACGGCGGTTTTCTCGAATCTTTTCATCAACTTTAGCTACCAGTTCGTCAGTCACAATGCTAGGGCGTCCACTCTTCTCTTCATCGTGAACGTTAGTTCGGCCATTTTTAAACTGAATGCACCATTTCCGGATTGAACTTTCATTCATTACGTTATTTCCGTACCTTCGTACACTTGCCGATAAATTTTCATAGGTTTTAGGTTTTTTGCCAACAAAAACCGTATCACAGACTGGCGAGATTTTCAATTGCAGCGCACATTTTAAATTTGAATGTCGAAAAAACGGACAGCGTGGAAATATTCCCGTTGTGATGGCCGGACTCCGACTGAGATGCCCAGCACGCTGATACCAAAATATACGTTATCGGCGCTTGCCTATCTACGTCAGACGGAAACGTTCCTTACTTTCTGAATAGCACTCGTAAATTTCAGAAAGGCAAATTATTCAAATCTTTTCACTGAAATTTGTGAATGAATACGAATATTAAATACATAATATAAGGCAAATAATTTGTATTAGGAAGTACAAATTATGATTATTTTCAGTCATAATGTAAAAATTCTTTATTACTTTTAACATTCAGTAACAAAGCTAAAACACGATATAAAAGAAGACTTTTAAACAGGAAACGTGGAAATATACAATAAGATACGTAACATAATAATACAATTTAATATAAATTTTCTCTGTAAAATAAATTAAATTTCAGATACTAATGCAATTCATAAACTGTTACCTCAGAAAAGATTTGAATGATAAATGACCTTTTATTTATTCTGGAAAGTTAAATTACATTAAGACAAAATGATATCGAATGAACTTTTATCCACTTTCTCCAATACAGAAATTAAAAACGATATATTACTTTAAAAAAATCACTCAAAAGAAGACGGTTCGATACAATCATAACAACATCAACGTAAAAAGCAAAATTTGTATTTAATCCACTACATAACAATCGAAAAAGAGTTTTAAATAATTGAGCTTATGAGTATAATATAATTAAATTCTAGTCTCGAATTATCGTCACACAATATTTCTTAACTATTATTCATTAAAAACCAATTAAATTATAATTAATAAATGAAGAAGAAAAAGGAAGACCCACTAGAATTAGCTTTAGAGGAAATATATATTTCTAATTAAAACCAGTTTATTACCAATAGTTGTTTCATGAATACAAAAAGTTTGGTATATAAAACACTAATATATAGTAATGTTCATTACCCCTAATAAAAATGAGAAAATAATGAAAAATTTCTATAATATTAATTAGAAAAGCAACGTTTCGAAACTATTAATAACGTTGGTGTCACTCCATACTCTTATTATTTGCTTCATTGGGTTTTCAATCGAAATCAAACTTATCTCAACATTCTGTGCTAAGCAAATACCTGAATATTTATAAGGGAAAAAAATGATATATCATCAGGAAAAAAAATGATTCAAAATACTTAAACTAAGTTTTATAAGTAAGGCGTATCGAAAGAGATGGAACACTGTGGAACACATTTGTATTATAATATAATATAAAAAAGAACATAAAAAAAATCTTCAACGCATAACATTTTATACGTAATAATCAAGTATATCGCACTCTACCGCGCCCCAAATAAAAATGAGAACTCAGTAAAAAATTTGAAAAAAAAAAAAAAAAAAATTATTCGTTGAATAAAAGAAACTTCGAAAAAGCAACATAATGAAAAAAACTACAAAATAAACAAAATTTAGTTGCATCCTCCTATTAAATGATGCATCTGATTTAAAAACACCAAATTAATCTCAAGATTCAAAACTAACAAAATATCTGACAATTTATAAGAAATCACAAAAACATCGTCAGGAAACAATGATTCAAAATATGTAAACTAAGTTTTGAAAGCGAAGCGTATCGAAAGAGATGTAACTCTATAAAAAACTTAAATGTGATATAATACAAAGAACATAAAAACATCTTAAACGAATAAAATATTGCATGTACGAGTAATAAGCAAGCATATAATAATTTTTCCTCCTAACTAAATATAAAGGAGAACTCATTAAAATATTTAGAATAATGAATTAATCCTTGAATTAAAGAAAATTAGTGAAACCAACATTTCGAGAGGAACCATAAGAGAGATGAAATCTAATTGCATCCTCTTATTAATTAATCCATCTGGTTTTAAAATGGTTCCAAACGAACCTCAAGATTCAAAGCTAGTAAGATATCTAATTATTTATAAGAAATAATAATAAAATCATCCAAAAAAAAATCAATCAAAAAAAGTATACTGAAATTTTAAATCAAAGTGTATCTCAAGAAACGTAGCAGTATATATATATGTGTGTGTGTGTGTGAAACTTTGAACAGTATAAGACAAGAGGAATAAAGTATGAATCCTTATAATAAAAGATACATCGTCAAAACCACAAATTCATTCGAGAAAGATTTAAAACGAGCTCCTGCATGCTATCAAAACCATCTTGAAGCATTTTTACAGAAATTAGAAATGGATCCAATTAATGAATCAGATAAAAAATTAGTCGGCTTAGAAAATCAATTTATGAAACGTTTTGGTGTTTGGAGGTTCATATATTATGTAGACGCAAAAAGTTATACCGTATACAAGCTCAAATATAGACATCGGAGAAATGTCTACAATTGATAAACGGATACAAAAAAAAAAAAAAAAAAAAAAAAAAAAAAAAAAATTCCTTCTTTTTTTCAAATTTTATAAATGTTTCAAAGCTTTCGAAATTGATGAAATAATAATAATATAAGATAAAGCAATGAATTTATCTTTAAAAAACATAAAAGTAAGAGAACAATTAAAATCCAAAATCAACAAAACAAAAAACATTTATAGAACTAAGTAAAAAAGATGAAATTGAATGAAATTTGAAACTAAAAAGAAAAAAAAAAATTAAATGCAAAGATCCTGCCGGCTTTTTAAATGTAACAATATTTTAAATAGCAGTCAAGACGTATTGAATTTTCACGGAACTTTTATTTTAAGCGGAGAGAGAGATCGTTTCCACTCCACCTTTTGATTCAAGTTATTGCATCACAACAGAGCAAGAAGAGAAGAGCAGAGAGCGTTTTTTGTTGTGTTTTTGTTTATATACCAGGGAAAATTCCCATGAAACATCAGAAGCACGTGGTATGATGGAGGAATTTCTGGGGAAATATCATAATAGACAGGAAATCTGAAGGTATCGTTTTGACAAATTTATGATTGGTTTAAGCGGATTTAACCAGTTTTAAGAGCGCGTGATGTAATAAATAAAAGGATACTTTGGAAGGGGAACAGGAAATACGAATGAACATTATCTTTTAAAGGAGAGAATGGGCAAATTTAGTAAATTAAATTATTATAGTGAGAAATTAATGGAAATTAAGATAAATCATTACACACACACACATATATATATATACATATTTGATATATATATCTTTTAAAGTTAATCGTTTGGTATATTTCTTTAAACGAATCGCTTGCTATGACTGTTATCATAACTGATTTGAAAAATTTGAAAAATGTAAAAGTAAAAATTATAATTCTACTGTTTGAATGTTGTCTTGGGGTTTGTGGAATGTTATAAGTTATACCTTTTTGTAAAACATTTTATCAGACACCCAAGGGGCTATTGTATTTGTTTCCCCCAAAATATCGTGCCAGACAAGTTATAGTAAATTCTGAGGATTAAAGCCCGAGAGGAAAATGTACCCCCAAAACAAGTACTCCGCTGTACCTGTAAGCAGTACCGAATTTATCTGTCAAAAATACGTCATAATAAATTTCTCATCAATTTTTTTTATTGGATTGAAATAAAATATATGAAATATATGTCTGATACCTGCTTTCACCACTAATGAACTCAAATTTAAAAATATTTTCGTAATAAATTTCCTCCAATTTTTTTTATTGGATCGATGTGATACAAATATAAAAATTAAGAATTTTATTTATTAACGATTTATTTATTACCTTCAATCATATGTAAGATGGAATCAAGATATGACCGAAAATGAATAGCATTATCCATAATTTTAAGACAGCTTTGAGGCAGCAGCCGCCGCCCCCCCTTTTTTTTTGCTTCAAAAATTTCTAACTACCCCGCTTCCTTCTTGGAATGTTTTTGGATCAAATGTTTTAATTATTGATGTAATATTATTAGCCACCCAAAGGGCTATGATTTAAGTGGATCACTTTTGACGTAGATGATTACTTTTCAATTTCTTATCGTTTGTTGCAATTTTAATTACATTTTGCTTAAATATATTAAATTTCATAATTTATTGTTTCCTTTAATTATAATATCAGAAAAGTTTACTATTGTCCATTTCTCTATATTTCATCAATTACTTTAATTCTTATATTTAAATGAGTAATTTAATAATTATTATAAAAATAAAAGCGCACCTTAAGTGGCTAAATCATATTTTTGCAAAACTGAGCATGGAACTTTTCAAACTTTTATCCCGGGAAATACAAATGAGAACTCAGTGACAAATTTAAATAAAAATTTATTATAGTTATAAGATCCGCGCCCGAATACTCTGTAGCGTAGGATCACGCTACAAAGTATTTGAGCGAGGGGCGTCGGGCAAGAAGCGCGCTCATTTGTTATTGCAGTTACATCGTGGACTACAATTGCTAAAGACGCATAGTTTGTTTACGCATAGCATACTAGTCAATTTCGTCGACACAACTATATTTTAAAGTCTATTTGTGTTATATTTACGATTTTTAACAGTTATTTAATATGGTTAGTTCAGCAAAAAACTAAAAGTGTAAGATAGTAAGTGTAATAGAGAATTTCAAACTTGGTGGACTGAGAAATATGATATGGTTGGTGAAGGCTACAAAGCGATATATGTTTTATCTTCTGGAACAGTGGTATGTAGAACATCGTCTGTAAAACGGCATTTTGAAACAAATCACAAATTCGTTGGTCAAAAAAGCGAACCAGAGCAAAAGAAATTAATTGCAAGTGCAATGAAAGACAGAAATAAACAGTCGAAGTCTGTGATTAAATATGTTGGCAAAAATTGTCATACGAGCGCTGCAAGTTACTTGGCTGCAAATGTCATTGCTCGGCATAGTAAACCTTTCCAAGAGGGAAAGTTTTTGAAGGGGAGCCTGGTTAGTATACGCGCCTTTATTTTTTGATGATTTCGATAATAAGGATAAGATAATTCAGCTCATCAAAGATACTTCTTTATCTAGAAACACAATAAAAGAAAGAATCTTAAAACTGGCTGGAAATATAGCAGATCAACAAAACATTGACGTTAACTCAACTCCTTTTATATCGCTATGTCTTGACGAAAGCACTGAGGTTACTAAATCTGCACATTTAGTTGTTCTTGCTCGATATTGCGTAGGAGAAACGTCATTAAGGAAGAATTAATCACGATAACATCGTTGCTAACAGCACACAAGCAAGATATTATTAAAAGAAACTACAAGTATTTTCCAAATTTGAGAAAAATGCCAATAATATAGATATACATGAGAAACCAGATGAAGAAACAATCACTGAAGAATTTATTTCAGTAACTGATTCTTCAATCAGTGAATTTTCAGCGGGATTTTCTCAGTTCAAAAAATTATCGGAAACACTCAAGTTTATTATGTACCCTGATGTGACTTCATTTGATAAAATTAACTTGTC
The DNA here is from genome assembly GCA_019974015.1 of Nephila pilipes. Classification (NCBI taxonomy): domain Eukaryota; kingdom Metazoa; phylum Arthropoda; class Arachnida; order Araneae; family Nephilidae; genus Nephila; species Nephila pilipes. The sequence goes on from BMAW01131842.1 coordinate 328,182, forward strand.
CCAATTCGATTGGTTGCAAATTGAAGAATTTGAAATGCAGCTTATTGATTTCCAGTCTAGTTCAATATGGAATCAAAAATTTATTGAAATAAGGAAATAGTTGGAATTAATTGTAACAGAAAGATTGACAAGCAATATAAGTAAAAATGCCAATAACAAAGTTTTGGAAACATGGAATTCGTTACCAGACACATTTAACTGTTTGAAGAAGCTGGCTCGTGCTATTTTAACCATATTTTCATCCACCTATGCCTGAGATTCATTATGTTCAGAGATAAATAACATTAAAGACTTGCTTAGAAACCGTTTGACAGATGACTCCAGTTCAGCATGTATTCTGCTAAAAGTAACATCTTACAACTCTAATATAAGTTGATAGCTGATACCCGCCCGCTCCGCTGGACAGACGATAATAACTATAATATTTTGGAACATATACGTAAGATATCAAGAAAATTTTCAATTTTTAAAAGTTTAATGATAATCTAAATTTAAAATTTTAAGAAATTAATTGGTCGTAATAATAGTTATCCTCGATATTCAAATATATGAGAAAAATAAAAAAAAAATTAGTAAAAAGTCACTCAATATACATAATATGGATAAAATTCATTCCACTATATACATATTACACCTAATATTGCCAAAGATGAAACCTTTTGTCAGAATTTTAATCATGTGCTTAGCTTTTAAATGAAATACCCTAGCAATGGCATCGCGTCTATCATAAGATATTTGTCCTTGCCTCAAGACATCTTTGAATTCTGACTATTTAGGATTGCAAGTGACTGCAATTCTTAAAAAAAAGTCGTGCAAGTCGGGACGTCCAAAATGTCTTATGTATGTCATAGCCTCTTCAGTTCGTTCATGCATGTAGCGAGGTCCTCCAGTAAACGAAGATTGTCTTGCGAAAAAAGTCGCCATTTTAGTATTTTTCAAAATCCCGGTAAGTTTTGGTGCTAAACTACACTTTCACCAACCGTGGGATTCCAAACTCATTTACTTCTATCACTAAATATGTACGTTTCCTATTTTCGACATGTACGAAATTTCACATAAAGAGCCCCTTCGCCAAAATCTTGCCAATCCACCATCAGCGCTTCAATATTAAATTATTTGGTATTTTTCCATTCCGCACGCACAAATCTCACCAAGTAAACGTAATTGGCGACAAAACACAATATACATATAAAAAAAATATATTCCGTTTGGCGTCGGTCATATCATTTTTTGGCGATTAAGTCGCCAAATTACGTAACCGACGGATAAGAATAGATCAACGGATAAAAATTACATTTTAAATAAGAGTTCCGTAAAATCCGTTCTTAGTGAGCGTCTATATTGCAAAATGAGTAACTATGCTAAATTTCAAGTCAATCGGTTGTATAGTCTTTGAGATCTCGTGATGAGTCAGTCAGTGGTATTTCGTTTTATATATATAGATTTGTCATCTAATGTGCAACAACAGAAGCCACACTAATGTTACTTTAATTTGAATTACGCGTATAACTGAAATATTGCAAAATGTATTTTTTTTTTGTAGTAAGTAAAGAGTTTTGAGTTGATAGTATTTAGTATTATTATTTTCCCAATAATCAAGAAGTCAAAATTATTTGACGGCTCGTCAATGACCTCATTAACCTTTTTTTAAAGGGGAAAAAAAATGGCATTTTGATACATGAAGGTTCGCCACCCCTGGTATAAGGCATCATATCTTTTACAGAACAAATTTTTCTCTACTGTTTTCTGTAATCCGTGAGAGAGAGGGTCTTAAGAAATTTAAAATTCGAATTAAAATGGGAAAAAATTGCTTGACAATGACATTAAAAATTAAGAGGCGGAAAGAATTTTAAAATGGAAAGAGAATGATGCAATAAAGAACATTAAAATGCATACTTTCCTGGCGACATCTAGGGGAAGAAAAATTGCCAAGCTTTTATAGAAAATTTATTTAAGCTTTAAATCAGTATATAAATTAAAAAAATTCTAAGACTTAGGAAAATTACTGAGGTCTAATATGAACCACAACACAGAGTGGAGTGGAAGAATTTTAGTGAGTTTGAAGTTCTATTGCTTAAGAATTTAAACTCGAAATATGTCACTAAATAAATTACTTTTATTGCATCCTCAGTCTTTTTCAAGACTGGGAAGTCCTGATACGCAAGTCCAAGAGCAGCTGTGGGCCATTTTTGAAATAATCATTAAGAATTCGTGGTATCCTAGTGAAGAAATTTTGTGATTTTTTTTTGTTAAACTCTAACATTGGTTCCAATTTTATAGATTTTTATGTAGGGTTTCATTCCGAACAAACCAAAGAGCATGGGCAATTTTCCTAAGTTGTATATTTTGTAAGATATGTAGTCGTTTCATATGGGTGGTAGCTGCCGCCGCCTAAATTGGGGAAGCATACAGCACTATTGGTCTCAGGATGGATTTGTAGAACAGAATTTTGTGCCTAATCGCTAGCTTGCTTTTTCGAGAAATCAAGCGAATGAGCAATCTGCTCATTAACGTAATTTTTTGTCCAGCGGCTCTTTAATTTGAAGCATACATCATTCACAAATTTAAATATTGTTCTTTCTCTATTCTTAAAAGTTAAAAGGCTTAGAAGCTCTTTATATTATATTTTTACTCATTACTGATTTATAGTGTTCAATTACCTTCGCCTATATTTAATAAGGTGTAACTCCTTACATGTTTTTAGCAATATTCTTTACTATTTAAATTCTTTTTACATACTTTGAATGATGTTATAGGCATTTTTTTTTTTGAAAATAATCAGCTATCTAGTTAGCTCAGAGTTTCGAGACTAATTTAGTATCATTTTAAAACCCGATGGCCTGATTAATAGAAGGATATAAATAGATCTCGTTACTCTTATTGTTTCTGTCAAAGCGCGTAATATCCCAAATTTCTTTAATATAACAAATAATTATTTGTCTAAATGATTAATTGTATTCTCATTGTTATTTGCTGTGTTCACCACATTAAACTTCCTTCTTGTATACCAAAGTTTATGTCTTAAGATTTAATTACTGTGTTTTATTCCCGATGTATACATGGTTGCTTCTTACATTAACTCTATGGGGACTTCGTGTTCCTTAAAATTACTTTTTTAATTGAAATTTAACGAATTTTTGATGAATAGTAATTTAGTTTGAAAACTATGCGATAGTTAACAGGATTTTAAAATCAGAATGGCATTGTTAAAAATAATTAAGAAGATGTTAAGAGATAGGAATCTATTTAAACCAATGCTATTTTTATACTCTGAGCAATAGTGTATGTATGTATGTATGTGTGTACCACCATATGTGTGTGGAATACAACTTTACTGCTGAGGCTTCTCCATTGTTTTTTCAACATTCAGTTATAACATTAAAGAAATCTATTTACTGTCTGTGTTGATCGTAGGTGAAGAATTTAGCATTAATTTTATGAAGTTATTCAACAAATGGCGACTCGAAAGTGTTTCGTAATCAAAAAAAGAGCTTCAGTCTTGAAATGATCACAAATGATCACATATTAGGGATATATATATATATATATATATGTGTGTGTGTGTGTGTGTGTGTGTGTGTATGTGTCAGAGTCTGCTATAAAAGTGAAAAAACTAATGGATTGATTCAATTTTTTGTAATTATGAATAAACTAATTTTAAGCACAAACAATCGGATAAGAAGTATGATAGTAATCGATGAAAAATGTATATTATGAACTTGTAATTTTCTTTTCATTTATATAACTCTAAGGAGTGTTGTTTTAACGTTTATCGTAATAAATAGAGACGATACTTTTTTTTAAAAAAAATAATAAAACTTATGCTATCGATAACTGCTCACAGTTTTTAATTTATCAATTAATTCGAACGTCAGTAAAACTTTTCGTTAAAACTTTCAAATTTGGGCCGCATGATAATAAGATATTTTAGCATTATACTTAAATTAAATTTCAGTATAAATGACAAATAATTTAAATTTCCTAATGAAAGCTATAAATGCATATAAATATTAAATTTATTACTATAAAATTAGAATTTCAGTTAATTCGACTTCAATAAAAAGACGATAGTTGGTTCAAGATTAGATGAATGGAAATAAAGCACACAATCTCTATGCATGAATTAGTGTGTAATGTCTATTTATATCAGGCTTAATCCCTAAATTTAATATTCCAGTGAAGTAGATTTTAAATTGAGGTACACAGGGTTCTGCAACAACTGTTTTGTAAATGACTATAATGTAAAATTTTTAGACTCGATGAACCATATTAAGAAACTCGAAGATATTTACATGGACATTTCTTCTCTTCATGCTATGATAACAATTTTTTTTTTCAATTTTCTTAATTAACAAGTGATATTTTGCATAATATTTATGTATGCATGCTAACACACACGAAAAAGAATGAAATATTTTCATTTATTTATAAACGTATTACAGAACTCGTTAAACTAAGTAGAATTGCAATGATGCAATTATTTTTTCCGAGATAAATATATAAACATAGTGGAGTTTGAAATTAGTACTTCCTATCAGTAAAGTCTTTTACAAAGGGGCCTCTATTAATAATGATCTGTCTTGCGAGTTTACATACTTTATTTTTGAAAGTACCGTTTTAAAACGGTAAGTACTGCATAACACAGATATAAATTCACGAGCATATTATTTTAATCGGCCGCATATCTTTGAACTATTTGGATCTATGTCTTTAAGTATTTATTGTTAGCATATTACTATTTTGCGGATCACTTACTGGCAATTGAAAGTCTGTCGGAAATTCCTTAATTTTACGATCAAATGGAGTATGAAATATGGAAATATGTCTTCAGCACTTCCATGAATATCCTAAAAATACTGTTATAATTTTTTCATGCAAGAACAGTAGTGAACCGCGGACCGCAGTTTACCAATATCTGTCAGAGAAACAAGAACATATCGAAAAAAAAGTCTATTTTTTGATTAATTACTTCAAAAAAATGCTTTTACTGCAAAAATACCTCTAAAAACTTCAATAAAGTCGACAGAAGTTAAAATACCTTAGTAAATAGTCCGTGGGGGAATCACTTTTGGCCTAATTGATAAACGCTATGCGGACTGACTGCAGGCTTTAGACCGACAGATCGAGTGTTCAAATCATCCCTGTAGCTCAAGATAAACTAACCTCCTTCCCCCTTCCCCCCACAGAGTAGGAAAACATCACTCGCTGAAGTGATGACCCGTGATTTTAACACTAAAGGGTAGGACAACATTGAACTTCTTATTGCAAGTACCCCTGATTCAAAAAGCAAACAAACTTGCATCTGTGTCTAAATAAGAAAACCACTCATAAAAGACAACTAATGATGTACCGGCATGGCGCACGTGTTAAATAGACGCGCTATTTGTAACTAGAGGCAAAAGACATCAAATGGAAACAGCCCAAAAACGAAACTTAGTACAGCAGGGAGGGGATGTATATCAATTGCAGTATGGCAGAAAAAACAATCTTCTCCGAAATTGATTCAGAATATTTCTCTTCGTATCATCATGATGATACTGGAGAAGGAATAGGTGGCAGCTCTCTTCAATAACTACGACAGAAGTTAAAATGCATTAATAAGTAGATAGTGTGTGTGTGTGGGGGGGGGTTCTTTTGCCGAAGAGATAAGATCACTGCAAAATGGATCAGATAAATTTGTTCTGAATTGACAGATCGAGAATTAAAATCATCCTTGTTGCTCAGGTTCAACCGATTTTCTTCTCCGATTCGGGGAGAAAATATCGCTCCCGCCAAAACTCTCTATCAGGATTTGAGGTTATGTAAAAAATGTGTTGCGTATTAGAACAGTAAGATTTCACAAAATATTTTTATATCTAGGTGAGATGTTTTGTTTCATATATTATCCAACTTGATTTTTATCATGTTTAAAGGTATTTCAGCAGTGGATATAGATCACGAATTAGATGAAGAAATGCAAGACGACGACGGATTTTACGAACATCCCGTGGATCACGAAAAACAAAGTATGCATATCCATCTATTAGTAAAGGCAGAGGTAAATCAACGATTTTATTTTCACACTTAATGTAAAACTTCCTATATCGTTAAACTTTTCTGTAAATTATGGAAACAAAATAGGGTTCATTATTTCTCATTGGTGTGAACTCACCAAAAGACATTTTAAGTCCGATTAGTTCACAAAAAAATAGTTTACGAAAGTTGGTCGTTTTTCTGGAAATCTTTTTGTATTAAAATTTGGGAAAAACAATTTTAATACACTAGTGGAAATTGAAAGTTTTACACCCAGCTGGAATTGTGGAAATTGAACAAAACTTGGAGGAAAATATCTTCATATGAAAGGTATTAGTTAAATTTATTAAAGTATACTCGGACCTAAGAAGTCCTTTCAGGTGGTGCACCTCTCCTTTTCTATAGCCTCTGGGCCTAAGACGCTGTTTATTAGCTTACGTCGTTGCCGAGTGGCTAGCCCAATGCTGAATCCACAATTTAACTTCCCAAATGAACTTGGTACTCATTTATCGATCTCGGAGGGGTGAATGGTTGAATTGACCCCTGCCCCTGCCGAAGACACCGGGAATCGAACTTAGGTTGGCAGCTATAGCAATCAGACATGCTGACTACTACACCATCGCGGCTACAATGAAAGGTATTATGTGATCATAATTTGGCTTAAAATATTGTTATACCTTGAAAAATATAAGGACTTTAACTGTAAAAAATTGTCATGTTGCTTAAATTATAATTCGTCAACTATGTTATTTAACAAGGCCTTTTACAGTTATACGAATTTTTAGTCACTAGACGTGTCAGGTTATTTAAGATGATCTCCTCACGTTGAAATGTCTGACTTTGAGAGGAGTCAAATATTTGGTATGTAAAAAATAAGAGCTTCACACCGTGAAATCTCTAGAACTAGTCGTAGTGCCCTGACAGTGCAAATATCAGTTACACAGAAGAAGATCAAGAAAGTTCCGCTTCTCATAGATCTGGTAGGGATCCAGAAAGAAAGACAATGCTCCTTGACAACAGCTAATTATATTGTACAGATGGCAGTTTCTGACATACTAACAATTGCAGTACTGACCAAAGCTATAGTCACTGGCAGAGTTACTTCTCGATTATAATTATAAACAGATTGTTGCAAGCTGAGTTGCATTCTCGCCCCACCCATGCATTCCAATGATTCCAATGATTCTATTTCCCTGTTGATAAAGAGTAGCTTGGTGTACTAATAGATGCAATTAGGAATGGGAACAGCGTACAACTGAGGTTCGACAGCAATGAGGTTCGATTCTGTTTGGGAGAATCAGTTTTGACACAAGGACTAATTTGGTGATTGTTAATGACACAATGAATGCTCGCCAGTAAGAGAATAGAGCGCCAAAACTTACTGTCATATCTTTCATGTCCACCATCCAGTATGATAACTTTTAACTGGAGAATAACCTTCCTCAAACTGCAGCCCTTACAAGTCAAGCCTTTCAAAGTGTTACAACACTGGCCTTATCCTGACTTGTCTCCCACAGAGCATGTCTGAGATACCACATGTAGGCCCTTGAATTCGGATAACTGTTCAGCCTAAACAGTAGTGAATTGATACAAAAATTGTGCAGGCCTGGAGAGACATATACATCAAACACTTATAGATTCAATTCACCTAAAGATATAAGAAGGTATTCGGGCTCATAGTGGGCATACTCTTTATTAATATTTGTATATAACAATAACAAAAATGAATTGATTTATTTTGCGATAATTTTTTCAGGCCATGATTCTATATATATTTGTTATGTTCCACGAAATTCTATCAAATCCACGTGGATATAAGAATTTCAATTTTCGCCAGTGTATTCGAGGACCGTACAAGATAGATTGATTGCATGAAGAGGGAAAATGGTGAATGACATTTAGTAGCAAACCGATTCCCAGAATCCTAACAACTTTTTTAGTAACGTTTTGTTAAATTCTACCCTTTCCACTTCTTCCAATACGTCACCGCTCGTTTCCCAAATTTAGTTTATGCAAATACAAAATTTGATTAAAAATAATGCTTCCATGATTATAACTTTTTTATTGGTTATTCTATTTCCACAATTCTGGTGTATCAGAAAGCTGAATGACTCTTCTATGTAATACACTATTCACTTTTCGAAGCAGTGCCCATCGATTTCTATGCACTTATACCAACCCTAGAAAAGTAGGGCAAGCACATCAGAAAAGAAATTCTGTGGTTGCTGTCCAAGTCAGAAATTAGTAGCAGCTTTCCCTTCATCATCAGAACACCCAGTAATCTTTGTGAAAAGTTAAAAGTCGAAATGTTCATGGTTGGATGAAATGAAGCATTGTCGCTTCAACCTCATCTTCATAAGGGTCGCCATATTTTCTTCAGTTCTCAGTACACCTGAGAACGAAAAAAAAGCATTGTATAGAGGACACGTGTAACTTTCGGGTATTAAATGAGCTTTGAGCTTTGAAAATAGAGTAACAAATTGCGGTACGGTCATGGAGAGATTACTTTTTAACTAAGACTCGTGAATTATAACATACTTTTTAACCACTGTCGTTTGAGGAGAATAACTCACTGTTTTAATACTTCATGATTTAAATTCCTACACAAACACCACTTGAAGACTATCTATTAAATAGACACGGATTTTAAAGTTTACTCGTAGTACGGTGTAGAAGTTTAGTGACCAGCATTTTTTCCAGTTCAAGTGCCTTCTTAGAATTAGAAGAATACAATACTATTTTCTTTCAAGCAAATAAGCAACTTTTGGTATGTATAGCAATAAATATTTTATTAAAAAATAGGGATATGTTACTATTTCATAACTTTTTTTGTATTAGTTATATTTTTAATGTATCACTATAGCAACCATGTGACGGATTTTCATTTTCATTTTTAACTTCTAAAGCCATTTACGTTATACATATTTTTTTATCAATAATTTACTTTGATTATCCGAGCCATTATTAAAGTTCCCAAGGAAAATAATTAATTAATTTAAGAAAGATGTAAGAATATTTCTTATTCAAAAATACAAAATGATAGAATAAATCAATGAATTATTTATTCTTACCTACTTTTTTCAGTTCATTTCAAATTAAATGATTATTTAACGATGATTCACTCTACAACGTTTATTTTACGATTTTTCAAGAAAACATAAGGTATATTAACACTCTTCTACATTGTTTAAAAAAATTTCTAATTTTAGTTCAGAAACGCAATAAGCGACCCCAAAAGGTTTTGGAAAGAAGGTGTAGTGCCTTACAAGATATCGAAAAAATACAGTAAGTATATCTATGTTATTCTCCGTCCATTCAATCAATGCATCATCCATCATGCATTTTAAAATTTAATAGGATTACTCAGTTTTCATATAATAGTTGTATCTAAGAGGTGTTAAAAATGCTTCTTTTTTTTTACCAAGAAATTCAAGGATAAATGACAATTGCAGAATACCTTTAAGAGTAAAAGTGAAATATCGGGTGTCTCTTTTTAGCGAAAACATGGCGACTTAAGAAATAAATTGCCAAAGTAGCGGAAAGTGAGTACTGACATCGTGATGACGTCAGAAATTAAGAGTTAACAGGAACGAAGCTAATTCTAACAAAGAAATTGGCAAAATTAAACGTAATTGTATGAGAATGTTGAGATTATTGAAATTTTATGCGACAAATAACAATTATTAATCATAAATAATTACAGATAATTACAATAATTATTCAAAATTAAAATTATTTATAACGTTTTATAATTATATGTTATACTAATAATTATGTATAATCATAAGAAAATTATAATTTATTATTATAAGCTTTATAATTACTTATTGTAATATATAAATATTACTAATTTAATACATAATTATAAATAATAATAATAATAATACATCGATATTATACATAAATACAATTATAAATAATAATAAAAAGAATATTTATAATTATTATTATAATATATAATTATTATTATAATATATAATTATTATTTGTAATAATATATACATATCATAAATTATTATGACAGCTAATTTTTATTTATATATATTTAATGTTAAATATGTATCACTATTAATTATAATTATTATAACATATTTTAATTACTTAAAATTCTTTATTTTAATAGAATATAAAGAATAAAATAAGTAACTAAAATTTATTTTAAAATTTTAAACAACATGTAGTAACGGTTTTTTTTTATGCAGTAAGACAAAACAGACATGCACAAAAAGACAAAGAAAAATAAATTCGTTCAACCCAAATAGAATCTTTTACCTTTTTTAAAATTTTATCTTTATTCATGCACCTCTGCAAAACATGCATTTTCACTTTTTAGCACAAAATCATAAAATAAGGTGTAAATCATACTTTTCAAACATACTTAAGAGAACAATTCAAGAATTCCTCTAAGGTGTTCAATAATAAATGATTTGAAGGAAAAAAAATGGTTAGAAAGCAAAAAGAAGTATTTTAAATAATGCACCCTTAAAACATATTTTCGATGTGTGTTCATAAAAATAGTCGGATTTTGATGTAGCAATCTTACCCTAATCTCCTTTAAGTAGTCTCCTTGAACTGCCACACACTTCTCCCATCGATTCTACCACAATCGGAAGCAGCATTTGAACGTTTCTTTTGATATGGTCCGTTGCATTCAGCACGCTATGTTCTGTTGACTTGAATCTGGTCCTTATGCGATGTATTTTTAGGTTGCGAGAAAGCTGAATCACGCGGAGTCATGCCTAAAGAGTTGGGAAAGTGACGAATTACAGGTGTGTTGTATTTGGCCAGGAGATTCTGTGTCAAATGTAAAAAAATGGTCCTCCTGAGATTCTCCCGAATTCCAAATCCTTGGTCAAAATGGAATGAACGCCCCCAATGCTCATGCTCTTGTGGGGGTCCTCCTCGAATTGCACGTAAACTTCTCACCACTCCAGGAGGCGAAACGTTAGAACAACGTATTTTTACATGCATATATGAAAATTAGAGCTGCTTGCACACCTATGGTGGTATTTATAATTACGCAGCCAGCAGAAGAACGTAGCAAAAGAGGATAAGAATTGGTTTGATTTTGCTGATTCGACTACACTTCTCCTCCAACTATCCAATTCGAATTCTTTCCATGACCTGACCGGAATTTCTTCTCTCCGTCGACGTGGGACCTGCTGATTTCATCCTGGATGAATGAAAGATATTTCGAACTAGAGTAGGTACATCGTTTTCGCAACGCAACTAAACAAACTTTCATTCATCATATTCATATCTCTGTGGTCGTTTTAAGGAAGTTCGAATCTTGCTTGCATTGATGTCTACGAAGTTAATTCAGTAGTTGTCCTATGTAATTGTGTTCCATACTAGTTTGATAATTATCTTATTATAGTTCAATTCCATCATCTATCCATTAGCTATTATTTTTTGTAAGTATTTGAACTAGCTTCATTTTTTATTAGATTTGAACGATATTCTTATGCACAATACTGTAAGGGATTATAAATAAATGTTGATGTTTTATATTAAATTATTTTGGATCATTTGCAACTGCTGATTTAAGTAATTTGTTGTGTGGTATATGCTCGCGCCTCTTATTACCCCTCCATTCTGATCATGATTCGACGATCCTATATTTCAAGCGCCTTTACTAAGTCAATGGATTCTCATTTTTGGATGTTGAATTTGTTGAACAGAACGTGTTTCACTCTCCACTGGTGTGCGGTATTTTTTGAAGCTGTTGTGCTGCTCTCTAATCTACAAGGTGGTCATTGCATCATCCACGAAAGCTTGCTGGATTTTGTGGATCGTTTTCATTCATCATATAAGCCTTAGACAAAATTTCATGCAATAAAATTGTTCAAATGTTTCTGCCTTTTTGTAAAAATGAAAATCCGATGGTGCTCACTTACATTTCCACACAAATTAACAGTTTATCGAATCGACAATTTTACACTTATATACGTGCATTAATCCATACTTCCCTAACTTCATTTGTTTGGACATGAAAAATGATAGTCTGATGCTTTCTGAACACACCTCGTATATAACTGTTGTTAAAGATTTTCACTCCGCAACTAATTTTTACTCCCCTCAGGAATTTGTCTTCTATAAGTAAGTGCAGTATTTACGATCCCGAACTATCCGAGGATTTTTTCCTTTGTCGTCTGTAAAACGCGTGGCGAATCCCCTGGATGTCCTAGCGATTCTTCTTTGTTTTGGACCTTCCTCCTTGTTAACAAGTTTTTACCTTTTTCTTCATTATTTCTTCTTTACTTGAAGATCATACACACTACATTTGCAACAATCATACACATGATATTCATGACAAATAATGGATTAACCAGTGTTTTTTTGCGCAGTTTGTCTAGGTAGATAATACCCCTTGCTCCAATAAATTCAATCAATCAAAAATCTACTATTGTAAAACATTAGATGTAAATTTCTGAGAAATATTTCTTTTCCATATTTATAATACATTAATTGCTTAAAGCACAGCATATCATAATATAAAAGCTTTTTCATAGCATTTTAAGTATCGCAGACAACTGTCAATTTAAATCTGATTATCGTTGCTGTGATAGCCTAGTGGTTATGATCGCGGACTCGCGTCTGGTGTTGTTTTCGTCATGTCGGGGGTTCTAGCCTTAATACCCCTAAAGACCTTCCATGTAGTGGGCTATGGAGAGAGAGGTGCCAGCTCAGATCTCGTCCTGGTCACTTGACCGAGGTGCTGCGGCTGTTGGTTTGAAAGGAGGCACAAACTAATCCATCTGATATTTATTTATTAACACACCATTGAACTACGTACAACGAGCTCCGAGCGAGCATCAAGTTAGAGCGCATGTCGAGAAGAGAGAGAATGAGTCAGTTCTCGGAAGTGAAGGAGAGCGCGCACCAGGGTTGCTGCCTTTGGCGAGGAGCGCCTCGCAGCGCCCGCAGATTCTGTTTGGCGGTATCCATAATCGGTGAATAATCTGCCTGTTAGCGAACCGCTGCAAAGGTTCAAAATAACTAGGTAGCCTTCGTATTGCTTCTGAGTGCGACGTTTATAAGCAATCATCAACACAATCGCATCTGATCATCTTTCACTATTGCCAGTTTTAAAATTCGAATTTTGTGGATGTGTGAGTAAATAAAGTACGATTCTTTTACCTTCCCTTAGGTTGAAAAATCTACTCAGTTTAGGCTAAGCATCAATGTTATAGTATTCCTCATCTGTCAAAATTTTAATATTAGATGTTATGAATCACTCGACCTGAGAATAGCAAATATAAAAAAAATGAGAGAAGAAAGTTCAAAATATGTTTTCACGTGTTAATCTGAAATTGCAACAAATCCTGCTAAACCAGTTACAATGAAAAGAAATACCTGAGTCAGAAAACAAAATAGCCAATTAAGCTAAACAAGTAAACAGAATCAGCAAAAAAAAAAAAAAAAAAAAAAAAGACAGTTATTATGTATGAAGATTTTTTCCCCTCATATGTTTAATCGATTCCTTCATCGTTTAAATCTTTTTAGAATATTCAATTAATCTTTTTCTCTCCCTCTAATTTTAGCAGAAATACTTTCCTCACTCATTATATTGTAATAATTGCGCAAAAATAACTGCATTCATACTCTCTTCGCATAAGGCAATAATTATGCTAACACAACACTACTTCCACTCTATTTAACTGAGAATTTAATTTCAAAATTAAGACGCAGAGTGATTGATTTCTTAACATTTTTGTTTCCGTAGATTCAAACATTTGGTTAATTCAAAGCCTTGACTACAGTTACAGTCAATGATTCCCAATTTAGCAAAATCTGAAGAAAACTTGAAAAATCTCCAAAGAGTGGAAGGAAGAGAATTCTTTGAGTAAAATAATTATATTATAGTCATTTTTTATTCTGTAAAGTAACCAAGTTTTTCTAGAGAATAAGATGCCATCTTCTAAATAAAGTCCTGTGTTTTTCTTTCTTTGACTGAATCTCTTTCCAGATGCAAAGCTAAAAAAAGGAATTTTGCATGTTATGGAAGAATTCAAACATAAAACTTGTATACGTTTCGTTCCTAAAACAAGTAATGCAGCTTACATCTTTATTGCACCCGGTTCTGGGTAAGATATGAATCATTTCATTAAATTCCTTTCCAGTAACGACCATATTCATGAATGCTTGCTCTATAATGCAAATTTTAGCTGATTTCTAACTATTGATTCAATTATTTTGTTATATATCTAAGGTGTTTTTTTTATTAGCAAATTATTTTAAGCACTTAACGGTTTAGCCCGCTCCTCAAACAGGTAGCGATTTTTTATGCGTTGCGTTATTTGCCAGTATGTGATATCACATTTTTAAAGTTCACATTTCTGATTATAATGTACAATTTAATCTGTTTTACTTTTGGATTTATAGATGACGTAACTAATCCATAGAACAAGTTTACTCAATTTTGTTTCTTTTTGTGCTTTGATTCGTCATGAAACGCGTTCTTTCGCTTGTATATTGTATACTACATTCCTTAAAAGTTTCGTTTAGGTAAACTTTGAAGAAAGTTTGTATACTTTTATTAGTTCATTGCGAAATATAAATAGCTAAACTTCAAAATTTTATTGAAAATTGAAATTTTTTTGAATTTGTTGTGTGAACAAACAATGAAAGATTCTGACAATAGTAGCAGTGACCGTATGAGGGGCCAAAGGTACAGAGCTATCACGTCCAATCCACCTGTTTGGGAAAGTCCTATTTAAGGCTCACTTGACGTGTAAACTCCTTTCAGGTGGAGCACCGTCGTCTTGAAAAATAATCGATGCATGTAAATAAGGACATTGTGGAAATGAAAAATTACTCCAGATTATCGATATAAGCTCATGTTACTATTTTTTCAACAAAAAATAAAAAGCCGATTATCTTGTCATATAACATGCCGATTTCGAAGGACCATTAGCGAACGTCGTGTGTATTGTTTCCACTTGTTATTCTGAAACATCTATACGAGCACCTTGACATGAAGTGTACTGAAATCATTATTTCAGTACACTTTCTGCTGCCAGAAATTTATCACGCCATTATTAACATTATACCCTAAGGTGAAACCTTTCGAAACTCCTATCTCAATTTCCGTTGCTTTAAAATCATCGACAGATATTCAGCAAACCACAGAACAACGTACGCCCTTTCCTGAGTAAATTCTACTTCTTATTTTGGCTGAAGTAACGATGTACGCATGCCCAAAATAATCGCTTCGGGATTTCATTATAAAATGTTATAATTCACTTAAGTCACCGCTTTACATGAATTAAGTAATCGTAACGTTAGTTATAGATTTGTGACGATATTTAGTTTAATGTGCCCTTTTGAACGGGATACCCTGTAATTTGTAATGGAGAGAACGTAACTATATGCGCCATCTTTACAGAAGCAGTAATACTTCCTTTTCAAGCGTAGAGCTTAATTATTTTTTAGGAAAATTTTACAGATCTTCGTATCTTAATGGTCTATATGTCATTGACTGCTAGCTTTCTTCCTACACATTTTATCAAAACTTCTAATTTCAATTGTGAATAACTTCATCCATATTAAAAAAATTTTTCTTTCTAATCATTGTTACTATTTGCACACATTTATGATTGCTCCAATTCATTATAACTTTTGAAATCTTTACTCTGTTTTTAAATCTTCATTTCTTTCCAATCTTTAAACCTTTCTTCTCTCGACGTCTAATTACCCCAAAATTCTCCCATTAATCAATCATGTTATGACATGGTTACGAGTTCGGCATTTCTTATCTATTTAATTTAATCCTTCTAGATTAAATCCTCTAATTTCGCCCAATGTATTTTCATGTCGTTGGATACGCTCGTGTTTATCCTTAATTAATACCTTTGGCAGCTCTGACCAATTATAGTGAGGAACAATCGATTGCTCTAATTGTTTATCGAGGTTCAAAATTACGAGGTCCGTGGACAGTAGCCCCCGTATTTATTCTAGTAAGACGTTAATAAAACCAATCAATCAATTTAATTATCTATTCTTATTTCGCCGATGTTCCTCGTTCGTTGGCAATATTGGGCGTTTGACTGCCATGATCTTTTTTTTTTATTATTTAGAACCCTTTTTAAGTTTGATTATAGAAAAAAAATATTTTAACTACTAAATTTATTTATCTGAGAGAGTAAATAATTTTAAAATTAATTTGAGCCTCGTAATTCGGGCCATTGTCTTTGTACAGTGACGAACTACAAGTAATGGAATACTGTGTTCATTTTTCCCATAAAGTGTTACAAAATTTTAAGAAACTCAAAAATATTTATAACAATAAGTAAAAAAAATAATTGTCAATAATTGATTGCATATGGATATAGTAAAAGCAAATAAACTGTTTAAAAATAATAATAAAAAAAAACTTTATTTGGTTTTTCTAATTTCATTTTAACATGAGCTATTGTTTTTTTTTCTCTGTTAACTTCTCGATAAAGTAAAGTAATTCGAAATGAATCCAAGCTCCAGGCATCACAGAAGCAATTACTATTAAAAAAAGAATATACCATCTTCAAATTCCTAATACATATTTTTTTCACAAGCAAAACCTTCTATAAAGAACAAAAATGTCGCCAATATTAACAATAAAAAGAATAAAAACATATGATTCTGTCATAAAAATCATTTATTAAGTTAAGCATTACAATAAAAGCAAACGATAATTTATTAGAAATAACAAAAATATTCCATTCAGATTCTAAAATAAAATCAGACAATAACATATTAAATTCATTATAGATTAACAATGTAAATATACCTTGGGCTAAGTATATATAATTATTATAATCATAGTGTATTAAAATGCCAATTTTTTGAACCTAACACCATGAATCCTTTATTTTATGCTCACGTATTTTTGTTGACGCCCTTTTCTAAAAACAAAAATGTGTTAACACAGTTAATAAGGTGAAATGTTATCGTCTACAGTCCAAAAATTGGACGTTATAAGCTATACGAATTATGAAACAGTGAAGCCCACAAAAAATCCACTACATCTCTGTAAACAGATGCGAAATAAAATTTGATGACAACTATAATATTTTTATCTAATTGAAGTATATTCTCTGCTTTATAAGAAAGAGAAAGATATGCTTTGAGAGATTCATATATCTTGATATTACAATTTAAATTTCAGATGTAGCGCAACAGTCGGAATGCTGCCGCAAGGGAAAGTATCTCTTGGTCGTGGTTGCAACAATAAAGGAATTATCATCCACGAGTTCATGCATATCTTGGGCTTCTTCCACGAGCACAGCAGACCAGACAGAGACAAGTACGTCACTGTTAACTGGGAAAACATTTCGGAAAGTAAGGAAGTTTTATTTATGTAAAATTACTTGTACAGGTTTCTGATTTCCTGCCCTTTTTTTTCTTCCCAGGAATTTCCGAGAAATCCGGGAAATGTAACAATCCTTTTCAGAATTCCCAGAAATGCATGAAAATTTTGAAAAAAATTATTTATTTTTAAATTATATCAATAACAATCACACAAAATAAGAGTATTCACAAATTCAAATTTTTACGCCGTTTTATATTGAGCTTCAAAAAAAAAAAATACAAATAAAATAACATTAACTGTTCCCTTTTAAAGTACTTTTAAAGAAAACATAAGCAATCTATGCTTTTTTTTTCACTTTCACTTTGTTATGAGCCACCCGAGAGCAGAGTTTACTCTCTCAGCTTCAGCTGATGTTGGGGGAATTATTTTCAAAGTCCCACCCAGTTTAAAATATTTAATGATCGATTTACTATTGAGTCAAAATAACTGCAATTTTTGTTTCACTATTTTGTTCAAGCTAGAATTTTTACTACTGAAAGAATGAGAGAACGATAACAATGATAAAGAACGATATTAATCACTTTTATTAACTAAAATAAATACGTTGAAATAAAATTGGACACAACGGAGCTCACGCCTTAATGAAAAACAAATTAAATAAAAAGTGCATTCTGCAGTTTAATAAGATGTGCTGTCACCTCTGACAGTCAGGTACCCTACCAATGATTTCCCGTAATATCTATTACTTTGTGGATGAGTTGTGGGCTCAAAAGTTCCAAACGTCACAAAAAGCTCTTTCGAGTTCTGGAACTGAGCTTGTTCGGTGCGGAAGGGCTTCAAATGATCCCCCGAGCATATTTCACACATGCTCGATAAGATTCAGATCAGGCGAGTGGGTAGGCTACAGCATGCATTGAATATTTTCTGTTTCAAGGTAGTCATTGATCTTACTCACATGGTGATAGCGAGGATTATCTTCCATAAATATGGACCGACGGCACTTCGAAACAGGCGAACATAAGACACAAGAACGTCATATCTGTATCTATTAGTAGTTATAGCTCACGTCTCAAAGATATGAAGGTCTGTTGAGTTGTCCAGCCTGATGCAAGCACACACCATGACGGAAAACTGTGTTTTTCTATGACGCTTTCCAGATGAAAACGATTTGCAAGTTCTCGTCATATATTTATATCGTTAGCTGATGAGATTATGTTCAGATCAAAGCGATATTCGTCACTGAACTTCACACTGACCCACTGTCCTAGTTGAGTACTCATACTCCAAACTCCAATTTAAACGAGCGAGTTTAGGCTTATATGACGGGAGAAAGCAAACTGCTGGTCATCTTGCAGGAAAACCAACATGATTGAGTCTCCTACAAAAACAGATTGTCTGAAAATTTGTATTCCTGGGGCTTTGAGCCAGCGAACCCAATTTTCTGTCCCTCTAACTTTGCACAGATATCGTTCTTGGCTAGAGGTTGTGACTCTTGGCGACCTGGTATTGGTATTCGGTTGAAATTTCCCTCACTTTGAAACATCTGTCTCAGTCTAGAGATTACACACTACTTCCCATTCAGAATTCAAGGCATTTTGGTTTATGATTGATCGGATTTGAGTATTCCAACGATTCTTCCTCTCGTAAATAGTTGTCTTCTTTATGCCATTGCTCTTTCTGTTTAATCGCTAACAACGTTCTTTTGCCAATTAATTGCAAGATATCTATCTGAACTGTTTATACTGAGTGAGCCGAAGTTTGTTCCCTCGGCTTACTCAGTTCACGTGCGCAAGCGTTTTGCGCATGAAGACTTCGACAGAAATATTTTTGTATATTATCTTCAGCATATGATTCTCCGCAAGTTATTTCGTTATTTTTCAAGTTATTTAATTCACAGATATTTATTCACATTTTTTTCGCATTTTACAAAATTATGCTTTACGTGTGCATTTTTCTCTTACATTAATTATGCTTTACTGTGCAGCGATTCAAAAGCATCCACAACGCGTCGCTAACAATGCCACCTGAGGGGAGGGAGAAAGAGAGTTTATCGGTCAAGTGACAAACCTCGGTCAAATGACGAAGATGGCAATCTCCAAACATCCATGTCATTCCAGCGTGAAGACATTAAGCCTCGACAGGTTTCATGTGAATCAGTCCTGCTACAGATGGACGTTTCTTCTTTAGTGGTATCAGTACTCAATCCCATGACACCATAGAAACAACATGACTTTCTGATCATAAGTGGCTTTTTTACAGCAGGAAAGTTATGATTTAGAGAAAGAAAACAAAAATTATTTATTATATACATACACGTTTTTTTAAAACTTTCGAGTTTCATTTCTCCTCTGTTTAACTAGGGTTTATTTCTCCCTCTTCCCTCGACATATTAAGTTTCATGTAGATTAGGAGCTGATACAGTGTGCGATTCGGTTACCATAATTTTGTTTTTCTTCGTGATGAGGCTTTTCATGCTTAATTTCGTGCATGCCAGTTGCTACTTTAGAGCTAAAATGCAACACATGGTAAATTAGTGAAAAAAAATACGCACTTGGTGTCTGGGTTAATACTGAATCTAGGTCGAGATTGTAATAAATCAATTCTAATGTCAGAAAATCAAAAGAGTCTTGATGTTGAAATAGTACTTATTAATCCAACTGTCATAATTTTTTTTCTTCATTCAAATTGCCTTCATACCATAGAATTAAATGCTTATTTAGTTTAAATGAAACTCGAAACCAAAAAAAAAAAAAAAAAAAAAAACACCACGTATGTATGTAATTAATAATTTTTTTTATTTCTCTAAATCATAACTTTTCTGTTGTAAAACGTATGGTCACGAGGTCATGTCCGATGTTGTTTCCATGGAGTCGTGGTATCGAGTCCTGATACCACTAAAGAAGAAACGTCGTTCTGTAGCAGGAGTGATGCACATTAAATTTGTCGAGGATTGTCTTCACGTTGGAATGATATGGAAGTTTGGAGATTTGGATGCTAGTTCAGGTGCCGTCTTCGTCCCTTGACCGAGGTTCAAAATAAAGAGATCCGTCACAAATATCTCTCGCGATGCTAAGTGTGACGTTAATAAATAATCAATCATTTATAGTAAAAAAAAGTCGCCAAGCATTTTACTTCATAAGTATAAAATTGAATTTATGATTTGAAATACACGTTCAATTACTTTTTCTAGAAATTATCCTTTTTTGTACTTTATTAGGATCGAAAAAGAACTTCAGAAAATTTCCGGAAAACCTGGTTCAGAATGGTAATATCGCTTACGATTACGATTCCATAATGCACTATGGTTCCCACAGTTTCGCGAAGAACAGAAGCATTCCTACTCTAACTCCTTTACAAGAAAACATTACCATCGGTCAGAGAGATGGATTCAGCAAGCACGACCTTGAAAAAATCCATCATCTTTATAACTGCAAAAACAGTAAGTTTATATAGTAGATTACATCGTGATTGCACTGTAGCTCAATATTTGATTCCGAATGAAAAAAAAAACGTATTATTCACAAATTTTTTCTTGAAAAGGATTATATTCATTATCCAAAATATTAAAATAAGGAACACTCTGCTGATTGTTCACCGGTCTCGTCCAGTGAAGCTATGGCTTCCTAGGAAAGCGATGCCGTTATCTGGTGGTCGTAATATTACAGAGTATGATATCATTAATCTTTCCTGTCAAGTCTTTCCCACGCAGGAAAACCATAGCTTGACAGCTGATTTACGTTCGACTCGCATTCAACGGTCTTTAGAAAACCTCACCAAATGGTTGTCATAGAAAAAGTTTTAGTGACGACATCAAACCCAATATTGCGGCTGCCAGTTAACAACTCCGCTTTCCTAGGAAATCTAGATTTACTGACACAAAAATTAAGCAGAGACACTCTCACACATCATGTTCTATATTTAATCGATTTTAAAAATAAAGCAAAGGTTACAAATGTATTTTTCACGGTATATAGTTACATGTTTATTTCACAAGGCATAATTTTACCGCAAAAGATTTATGTTCATTTATCACATACCACTGACTTAAAAAATATCAAACCATTATTGTCCGAACTTAAACAAGTGGATCTAAAGAGATGTGGTTTGGTGCACGTACTTAAGTTATTCTAATGCGCATGCGGAATTTTATTTGTCTGCAAAAGTTGTCAGTCGCTGAAAGGCCATCTATTAGTGAGGAAATCTAAGTGAGCGCTATAAAATTTACATTTTTCGCAAAGTGATAGAAAAACTTGAACAGCAATATAGGATTAAATCTTGTGTAAAGCTTGGCAATTTCCATGTGGTAACGAACCGAATAGCATTACTTTTGGTAAGCCGTTTGGAGAAAATATTTTGAACAGCGACTCGAGTTAGAACAATCAACATTTATAAATTTAAATAATAAACTATGAAAGAACGTATTGACCTGCACGAAATTTGGCTCGAAACGCCTTATCCAAAGAAAAAAAAAATGGTACAGACACTGTCGCATTAGGCATCTGTTCCAATTTCTTTGCTATTATTTTATTACATTTTTTCACCCTGTAAGAACTACATCGTAAAATACATTCCACAATATACAAAAAATAGAATGATATTTCGTTTTAACCATCGTATTGTTAAAAATTGATGCTTTTAGATAGTGGCTGATTTAAAACGAATAAATTTTATTTTGTTTTTACAGGATTTGCTCTTTTTGCACCTTTTCTCAAAGTAAATTCATTTAATGATGTAGTTTTGATAGATTTTTGCACATTACTGTAATTATTTCTTATGTGTCTGTGATTTGTAATTATACAGGTGTATAAATATGAAAAGCTAAACTTTTAATTAAATTAAAATAACCTATAACAATCCTTTTTTTCCCCCCACAATAATTGGATAATCACAAAATTGGCTTCAGTTGCATTTTCGAAGGATTTGCGAAGGAAATCTTGCAATATCTGTTGGAAACAGTTTTTTACTATTGAGTAAAAACAAATATTTTTCATAATTTTTATAAAAAAGTAATCATATATGAATTTTTGCTTGAATCATTAATATTTTTTTCCTGTATAAGACATGATCCATGCGAAATAGAATTCAAAAGTTCATAGACTGAGTCTATAACTTAAAAAATATTACCAATTAAATTGCTGAAACACATCTTCCTTCAAAATAAGACCCTTGAGCAGCAAGACACTTTTGCCATCGCTTGTAATAGTCATCGAAATATTTCTGGAATCCATTTTTAGCCATATCCTTTAATCCAGCCAGCGATACACTTTTAATTTCATCTGCAAATTGAAATCGACGACCCTGCAAGCGACGTGCCAGTTCAAGAAATAGGCTGAAGTCGCAGAATTCGAGATCAGGGTAGTAAGGAGGATGTGGCAAAACAGTTGTTTTCGTTTTCGCAAGAAAGTCAGAGACGAGAAGGGGTCGATGAGTAAGAGCGTCATCATGCAAAACCCCTCATGACTGCTCAGCCTACAGTTTTGGTCTCTTCTTTCGAATCGAATCGCGCAAACGACGCAGAATGTCTACATAGAGTTCATTGTTCACAGTGCGTCCATAGGGGATACATTCCAGAAGCACAATGCCCTGGATATCGAAGAACACCTCTAGCATGACCTTCCCTTTGGAGCGATCTTGGCGGAATTTCTGCTTGAGTGAAGATTGTGGTTATTTCCACGTTACTGATGCTCTCTTGGATTGCGTGTCGTATAAAAAAACACAATTTCTCGTCTCCAGTAACGATTCTGCCAAGTGGGGAAGGATCTTTATCAACAGTCGAGAATAAATCTCTCCCCATTTCCATTCGAATTGCATTTTGGTCTTCGTTTAACGCGGAGAACGATGTGTTGACACACCCTATGCATATTAAGATCCTTAATCAGTATCCTTTGACATGTGGCCTCGGATATTCCAACTGATTCTGCTATTTGCGATATTGTTCGAAGCTTGTTCTTACATACCGCCGCTGAAACCTTTTCGATGTTTTCAGCGGTGGGGGAAGTCTGTGGACGTCCAGAGCGTTCGTCGTCTTTGACACTTTCCCTTTCTTCTCTGAAACGTTGATGCTACTCAAAAGCTTGCGTTCCTGATAATGTATCACTGCCGTACACATGCTTCAATACTTCGTAAGTCTCCGTAGCACTCTTTCCCAAGCGAATAGAAAATTTGATATTTATTCTTTGCTCAACAAACGACATTTCTTTCAATCGCCGGTTACTAAATGCATCCGCCTGCAAAATACGACGCCATGGTGAGCCACCGTCCAAGTGATTTGGGACAAAGTCCTTTTAGAAAAGGGGGAGAACGCAGTAACACAGAAATGTTATCGTAGTCTTTCTACTGCAAAATTTTTTCGTGTTATAGACTCAGTCTGGGAACTTTTGTGAATTATACCTCGTATTTTATCTTCTTTATTATAATGCTTAAATTTATTTTCAACATTGCCTTTTAAAGTAAGAAAAATTGAGTGCTTATAAGACATTTCCAAATTTTGTGGCGTTTGTCCGTTATTTGTGTGTGGCTCCTGTGCCATAATTCAATTAAATATATTAAGCGTAAGAGACAAACAATTTAAGAAATCTCGATATAATAAACAAGCGAAATTATTTATTATCAATGGCAACGTCACAATTTTAGACACAATTTAATATAAGCAATGTTTGATTATAGAGTAATGACTTCACGGCTTTAATTTATTATCAACCCTATTTTCACAGTTCTTGGTATATCTGAAAGCTACACGTGTCCCCTATGTAATGCATTATTCATTTTTCAACATAATTCCCATCCCTTTCTCCGCTTTGGTGCCAGCGTGTGACTAGTTGAACAAACCCTTCGGAAGATACGATACTTGTTGCCGACCAGTATTTTAATGGCAGTTTTCACTTTATCGTCAGAACGAAAGTGATATACCTTATTCGAATGAAGCGCTGTTCTTGAGGATGAAGCAGTTAGTTGCATTTTGTTCAACTTTGGAAATGCTTGGACACGCTTGTTCATATTCGGGAAGAGGTAAGAACCACAATGCGTAATGACACCTCGGTGCTTAATCCTCATCTTCAAATGGGTTGTCTTCTTTTTATGTTCTCAGGCCACCAACAATATTTAGGGCAAAGAAAACAAATACGTTACATAGATGATGAGTGAAACTTTCAGGTACAGCAATAATTTTGAAAATCAGGTTGCAAATAAAAAAGTTATGGTCATGTATGTGTTACTCTTGAATCAAGTCTCGTGTGAGTTATAAGCCATACGAACTTGCTTTAATGTTAGGATATTGTTACGAAAATTAGTGTGGATGTGAGAGTGAAATCAGTCCAACACGGAGGATAAGGGCAAATGATGCTTTATTCACAAATATTCAAGACAAGGCGAATAAAGGTAGCAGAGCTTCGACAGATTAACAGCTCAAACAGGAAACACAGTACATGTACTTATTACCTACTCAACAGAAAAAAACAGTACTTGTAATGACAGTCCAGGACTTTCAATACCGTTCAGCTCATCAGCTTACTGGTCCGGATTAAGGACAAATCTCTAAAGTAATTTGTCCCATTGACTCCGATAGCTTCTGGCATTTCCTGCAGGTACAGGCCCCTTCCCGGTAGATTCAGGCAGATTAGTTCGGCCAATTTCCAACGAATTCGCTCCGGCTTTGCCACTATATGTATTAAATCTGTTTTGAAGAGGTGTGATATTACAGGAAAAAAATTCAGGGAAAGTCAACAACTTTCCTCCGAAAGGAGATATCGACAAGATACCAATTTTTTCGAGAATAACATCGTTTTGTCTCCTAAGTTTCCAAGTTTCTCGCCTAGCAACAAAAGGGTTGCCAAGGTTGAGGAGTCATTGCTTGAGTTCTCCTTAATATTCAACGAAATCTCTGTAAATGTCACTCATTATAAGAGTTACGTTGTATGTAAGCATCATAGCAGATCGCATCTTTTCTCTCTGAAAATTTGTTACAAGTATGAATTTCACTCCATGAAATAGACGAAGAAAACTTATTTCAGTGAAATACAGTCGAACTTCTATATATTAGTTCTATATATATTCTATATTATATATAAAAGTTTCAAGGGGGGGGGAATTGATGTATAGAAATTTCGATATGGGGGAAACGTAGGATGAGAAAGGTACCATAACTTAGTTGAGGAATAATTCCATTTAACCACGAAAAATTATTGTAACTAAAGACCATTGCAGCATCTGTACACACGAAGGCTATTGAAGAATGTTATAAGTTTGATGAAATTTATCATTTCCTGATCAATAATATAAATTAAATGGAAAAGACCAAATATGGAGCCTTTGAGACGGATGAGTTAAAACAAAGTTCCTTGAAAAAAAAACATAGCCAAACATTTTATTTTTAATTTAGTTTACTTTTAGAGTGAACTTTAAGACTTGTAGAAATAAAATCGAGTTCACTCAGAGAAATCACGTTAATTCATTAGGATTTGTGTAATTAAATTCCAGCCAAACTCGTAAGTGAATCTGTCTTCGCCATAAGGATCAAATCATTGCAGACATCACGGACTCCATCTTTGTAAATGGGGTAAAACAAGCATTTATTTGCAATTAGAATGTGGGTTCTAAATTGGTCGCAATGCATGCTTGATTCACCGTCATCTTCATCGTGCGTTAAAGGTATCCTGTTTTCTCCTTTCTCCTCATCAATGAGTCTTCTGCAACTTCCTTTTCTTGCCCTTCTTTCCTAATGGTCTTTCTGGTTTTCTATCTCTTGCTTTTCCTTTTTTCTATAGGCTTTAATTTCTTCTGATTACCTTTCTCTATCAGGTTCATGATTTTTTAGACTTATTAATTTCACTTTGTTATTTGGATTTGTAGGAAATGACGTCAAGATATCTGTAGATCCCAAATCATCTCGGTTTTTCTTCCTTTTTGGAAGAGGCTGGATATCCATAGAGGTTAATTGAAATGGAAATACTTTTAAAGCTAAGTCAGGAAGGTCCATTTTCAAGGATTGGTGGTGGTTTGTTATTTGGGACTTACCACCTTATCACAAGTTTCTGGTTTTACTCCACTGAACTGGTCACACTAAAAATAGTGTCACTTGAAACGAAACAGCATACAAATGGCACGAAATTGAGAAATCCTCTAGCAGAATAACCTCATCAAGCATTATGTCACTCCCCTTGAATAAAAAACAAAGAAAGAGCTATGTAGTTGGTGTAATAGGAGGTTTTACAAAGATTTTTTTTGTTTACTTTTTCGAAAAATTCGTGGATATTGCATGAAAGAATCGTTCTCGGACGAGAATAAATTTTTATCATTGTTTGGCATGAATAATTGGTTTTATTTCAAATACAAGATAACATGTAGCTACACTTGCTAAAAGGAAAAGGGAGATACTTGTTTTTATCTAACTTTTTTCTACAGAAATACATATTGAAAATGTTCATCCTTTTATTATTGTTAGTAATTATGTATAGTTCTATTTTTAGCAATTATGTATAGTTCTATTTTTAGCAATTATGTATAGTTCTATTTTTCCATTCCATGTAAGCAGTAAAACATTAAACTATCAATTTAATAGATGCATTAATAAGTACGTAATTTTTAAATTTTTTATAACGTAGGAATAGTCAGTCGCTTTGTCCTGAATGATCGTTCCATTTTCAGATGTGTTTATCATTTTTATTCATTTCAACACCGCTTCATTGATCTTGTCAAATCTCAAAGATTTCAGTCTTTTTCGTTTTTCTCCAACATTTTCAAAGGTCTTAATAGCCGAGTCAAAAGTTTTCAGAATTGTCGATACCTAAATTCCATACCTTTATACCACTTCTTTATATTTCATCTCGTTTTCTACATTTTTATTAAGCATAACTTCTTTCACACTCATAGGTTTCCGTTCAAGGACTAATGTTCACTAAAAGAAATCTAAAGCTAAACTGAATTTGAAATAATGAATTCGTTTCAGGTTAGAAAAGGATTCGTAATAGTTAAAAATAACGTACGAGGTATGACAATAAAATAGTCGAATAGATGATGTTACAGGCGAACATGCACCAGAGTCGTACAACAAACAGCTGAAGCCTCTTCTTTAGATTGCTACCATTCCCGAGTATGTAGTCCGATTAATCTGCACGTAGCCTTCGTTAATATAAGAACTTGTGTTTTCGTTTTGCCAGAAAAATGTCGAGTGTTTTTAAAGGTAACGAATTGACGTGAAAATTCTTATGAGACTTGGAAATTCTGCAACTGAAAATCATCTTTTAAGAGAGATATACGTCAATGAATGTCTGTCATGTACTTGTATGTTAGTATTTCAGTGCTTTAAGCGTTTTAAAGATGACCTAGAAAACGTTGGAGATTATGCGTATCCAGGAAGTCCTTCCACTACAACTTCGTAGAAAAATAGTAAAAATAAATAAATAAAATTATGTATGCAAACTAGGTTTCTGAAGACCGAAGGTTTAATCAACATGAAGAGGTTATCAGATGCGAAAGAATATATCATACTTCAGCTCACTCAGCTCAAAAAGCTGCAAATGATCCAGGATAATTTAATGTTTAAAACACCATTTATTTGTTATTTAATGTAATATTGTATAATGAGAATACCAATTGGAAAGGATTCGTACGAATAGCATAAATATGAAATTAGCTCAAATATCTTATAAAATTGATAGTTAATGGATAACTGACAGAGATACAGCTTGTATCATAACGTCGTCATGATAGAATTAATCATAGTAACAAAGAACAATTGACAAGTAACATCGTAGATATCAATACAAGCAAAACCTGAGCATCCAGAAAACAATAAATATGCTGGTTGCGAGATATTTTATCCAGTATGAGCTCAGCAGATCCAGGCCATCGACGGAGGATAGGAAATATGGACAGGTTCAAGAGAGAATTCATGTTGGATAGTTTGAGAAGGATAGATATCGGATTGACAAGGAAAAACTCCTTTTCCTCTTCTGCTGTGTTCTGATGGTTGCATGGTTATAAATACTAATATCAAAGGTGCGCACTCAGAATACGCGCAATTTGCGTAACTGCGCATGTAAAAATGGGTTGTTCAAATGCGTCGCCTCATGGCAATATGAGAAGATGGAGAGCAATTTAAAAAATCAATCGTCACAAGTATTACTACCTTGAAGTTCTTACTACTCTCCATGAACAAATTAGAAGGGGGGGGGAGTCACGGGCTCTTCACCAGGTCAACGCACAGGCTTATACTGCACTGCCTGTCAAGACGTTTCTTAACAAGTATGACATATCAGTGTTAGACCATCCACCTTATTCAACTGATCTGGTTCCATGTGACTTTTTTCAGTTCCCCAAGGTGAAATTTGCACTAAAAGAAACAGGATTTGAGACCGATGAAGCTGTAAAAGAAAAAGCGACACGCGTGATAAAAGTGCTTTCGAAAGATTTCCTGAACAGTTTTTAACTATGGAAAATTCTTCTGTAGCATTGCAGAGATAGAAGACAGTTGAATATTAAAGACAATAAAAATTTAGCATGCAAAACTTAAAAATAAACAATTTTACAGCACTAATTTGGTTGGTTTACTGTTGCACTTCTTAAATTACACACGGGTGAGTATCTTTCGACCTACCCCGAATTTCCATTACCCCCAAAAACAGGTAAAATTTTTTTTATTTAATTTATATTCCTTATTTTGAATGAAATCAATAGACATTATTTACTGTAATAAGTAAACATTTTTTAATACGTGTGTGAACATATTTGTTCAATTTACAAAAACTGTTTTTATAGTGAAAATTCAAGGTTCATGGAAAAAAGTTCAAAACATAGAGATTTCTGATGTACAAAAGTTTGAAATATAAGCATAAGTTACGTTAAATTCTGCCCGGGCCTAAGAAGTCCCTTCAGGTGGTACCCACCTCCGTTTCTTTGAGCTTGGGACGCTAATTATTATTAGGGTGTGTGGCAAACCCGAGGCCGGATCCCTAGTTAAATTCACAAGAAAACGTGATACTCATTTATTGATCACGGAAAGATGAAGGTCTGAGTGAAGTAAGACACGTTAACCGCAACAACACGACGGCCTCACAGATATATGATTGTTCTATAATGAAGAAAAAAAAAATGTTTCCCGAATACCGGTTTGCTTAATGATACAGTGCCATCTTGAACGATAACTGAGGGACTCTCCTTTTTGCTAGTTACTAAATTCTTTTTTTTTTTTTTTTTTGTTTACTAGTCACATCCACCACGACAAAGATGAGTGAAATTACAAAACCATCTAATGCTGCAATCTCTAGCAAGGAGCTTCTGACGACAGAACAGATTGGTAAGCTCAAATTTTAAAAAAAAAAGAACCTAAAATAATTTCTTTTCTTTATTATTCTTAATTGTCACGCTAAATTTCTTTCATGATGCTACAAAATTTTGTCAAAATGTTTATGAACAAATATTCAGAATTCATAATTTTAATTTTATTCACAAATATTATTTACTTAAATGTTTAAAAAGTCAAGCATAAGTTAATATTAAGGTGTTTAATTTTAAAATTATAGGGTAGTTCAAAAAGTACCAGTGTTAGAAATGGAAATTCGCATATAAGGAATGGGAAATAGGAATGGGGTAGTATTGTCCATTGATCATTTTTCTTTTATCTAAGAAGTCCATAATTATGAAGCCATTAGCATCCAAAAAAAAATTGCCTCCATAAATATACCTGAAATTTGGAGCAAGTTCGTGTGAAACTCATTGTTTTGATTGTCACTTGGTATCAGGTGTATAATGATGGATCCAGGCCTCATGGACGATGAGAATTCGACGCAGAAGCAATCAAATTTTTATTTAGCAGTAAATGGAAACCAAATCGAAACTTATCAATGAATCAGAGTCAACTTTTATTTGCTCCGTTTAACAGAGAGTAGCACACAATAGTAATACCAATTTACCTTACCAAAGCCACCAGTCATAAAAAAAAAACCACTTACTTTTTGAACAACCCCGCATACAGTGGTCCAATAAAACAAAGATTTCTCGAAAGCTGTGTAATGTAACAGGAATGAAGCATGTTAAATCTGTCGAGGATTATAGTTCTCTCTTTGGCATAGTGCGGAATTTATTACAATGAGAGGCCATCTCAAATGTTGTTCTTGTCTCTTAACCGTGGTTCAATATTTCGAGGTCCTTTACCAACAACCCTAAGCTTTACTAAAGGTTTTACTATTAACTAAAGAAAACTAAACCTAAAGGTTTCACTTTTCTTTAAAGTGTAACTTAATTAAAACTATCAATCAAACTAATAAAACTAAACAAAAGCCCTTTGCGAAATGTTTTTAAAGTAATATCGCTGCAGGAATATGGTAGTTGTTTAATTCTTTGAAAAATTTATAATTTTTAAATATTGTGGTGGATATTAAAACAGGTGCAATTGTGCTTTAAAAAGAAATGGAAATAAAAAAAAATCTGAGAGATCAACTAGAAGTAATTCCATGAATGAAACTTGTAACCAATAGAATTAGGTATTTGTTAGAGGCATCACAACGGAATAAATAATAAGTTAAATGATCTTTAACCACTTTATTTTAGCTTAGTGAAGAAGTTGATGCGACGATAATGTAGCAATATTTCCCATCTTACTATCAAAGAAGAATTATTAGTCGTATTAAAAAAAGAGCTTTATTCAAACTTCAACATGGCACCAAGGTCTGTCTCCGAAGGTCATACTCTATCTCGCCGCTCTCCAATCTCTCCTTCTAGTCCACATGAATTGCGCTTTGCGGCGATAGGCTGACATCGCGCGGAGTTAATTTCGTAATCGGGCCTCGAGCCGATTGGTTGATTTTGGCGCAAATATGCGTCATTGTGTGTGTGTGTGCATCTGGAAAGGAACTGAAGGAAACTGGGTCACACATTAGAATGAACTAAATCAAAATAAATAACTTCAATGCTGAGTTTTTACTTTTTGGTGTTTTTAACCATATGTTATATTTCAAACTTATACTTATCTTAATTAGAAAAAATAGTAGGATTGAATAAATATACACACACATCATGTCAGGTATACACTCATAGAATATCATCTTACACTTGCTCGCACGTATCAGTATAGTATGCTTATCAATCTTACTAATTCCTTTATCTCCCATTATCTGACTCGGATACCTCCATTCTCTCTTTTCCCTTTCACTACATTTTTTTTTTGAAATTCTAATAAATGTAAGTCACGGTTCTTTCACAAGGCTTGGTTTTCAATTCCAATAATGTAGAAAACTGGCCCCGAGGTTAATTAAAAAGAATGCTTGTTTATGTTTTGGACTTTTAAAATGTTCTTCAGAACATATAGAATCATAATATCCCAACAGTTCACTTAGAATATAGATTTATTGTTAACCAGAAGTCAATCAACGTCATCTCGATACAGCAACAACACAAGCAATGATATAACAGTCACAATCTACTGTTAACATGAAATACACAGTTACAGTTATCATGACAATGCTTGTGAGAACCCGTTACAAACAATGGTAAAAAAATATATGAATTCAATTTTACATAACGTTTCTCTGTTTCTATCTTCTAATCTCGTTTCTCTTAAAGTGGCCAGAAATCTATCGTTTAACTTTCACTGAGGCTCAAATTTTGTTATTCATAAGAGCAATTTGTTTTGATGAATTTCAATATGATCTAATAATTATTTTAATGTGTTAATAGCATTAAACATTACATTAATGAATTTTTTGAATGAAAATCGTTTTTTTTCTTTCCACGGATTCATTTAAAGTATGGTATACAAGGATATTAAATGCAATGTTATTAGTGAAAAATGAAATTCTTTCTTGAGAACCAATATCATCTAACATTATTCAACATTTCAATGCCATCTTGCTGAATGTGTAATTTTGAGTCTCTTTTTTCCCTAACATCTTCCATTTTCAATTGGAATACAGGTTCAACGAGCATTATCCCTATGACAAGTGTGATTACAGCTTCACCCTCCACTAGTACTAGTGAATCAACTGATAGTACCAGGGTAACTACCTAATATTTACAACGAATGATTCTAAGAATTATTATATTCCATTGCCTTTATTATATGGTGAGTGTAATTTTATTCAATTTTCTAATCAGTTTTAAATATCACTTATCAATTTCAGATATCTTTTACTTACATTCAAAATTTATTCAGATGAATAGATAAAACTCTCTTTGGTTATTTAGGAAAAATGTTTTTAAAAACTGTTTCGAATTTTTAAAAATATGTTGAAGGTGCAAATGTGAATAATTTGTCATCATTAAAAGTATAATTTCACTTCAAGAAAACGCCTTTAAAACTATTTATAGCATTTTAATACAGCTTCCATTTTTTAAAAAATTAAGCTCCGCTGTTACTCAAGCACATAAAATTTTTTAAAAGAAATATTTAAATATAGATTTGCAAATTTTAAAAAAAATCATTTTAAAATTGCAAGCGATAAAATCTAAAAATAAAGAGAATAACTACATACAAAATGTTTAAGTTTAAATACAGTTTCGTTGTATTATATAACTATACTATATTTTCATATAAAACATTTTTTTTTTTGCAGAAAATTTAATAAATCTCTTTCCTTAGAAATCATAAAATAATTATCCATTATAAAGGCTGGATTGAAGGTTTTTCCTTAGATATGCCGCCGCTGATCTATGTTAAATTTTTCGAGGTTCCAAGTCGTGGTTTGTTAGTGTGGAGAGGGAGGTACCAATTCAGGCGTTGTCCTCGTCACTTGATCCATACTCAAAATTTCGAGGTGCATCGCCAATAGCCTCCATGTTGCTTCTGAGTGTAACTCTAATAAACTATCAATCAATCTATCAAATTATTTGCAGAGTAACGTTGGATAATTTTCCCGCATTGTTCATTTGCTTATTTTTCCGTTATTAAAATATCAACTCTCGACTTTCGGATTTTGACAACAAAACAAAAACTAAACTAATCAATTTTTACAAAAGTTATTCACAATTTAAGTCGTAAAGAGACTTTTAGCCCATTTTTTTATTAGCGTGAAATCAGTTTTCTTGATTTTACTGATCATCAATATTCGATGTTAATCTTACGATTCGCAACTTTAGTGATCGTACTGAACACAAATAACATCCAATAGCATTGATTTTAGACTGATTTTCGGTGTCATGGTGATCTCTAAAACAGTGTCTGTATGGTTTTGTTTTTCTTGTTATTTCCAAAGGTTATTGTATGTAAATTTCAACTGAGGCTTCAAATTTTTTAGAACTTAAAGAAAGAAGTATCATCTCAACAGCTTTCTTCTTCATTTGGATGTGTTACAAGGTTCACTACAAATAGCCCTCGTGCTATTCTACAATAGCTTTTTCTCAAACCAAATTATCCAACCAGATTTATAATGATGTAAATAAGTGATAATTTGATTTTGTAGTTATTAGCGTCCCATCACTGTTGGCGTGCGCATGATATAATTCCGCATGATGTCCCAAAGAAAAGGATGACACAGTTGCTACCTCACTGTTTTAATTTCACCATTCCATCACATGGGCACTTTAATGCCCATTTAGCCTGTAGCAGCCTCAATTATTTCGCATAATGGATCTCTCATGGAATCAGGATTTGAATTAGCGGCCTAATGGATATATTGTCGGTTACAAAGGTCAGAACCATGGATTCTAGACTTCCGCACCACTCCACACGACTTTGAGATGTAGGTTGCAAATGATTTAGGTTGATGTATATCCATTAGATCCCTTCGTAATATCCATTAGACTAATTTGATAGAGTGAGTATGAGTGATGGGGAAGGTTAATGGCACTGGAACCAAGTATGACAATGCTGTACCAAAAAAGGTGTAACCGTGATCCAGACGTTTGAAAATGTGGAAAAAAGATACACATTGGTTGACTAGAAGTAGGATCGAAAATAGAAAAGTATTGCTAGGATATCCCGGTGCCGCGACACCCGTGTTAACCAAAGACAATAAACCCCATGTGAAAGGAAAAAGATCAATACGGTGCCTCGGTTGAGAGATGCTCATTTACCTAAAGAAGGTAAGTCCCCGAGGACACTAATTTGATTGAAGTTTAAGGATCTGTCTCAATATGTTTAGCGTTCGATTTCACTCGTAACATTATTAAAACTTTCCAGGAGAATCCAAAACGTCGAATAATTTTGGGTACTCCAAAAGATACAACCCGACTCTTGTGCTATAATACATAAAAATACAACTAATTCTAAAAGTCAATAACCTACGCAAAGACACACCAGTGAGTTCTAACATAACTATTTATTTAACAATTACTGTAAAATAAAGTCTAAGTAGTTTTATGGGGAAGGGGAGTTAATAAAACCCATCAATACCCCATAATTTCCTTTCAGACGGTGTGCAAGAGGCAGAGGCAAAAAAGTGAGAGATGCAGAGAACTATTCATTTATTTCAAACTTAACAATCATAACTTTAAGACTTAAAATTCCAACTTTAAAACTCTATCTTCACAGGTCCGGGATCTGCGAAGCAAGTGCATGGAGAAAAGATCGTTCTCTCCTTCAAATCTCCTTACATCCCCGCAATCAAAAATGACGTCAAAAAATGATGTAGGAAGCCGCCGCAGTTTTTGCTCTCTGTAGGGGTCTTTGGATTAATCCACCTATTCAAATATTATTAAAATAATACTCTCTTACCAAAACCTTTTCAGTTGAGGTTGTTTTGATTTATCGAATCCTCTGCGACAATTAACTCCAATAACAACTCTTGTTATTATGGATCTCGTGTTAGGTATACACTCAGAGTTAGCCACACTCGTCCTCTACCCACTAAATTTTCCATTACTTATATACCGTTATATCTAAATCACTTCACTTTACTTCCACTTGCATGTAATTAACATAATCATGTTATATTTTGTTAGGGAAGAAATTGTTATTTCCAGCAATCAATCTCAATTAAAGTCCCCAAGGTTAGTGAAGAGAAAATCGCGAATAGCACAACGTCACAATGTAATATGTTAATTTCAAGCTTTGTTTTGTAAGATACCACCACATTTGACCTTATAGTGCGTAGTCGTTTGTGGCGGCCTATACTCTAATTGTCTTAAAAATTCTGAGTTTCCGATTTTCTCGAATCGTTAATAATTGGGATGAAAGAATAAAAGAGAAACTATAAAAAAGACCTCCCAACTATCAAACTTTTACATCCAACAACAATGAATCTATCGAAATAGCTTCCTTCCTAGATGAATTTATTAATTCTAAAAGTCTTTCAATACGCAATAAATAAATAAATAACTTTGAAGTTTTCAAGTCAATCATTCAAACCGTATCTGATTCTTAATTTAATTACGCAACAAAAACTAGACAAATCATTTCACACCATCAAACAAAAATATCCAAAATCTGGAATAAGGAATAGTTTACACTCCCCCCCTTTCTTCCTTTTAGTCTTAGCCTTCTCTAACTTATACTTTATGAGCAAAACAGCAACTTTTATTTTTCTTTTATAATTTTGTCCTTCTTAAATCTTTTATTTAAGTACCTTTTGAAGTGAAATAAAAACAAAGAAAAAAAAACTTTTTAAAAAAAAAATTTCTAATTTTTAAAACTAACTTAAATTTTAAACATGCGAAAGCACAATGGATGTGACTTAATTCCTTATTTTATTTTTTATCACTCTTAATTCTTAAGTAAAAGCAGATGACCAGCTGACACAGAAAAATATTCGATTGTTTCTGTTGTTAAGGCTTTTAAAGAAATTAATTTAATCTCACGACATTTTCAAAATACGAATTCGAAATCAAAATTCATGTGAAAAAATATGGAAATCAAATAAAAGTCATTCTGCACAGCTTGTAATAAAAAAAATAGCTTGAAAAGTTTCTACTTTTCGTACATCGAGCTTACGATTATCTTACGCTCACAGTCAATAAATAAATAAATAAAATAAAGTAAAATAAAAAAAAAAAATACGCACCAAGAAGAGATAGTCGGATAGCTACAAAACTTGGTAGGCAGGTATGTCATATGAAGTTGTGCAAATGATTGGTGTGGAGAAAGAATTATACAAATTTTCACGCCACTAGAAGGTGTGGAAATTAAATAGCTGTTACTATTTAAATGGTCTTTGAGCCTAATTTTCATTATGGCAGTGCGCTCAACGAGAAATTGCTAAGTCTTAATGCCATCAAGTGTTATTCGAAGATCGTTTACTCAACAGACGGACTTTGAAAGAGACCGCACACAAAAATCGCGTCGTTGGATTAAAAGAAGTGGGCTGGACGTATCGATGTATTGCTCTCGCCAATTTGGCCGTTCTGATCAATCTGTAAGAAGATGTTGGTTATAGTAGGTGCATGAATCTCTGATTGATCCACACTGTCACCTTCGTTTGCAGTGGTGTCGGGAGTGAATGGAACCGTATCGCCTTTTATAAGGAAATCCGATTCTATTTGGAATACACGACGATTGTGTTCGAGTATGGTGGTCCATTGACCAACGGTCAATTCCAACTTATTCTATAGAGAGACATACGGCCAATACAACAGGTGTGATGGTGTGAAGAGCCATCACATATGACAGCCGGTCATAACTAGTTGTGATATGGGAAACTTTAACGACTCAACAATGTGCTTAAGAAATCTTGCAAATACATGTATTGCCACTCATGGCAGGACATCAAACCCTGATTTTTCGGCAAGATAATGCTCGGTCACATACTGCTAGCGTTTCTAGAAATAGTTTGAGAAAAGTAGAAACCATTTCTTTTCCGCCATACTCACCGGACTTATTTCCAATACAGCACATATGGAATCATTTGGAACGATTACTTTGGCAGCCTATCAGCGAGCAGAAACTACAGGTCCAACTGCAACAACCGCTAGAAAAATTTGTTAGTGAACAGTATATGAAATTTGTATGCCTCAACACTAAACCATGTGGATTTTTGCATTCGAGCTAGAGGAGACCCATTTGGGTACTAGTATGTTCACATTAATATACTTTTCTCCACTATAAAAGATCTTTCTGCTTTGATTTTGTAATCATTTATACATATCAACATCGCAATTTCATACACCAAATTTCAAACCATTCCAATGCTTCCTTCTTGGTGTGTTATTTTTCGTGACCATGAGTGGTACTAATCTAATCAAATGCGATCGTGGGAATAACGATAAGCCAAATATCAGTCTTTCACATTACAAACATACTACTGAATTAATTAATTCTAAAACTATAAGAAATAGAGAGAATAGCTTCAGAAACATAGATGCATATTTCCAAAATTAAATAACAGATAATGTATACAACTAAATCATTTGTCGGTATACAAAAGAAAAATTAAATCATTTTTGGCAAACGATATATTTTTCAGATAAGTTAATGACCCGATTAAATTTTCCAAAATGACAGACGATTTTTGCAAAATATCCTGAATAAAAACATTATGTTGTGCAATCATAGAAATGCTTATTTAAAAGAATATTAAAGTATGAAAAATAAATGTTTTTTTCCGGAATGTAAACAATGAGTAACCATTATGAGTAACCCAATGAGTCGTAATCACATTTATTATTATTATTATTATTATATATATATATATATATATATATATATATATATATATATATTACTGGTGATTAAAATACAATTAACAATCGCTTTATTACTCTGGTTATCATGATATCATTGAAACAAAAAATTATTACTAAATATATAATCGTGATCTAAAAATGCTACTGGTTTTTATGAAGTTAAAAAAAAATGTCTGTTACACAAACACACAAACACACATATACATATATATTACTGGTTATTAAAATTACTACACAGGAAGAAATGCAAATAGATAAAGTTACTTATTGGACAAATATATTGGAAAAAAACAAGTGATTAAATTTTCAAAAAATATGGAAGCATAGATCCTAGGAAATCAGTACCCAGAATAACCTTCTCTGGCCTCTGGCAGCAACAACAGCTCTTAAATGCCTAGGCATTGAATCAAACAGATATTGGATGACATATGCAGGTACAAGTGACCATCCAATGGTTAAAAATTTTCCCCACCTCTATATATTTCCAACTCAGAAATATAATTCAAAACATGTTAGATCTCGGTCAATTCCCGGATACATGGAAAACCGTTGCAGTTATCCCGATTCTCGAACCGGGAAAAGATTCTACTCAACCAGAAAACTACAGGCTAATCTTACTATTATCAATTCTCAGCAAAATTGCTGAGAAAATCATCCACAATAGATTAATGCAACACCTGAAAAATCACGATATAATAATTCACGAGCAACATAACTTCATTCCAAATCTGTCCCCATCACACCCAATCCTACAAGTGGTGGAATACATCAAAACAGGATTTTATAAAGGACAAAATATTGGTGCGGTATTCCTGGATATCCAGAAAGCCTTTGAACAAGTCTGGCACAAAAGACTGATCTACAAACTCATTAAATTTAAAATCCCTCCTAACTGATTAAAATATTAAACTCTTATTTAAAAAATAGAAAAATTTTCAGTCACAGTAAATGGAATTCACTCAAATCCAACATATATTGAAGATGGAGTCCCGCATGGCTACTATTTTCAATTATTACGTGAACGACATACCAATACACCACAACACCATTCTATGCATGTACGCAGATGATACTGCAATACTAGCACGACACTATAACCCCACAACTATAGGCCACTCACTTAACATGAACTTAAAGGAACTAGAAGAATGGTACTCTATTTGGAAAATTGCACTGGACGTTTCCAAGACAAAGGCCGTTTTCTTTTCCATAAACTATACAAAAATAGAACCATATATTTACTTAGCAAGTAATAAAATCTCCTGGTTCTGGTCCACAAAATACTTTGGAGTAATGTTGAATAAAAAGCTCACTTTTAAGCAATACTCACCCCGTAACACTAATTAAAAAGCAGTATAAAGCTGCGGTTCATATTATGTATCCCCTTTTCAACGCAAATCTACATTAAGTAGGCGTAATAAACTGTTTATCTACACTTTGATAATAAGACCAATCCTGACCTATGTATGTCCAATCTGGTCCCACTATGCTAACTCAATTCTCGATATCCTCGAAAAATCTCAAAATGTAGCCCTCAGAATGATTGTCAAAGCCCATTGGTATATGCGCAATAACGATATTAGAAAATCCATCAAATACCTTTCACTCAAAACTATAACCTACATTAAAAAGTTATCCAAATTTTTTTTTCATAAAATTGATACTTCCACAGATAGAACCATCCAAGCAATAGAAAAATACACCCCAATACGAAATAATCGATTATTACACAGACCCAGAGAAATTTTAATAGAATTAATTATTAAATCTTTTCCCTAAAACATCTTCAAAAAAAAAAAAAAAAAAAAAAAAATCGTCATACAAAACAACAAAATCCTTCTTGAACCTGCCCATCTACTCATAACCAACCTCCACAACAACCAATCAGAAGACACCCTCTCAATATTGAAAGAAAAACTCCAAACAACTTACAAAAACACCAGAATGGATGAGCTAGCAGGATAATAATATCTACTGCCGCCAACCTGTTAATATTATTAAATTTCTTTTAAATAGCATTTTCCAAGCAACACTACTATAATAATTAAATTAAATTTAACTAAGTAAATAAATTAAACTTTTCTAATAGTAAATACTTAACATTAATGCATCTTAAAATTATTTTACTATTGATCACTTAATTTCACTCAACTATCATATATTAAATTTTAATTCCTGGGCAAGTGAGGAACCAAAGTTCAGTTACAGCTTATTTTAATAGTAAATTCTGGGGACTAAAGCCCGTGAGAGATACATACCCCA